>AP028440.1:5713225-5800725 GCA_036509395.1 Antheraea yamamai
AATTATTAGTCGACTCTCATTCTAAATCAATTAAAAAAATAGGTCCTTAATATTTGACCTAATTATCTCGGGAAACGCAAAACTGATATACACTCACCATCAGGTTATTTACGCAAAAACGAACTCGTGTAATAAATGAATCACGCCCTGTCGCGCAGTTCGGCCCAAGTCCCGCACCTCGACCCGCGCCCCGCTTCTCTTTATTCGACCGTGCGGCATTCCTATGATAAGCAGTTACGTAATGGTAAAACCTTGAAAAGCGCCCCTTTAAAATTGTTCATTGAATAATTTAGTAAATAGGCGTGATTTTTTTACGTTTAAGAGTATCGTTCCCATATTTTTAAAATTTTTAGAACAAACTTTAACTAAGGTTATCTTTGTTGTTTATTAGTATTTGTTTTGATATTATTATTTTATATGTTAAATGTGACCATGAATTACCATGGGATTGAAAGGTATCATCCTTTAAAGATTCACCTGGTATATAGATATATATCGAGATAAATATAATACATAGAGCTACACATATGGAGAAATATAGTTGGAGTATGCATTTGTACGTTTATTTCTTTGACGTGTTCTGATGGTTTTAACGATTTTAATATATCCGTAAATTGTAAATCTTATTTGCGAAGTGAGTCGAAAAATAGCGGGGTTATAATTTTTTATCTACCAACACTCAAGTGATCAACTCGTTCATTAATATTACTAAAATCTTGCAATGTTTCTATTTTCCTTTATTAATGAGTCTACTTGTTGATTTTGTAATGATAGCTCTAAATGATCTAATATAAACAATATACAGGCTGAAAGTTTACACAGTAGCAATATTTATGGAGGATAGACTGCACTCCATTCTCGTTCTAAATTAATTAAAAAATAGGTGCTTAATATTTGAGCCAATTATGTACAAAAATGCAAAAGTTATACGCAATCCTCTACACGTCTATATTAAAGCACAGTATCAATGAACGTCGGGTGAAGTACAAGTAAACATAAGAACTTACGATCGAACAAAACAAAAGGGCTTATTGTCCGTTTTATTATCGAAGCTTATTAACTCCAGGTCGCCGCTTGCAGCTTTCGGCTCCGGATCATTGCATCTAGGTTTATTTGTGTTTATACTTTTGAAAGTCTTAGAACAAACTTTGACGTAGGTTCTCTTTATTGTTTATTAATATTCGTTTTGATTTTATTATTTTGTATGTTAAATGTAAACATGAACTATCATCTCTTCTTCTCATCTCTAGAATATTGTAAACGACTAACCTAACACCTAGCGTAATATACAATGATATAATAGTATAAACAAATATAAATCTAACGTAAACTGAACTAAAACAAGTATCATTGTATTTAGTAATATACCCCGAGACAAGGGTTCATTGCAAAATCTTTTCGAGTCTGTTACAATCATCCCTCTCATGATTACCTCTTTCTACACAAAGCACGTATCAAGTAAAAGGGTCGCAGAAATTTTTAAAATATGTATAACTTATTCAAGGTCCTTCAGAAATAATTTGGTACGAATGTGACCTTCGTCTCGACTGGAATATAAATTCATAATGGTGAAAAAAGTAAAGGTAAGAAATTCATAACTTGATACGAAAATATGCTTCGTGACTGACTTGTTGAGGTTTGAGAGGTTTAAAAAGTGGTCGCAGATTCGATCTTATAGAAGTAAAAACTTCTACATAATAATAGAAATCGTAATTATTGGAATGATTCACTCCTTGTCAGATAATAAACGTGGTTGATGACGACTGGAGCCAAGTATACACGATTCAGCATCAACGACATGAACGTGACGGTTTACTGTACAACGAGTCTAAAGAAGTTGTCACTTCAAAAATATATTCGCATTTTTATAAGAAAAAGATGTTAAGCATATATCAGTATAGTATATTGATTAGTGTTTCTTAGTGTGTACATGGTTAGCCGGGAGGTAGGACTAGATTACGACTACTAAACACTGGATATAAATCCCGCTATTGTTACACGGTTAGGGGTGTCATGTTAAGGGATCATTATCTGGTGTATATCCAGTAACTAAGCAGGGTGGGAAATTTGAGTAAGATATCTCTACACTGGCTGGTTTGTTACAATCATTTACATGATCAGACACTTTTTTAGTTCAAAACCTTGGTCTATTTTTTAATACATGTCGTTTTTTATTTGCAAGCGGTTCTCTACAAACCGTGCAACGCTTTTAAGAATGTAAAGGCGACCGTTTTAAAGCGAGATCTCCCAACACGCATCGTCAATATTGCAAGCGTTCAAATGGTTTTTGAACAGATTCTTATAACGGAGATACTGACCATCGTGACCCTTTTCCATTTCAGAGTAAAAGACTGGTTTCGACAAACGATGATTATCGTCACCATTACAGTGTTCAATGCTTACCATCAAGTACATTGCGGTAAATTTATTGCCCCCAAAAAAAATTTGAAACATCAATTTATAAAGACGTTAAAGTTAACTCTCACGTACGCTGCGTTATCACGGTTAAAGGTTTGGGTTTTGTCCCCGGGCATATTGTGGAAGCCCAACTGGGTCGGTCAAGCGCGTCCCGCAATTTAATGATTTTTATTGGACCACCCTTCCTGTAAGGGACAGGAAAATTTACCTGTCCATGAAAGCACCGGGCCACGTACAATCACATTATTGGACATTTATTAGGTAACGCATTCAGAGTTACGGCACCGCTTCCAGCGTTTAATTTTGTCCGGTGACCGTTATATCGTTTGATCATAGTGACCGGAATATTCTATTTTATTTGTGCGTTCCATTATTCGAATGAATAGCGTAACATTCCATGCATTGTCCTTTTATATTTATACTACCTGACCCGGCCACGCTTTGCTGTGACTCAGTTATTACATATTTAATTTAAATTATGATAAACTATTTTCAAAATTAAAACGTGTCGCCATCTATGAAATAGTTATAATAGTCAGTCCTACAGTTTTCTGTCAACAAACTAATTTAAAGCGCCATCTGTTCAAGACTGATAAAACTTACAATGAATAACAATAATCAACATTGACAATCATTTAATTTGTAATTAATAAATATTAACCCCATTAACTGAAATATAAATTATCCTAACTCTCAAGTGGAACCATCCAGTTGGAAATTATACACAAATGCCAACTTTCATGAAGATTGGTTGAATAGTTTCGGAGTTTGTCGTGGACAAACGTCATGAAATTGGATTTTTATATATAATATGATTATTGTCGACATAGATCATATTGCAGTTCTTTTTAGGTGTAAACTATCTGACGATCTCGAGAATGCTTCTTTTTTTTCGAACTAACTACACGGTGTTAGCCTGACTACCCTTCACATTTTCACTGGGCTTTGGAAATAGCTTTTATGGCACTCAATCGAAATGGCAACTAGCGTAAGGTTGCCAAAGTGGCCAAACTTCGGCTTATCTTGTTACCTTGCATGCAAATAGAGATTTGAGATGAACTAACTAACCATACGAGTATAGCTAACCACACATGTTTACTTTGGTGGGAAGTATATGTGTACCTTCAAATTATCCAAACGTGTACCAAATAAAGAGAGCACAAATTATGTCCGTGTGTGTGAATGTGTGGAGTGCAGTGTGCAAATGTGCATTGTATTATATCTGTTGTTAAATAATGAATGCAGCGTCACTGTATCGCGTTAGCAGAGCTTATTCGAGGGCTTGTTTTTGGACGATCGGACCTAAACTCCTTGCTTCTTGTACGCTACGCCTTTTTAAATCCTTCACCCTATTCAGATGAGAGGGTGTAGAGATGAATAATCTTTGATCATAGACCATTTTGATGCGAGTGAAACGGCGGTGCACAATTAGTATTAATTATAAAGAAGATAGGTATTCTTCTTCTTTTTCTTACCCTTATCCCACATAAGTAGGGTCGGTACAATATGTTTGTCATGTTGTGGTATATGATTTGGCTTAATTTTTACTATCGGCCGCCTGCCTGACATCAACCCTCCTTAGGATTATTTTGTTGTAACACTGTATTTATGATTATTATTATATAGTTACGAAGTCTGATGGGATCTTTTAGCCTTATATTTTTTTGTAGGCTTTAGCTTTGGTAGGCTATTTATAGTGTCTGCTTGAACGGCACCACCGTTCCGGTTAAAAACGAAGTTCTTCATAGGTTTGCTTACGATATTGCCATTTTTATGTAACAAAAAACTAGCCAACTTTAGACTATTCTCGAGGACTGCATTTCCGTTTTTTTTTCAGGATTCGTGGTTTCAGAGTTTTCTAAGTAATAATAATATAATATTTGATACAATAAACCATTATAAAAATATAAAAATATGAAAACTATAATAGAAAAATAAATGCAAATAAAATGACATGTCAATATCAATAGGTAAAAGAAGATAGGTATTATTTACATCTTTATAAACTAACTAGCTGACCCGTGCAACTTCGTCTGCACCAAATCGGTTATCACCGATTTCAATTGTATTTGGAAACGCGAAAAATTTTAATAAACCCAAAGCCCGATTGCAGCCACACCTACGATTTCCAATTGTGAATTCAAACTATCAAGGGACTCACTCAAACATATACCCACATGGTATGCGAGAGATCTTTTAAAATAAGCCTAGACCCCGTTCGTAACATCATCTACTGGGTTCAATTAAGATAAAAACTTCAAGTTCAAAAATATCAAGTTGATACAGTTAAATTGTAAATCAAACGATAAAATATATTTATAAAATAATTAGTGATAAATTAAACACTGAATGATCTGGGATAATCAAGTTAATAAAAGTTAATTTATCAATATGCAATCCTTGATTTGGTTTGCTATTGAAATGAAAATTTTATTTGTAGATATATTATATTTACTCTCTCTCTCTCTTTTTCTCTATCAGGACACCTAACCTACTGCGCATAGACTCTGCACATATACAATACGCAAAAATAAAATTAAATAATCATCTCTACCACTTACGTTATCATAACTATCTTCTACTTGTATTAAAACTTTTCACACTCCATTGTATTGAAGAAAAATATAAATATGAAAAGATATGAGCAACGCGTCGATGCATCAACCGTCACTTGCTTGTAACTATTCGTCTAAGAGCTAGCAACGGTTTCGAGAGCGATTTTAAATAAGCCAGTTTTTTATATCTTTATGTTCTTCCGAACAACGTGCGGGTTACCTGGCTGCCTGTAAGCGTTGCGTTTATTAATGTATATCGAACCTTTACAGTCAAAAATACTGATATTTAAATAATTTTCGAATGTTTCGCTTTTCCCTAACTTTAAAACCCTACTAAAACATGAAATTATTATTCCCAGACATTTTTACTATTAACAATAATGTGTCTGATATTATTTTATTAAATAAAAAGAGTATGTTCAAACCATGTTAAGATAGCTGTAATTTTATTTTATTATATTTAGACATAAGAAAGGGTAAATTAAAAATAATATGTATAGAATAACTTAGCTATATCTATAGTTTGGCGCAACACTGGCTGTATGAAAGAGGGTAAATTATATATAATATGTTTATGGAGGGAATTGCGGCTAGAGGGACCATGAACTGATGGGGATCGAATGTGGTCCACTCACTTGATTCTTTTCACCTCCATTGTCTACGGTTGATTGACTAAAGAGAGATGTGGACTGTATTTTGGCGGTTTGCTTGGGCAAAGGTATCACGGGAAATATGCTCAATTAAAGGATCCAAGAGTATATCGATTGAGCTAGGATAGAATATAAATATACACGCTTACTTGGCAGAGGCTGATCGCTGGTTTCGGCAGGTTTGTGTCCGTATCTAGTCAGCTGGCGGGTCACATAAAATGTATTCATTAATCACTCACGAATTGATCCGCACAGAATAACTTAGCTATAGCTATAGTTCGGCGCAACACTGGCTGTATGATAAAGATTGCGATAATTGTGGCAACGCCTGTTATAGATGCATGTATTCAAGATAGCGTCTATCCGAAGTCATATGTTTAGGTTTATCGTTGTTTTTCATTGTTTACGGTGAAATCTTAATAACATAATGGTTATTAAAATGTTATGTTCTTCGCAAAGGATAAAATAAAATGGTTTGAAATGGATTATTTTTATTTATAAAGAATATTATCGGGCACATTATTGTCGATAATAATATATTGTCAATAATAAAATTGTCTGGCATTGATAAATTCATGTTTTTAATAACATTTAAAAATAAAGTTTTACTGAAAAAAAAGTTTCTTAATCAATATTTTTACCTGTAAATGTGTGATGCGCATTAATAAAGACAACGTTTAGCGGCAACCAGGTATCCTGAATCTTGTTTGAAAAAGCATAAAGAAATATATTTAAAAAACCAGCTTTTCTAAAATATTTGTTCTTCCAACGTTATCGGCTCTTGTACTAAGGTGTCGCAAATAGTCTTGTTACACTTTTTTCGGTCTAGCTCCCATCCGCTCATAGCGTGTAACGCGCAATAAGCAATTTCATTCTAATATAGCTTAAATTTATAGCTAATCTCTCTTCTCTCTGCTATATATAGCACAAAGAAAATTTACCAAAATCCGCCAACAATTTCACTAACTACAAATTTTTGATTTTCGTCCGTTATTCTGGAAAACCCCTTGCGTTTTATAGGACAAATTCTTAAATGTAACCTTGTAATATTAGTTATCCCTGTGTCAAGTTTCGTCAAAATCGGTCCAGTACTTTCAGAGTGATGCGTGTTCACAGGGACAGACCGACAAACAGACAAAAATTGTAAAAGGATAATCTTTGGCTTCTAAATCGATAACAAAGTCTACCCCGATTACAATTTTCAAAAAATATTTAATTTACAGATTTGGTCTTGTTACAGTAAGCTGAAGAGTTTGTTTGCTTGAACGCTCTTATCTCAGAAATTACTGCTCCTATTTGAAGAGTGTTAGATAGCTCATTTATCGAGGTAGGCTATATACTATATAGCATCAAGCTAAGACCAATGGGGGTGGAGCATCAATGAAGAATGTTCCAAAATAGAGATTTTTCTCGGGTTCAGGAGCCAAATGTAACTATTATACGTGGACGAATCAAGGGCAAAAGCTAGTATGTTATAAACTACTACCTTACAAAGTTTCGTGAAAATCTGTCTAGTAGTTTTCGCGTAAATTTCTTCTCTTTTATGTTTTCTTAAAAGTAAAATAAACAGACATACAAATGTGATATATATGTAAAACATGGCCTAAATGTTATACCGGCGTATAAGCCACTACCATACCAAATTTCGTCAAAATCCGTCCAGTAGTTTTTGCGTGAATCCTGTACAAACGACAGACAGACAGACAGACCGACAGACAGACAAAAATTTTAAAAACTATAGAAATGTGTTCTGTCTTTGATTGTAAACCCTCCCAGAGTATTTTTTCTTTAAAATATTTAATGTACAGATTTCGTCCCGTTAGCCTTTTATCATATGTATAGATATGTATAGAGTATATGTATAGATATAGATATGTATAGATTAATAAGACCTTGTAAAATTAATATGAACATACTATAAGTATTTCGATATTCCATCAAACTATTACAACTTTCTATAAGCATAACTTTTACAAACTTTTACAAACCAGCTTTACTTCTATCTTTTCTCTCTCTCTTAAGTTATTAGTTAATATTGCTCTGTTAATACGATGTTACAAAAGTTATATTTGGTTTAATCCATACAGTTTCAAGTATTTTTTTAAATATTATTGTTTTAATCGGCACAACGTTAAAAAAATGAGAAAGATTACGGCGAATCAGTAAAAAAATATTGAATTAACTCAGATTCTGTATAGAAACGAAATGAAATCTTATAATAACAATTCGACGAACTAAATAAATGTAGGCGTTCAATTTTAAGATAATGTTTTGGGAGCGCGTGAGCTTTTTACATAATTAAAATTTATTCCCGTGTGTTTGTATACTCCCGTGCTAGAGTGTTTTGGTATCACATATTGCGATTTTAATATTATGCTTTTAATAAGGATTTCTCGAGTGTTGAGAATTATATAAATTACAACGCCACGTTTAGATTAGAAATTAGACGTGAAATCGAGCCCTGTTAAATAATGCTCTAGTTTGGGGAAAAAATAAAAAAAATGAGTGCGTGTAACCATCACACGCGATTGAAGTAAAACTTCTTTGGCGTAAACATAACAAAACTTCTATTTTAATTTAATTCGTTACCTATCATAGTAATCTGTTCGTACTTTTCTATATTTTATAATATTTATAATAATATTTCCTGCGTTATTTAAGTTCCGAATTAGCTGATAGATGGCACTACAGATAATGAAGCTTTGATTTAATTTGTTACCGACTTACATTGAAACCAGATGGCAGCACGGTCGCACGACCATATATACATAATTAATTCTATTGTATGATTTTTATTATTATTCAATTTAATATTATTTATTAATTTTAATTAATTTGTTTATAAACTATATATTGACAAAATCAAAAATATTGATAAACCGGATGGTACAGAAACGTGACGCCATATTGCCGTAACGGACTTCCGTTGCATTGTCGTCCTGTTACCTTCTAGTCGCGCATAAAGAAGTTTTACTTAAAATAAAAAATTGAAATATAAATTTCTCCATATTGAATTAATAGCTTGAAGCGATGATTGAGCATTGTATGGAGCATCGTAGATCCAAATTCTACAATAAACTGGAGTTTTCCTTGAAGAAAAATACCGCGAAGAACCGTAGAATTGGGATAGGATATTTTCCAAATTTAGCGTGGGTAACAAACTAAATCAAGGGTTATGTAAAGCATCTTTAGGTGTTTGGGAGATTGCACTGTAGGCTTAATGTACTACCCTTTTAAGCCATAACAATAATATATTTTAATGTTCTAACTCAATTTGTACATCATTTACAGCAATATTGGTAAATGCATTGTTACAGACCGTATCGCAGATATCATAATTTCTTATTATGAGTACTACAACAAGACTGACTTAAACTTAACTGATAAATAAAAACTTGATAGGTGGTTAAATTGCAAGTGCGAATAATGGTCACCCACAATCTCAAATTGCATTAGTATTTGGTTCGTAATTAATTAATAATATTAGCAGCTCTTAAGTCACATATCTCGGAAAGCACAATATATTCACTGCATATAGAATAAAGTTCTCTGTCACGTCTGTCTGTCTGTTTGCGATGAACTCAAAAACTACTAAACGGATTTTCATGCTCTTTTCACCAGTTAGATAAAGTGATTCATGAGGAAGGTTTAGGTATATATTTTGCCAAGGTTTTTTTTATATGATCAGAGTGGGACAACGTCCGCCAGGCCCGCTAGTTCACTAATAAAAAGCTCCCATTCTGCAAGAAATGTGTATACCTGGACCCTTTGAGACTAGCTTCATGAGACATCAACTACGCAACTGCTACGCCATTATCAAATAACGTTCAGACGCTATTCACAAACCCTAAATCTCTGAAGTTATAAAAAAAAACAATCACTGACTCTTGCACGAGCCTTCACTCACTTAATTATACATTTGAACTGTTTTTCTTCTCGGTGAAAAGTGCTCTCTGTCCTGTTCTGTTCTCTTGATAACGTCTAACAAAAATGTCATAATTATCTGTTGAGTAGTTAAGGCGTGAAACTATAACAAACAAACAAACTTACATTAATTTGGATTCACCTACATAAGAATCGAATTGTACTAGTGAACAATTCTTCGTAATTTGATGGATTTAAATAGAAAAGAGATGAAACAGGAAATGAGAAAATTTCAAATTTACGTAAGAAATTTAAATAATCGTTCGGTAAAGCAGGTTGTAAAAAGGTTTATTACTACGAATAAAGTCTTACTTGAAATCCTTGTCGTTTGCAATATCTGATTTAAGTGGTAAATCCGTACTGTTTTATCGCAGACTACTTTAAAAATAATATTAAAATGTATATACCTTATACTTACTTACTTCATTACATAGTATAAAACAAAGTCCCATACCGCGTCTGTCTGTCTGTCTGTTCGCGATAAACTCAAAAACTACTGAACGGATCTTTATGCGGTTTTCACCAGTGGATAAAGTGATTCATGAGGAACGTTTTGGTATATAATGATTTTTTTATAATCAGGGCGGGACAGCGTCTGCCGGGTCCGCTAGTTATACATATAAATAAAATTGGAGACTATCTTGCTTGTCCGGACTAATCGTCGAAATAGCTGAACCGTTTTTGTTAACTTTTAAAACAGATATAATTGTCTGATTTTATTTACGATTAGGTATTATACTTAGGATTTTGCACAAGTGCTTAGCAGTACCGAGAAAATGTAACAAGGTAACTTGACATCTGTAAAATTATTGCTACCCTGTATTAATGAAAGTTTAAAAAAAAATAGTTCTTAATATATTTTATCCGGGTTCATTGTGGAACTAAATATAGAATAATACAAAAGTTAGCTTTATCGTTGTAAGATATTTTTTTATGTAACCTTTTATACGAACGTTCGCTAGTTGTTGTTGTTCACTTTTTTAAAACACACATTTATTTTCAATGTTCGCTAATGTGACGTACGAAATTCGAGGTGTTTGTTAACAGATAAAAGAACATATAAAAACATAATCGTGTGCATGTATTTTTATTATTGCTCTGTTGCCAATTTATATCTCACATCTACATATTTAAATTGCGGCAATTTATAATTGTTTACATTCGTAAAAACCAACGGAGTATTCGGGATTAATTAAAAATAAATATTATGTTTTTATTAAATAAACTTCCCTGATTTATGTTGCGTATATTTAACAGTTTTGGTCACGACAGGATATTAATTATTTTTGGATCTCGCTAAAATTAAGTACAGTGTTCACGTTCAAAGAATAAATAAATTAAATTACATTTTCTCATCGAGTAATGAAAGTAATATTTTAATAACAAAGAGTTTTCGGTGATGGAAAACATAGTAAGGAGGGGGGGGGTCTTTTTCTATTAAGTTCCGACAGCTACATTTGAAAGATACACCTTCTCTAGGTTTAACGTGTTTCAAAATTAAAAATTCTTTATTCAATTTAGCCCCTGTAAAGGCACTTATGAATGTCAAAACTACAACCGGTTCGGAAAACAACCCAGTCATCGAGAAGAACCTGCAAGAAACTCGATCTGGTTTATCTTTTCATAATATAGCAGAACATATTTTTAGACATATAGCAGTTACATTCGTTTTTTGCATGCACAGAGAGAGAGGCGTCATTTCCACTAGACTAGACATGATATTTGAACTTACTATCTGGCAAATCGGTAATGTGCTTTTGGACTTTGTTATAAAATCTAACTGTTATAAGTTAGGTAACTGTTAATGGTCGTAATAAGCATGAAAGATGGAGTAACCAGTTTATTATTGTTTCTAGTATTTAGATGATGTCGGACTTTTACTAAATCTAGATTATCTAAGTTTTTGCGGACATACATTCAAGACGTTTACCGTCATAGGCGACATTTTCTTTTCCTAATAGGTATAAAGAGAGTCTATGCTCTTGCATATCTGATATAAATGTAATAGGTTACCTACTTTCAAACGATTTACAATGGGACTACAGTTCCTCATCGCGTGAGTATAACATATTAGTGGAACTATTGGTGGAACATAATAACTTCTAATACATTAAAAATATTCTTTCGAATAATCGTCTAAATTATTCATAAAATAATAAATAAGGAACTTACGAGCTCACTGGTGTAAGGAATTAGAATAAAACGATACAATCATCCCGAAATGCTTATAAAATAATTTTCAACGGCCCACTCCTCATTTCAGGGCGAGATCTCACCGTAATAAATCAAGATAGCGATTTTTCACTGATTTACGAGGAGTATAAACCGTGCTTAAAATTTTAAAATGTTTTACTTCAGTTCCTCGCAGTCGTGCCGCAACGTCCCTTAGTGAAGAACAAAGAGTCTACAGTATCTTTTATTTTTTGTCTCTTTGTCAGTTTGTCTCCTTAATTGTTTTACGGTTGTGCAATTTGTCTCTTCGTTTCCTAGTCTTTGTAATGCGAGAGTTTTAAGGTCCTTATCTTGAGTGCAATTTGTAAAATCGCTAAGTTGATAAGTCTTAAGAAGTTTATTGTTTTGCTCAGCTAATTGGTATTGCATTTATTAAAAAATGTTACAATATTAATTCGTGTTTGTCAGTGAAAACATCAACGGATTCACAATCCTACATGTATTCAAATGACTGGTTTCCTTTTATTCCGTTATTGTCTATCGATATACACACGCTTTAATTTTATATTAAATATACTCATCACTACATATGATAAAATAAAGTATTCTGCCACGTCTGTCTGTCTGCCTGTTCGCAATAAACTCAAAAACTACGTAACGGATTTTCATGCGGTATTTCATCGGTAGATAAAGTGATTCATGAGGAAGGTTTAGGCATGCGACTTGTCAAGGTTTTTTTTATCATCAGGGCGGGACAACGTCCGCCGGTCCCGCTGGTATTGAATAATTTCTATACGTTAGTAATATCAGCATCATAGATATTACATTAAGCTGTCCATAATTTACGACCATAGGTACATCTGTTATTGTTGTAGTAGCTTATAAGATGTTACTAGAAGGGACAAAAGAAGCAAAGTATGTAATTTTTGAATTTCCAAATAATAATTACGGTCAGTTCAGTAGAAACAGATAAACAACTTTGATCGACAAAACAGTAATATCTTAAAATATGTTCACATTGATATGAATTCAAGAAGTCTTCGGTCTGGAGGAACATCGTATCGAAACCATGGCACAGTGTTAAGGAATTTTATAATGCTCATATTATCAACACACATCCTGGTAGGTGTGTTCGGGCAACAACACTTGACTACCATACTCTCTAACTTTAGCACCCACATAGTTATTTAACATCATATGAAATTGAGACGATATATATCTGTAATTAATGAATAATATGTATACTGAATCTATACCCATTTAGATAACAATGACAATCTTTGAAGTTAAATATCAATTTCCGACCACGGAGCTTCTGAATATCCAATTAAATAACCAAACCACTATAGATCGATTGAAACTAACGAGGACGTAAATTTGCAAGGAAACTGACTATCCATTCCTAGTGTAGTTACATAATTTAAAACGAATCGTATGGGTTTAAATAAGTGATCGGGTTTATAAAGAAATTAAACAATTTTAAACTGTGCATTTATTTTAATACTAAAATCGATGTACAACATAATAAAACCAACTGTACACGGATAAGTTAAATGATAAAATATATCAACTAACATTATTAAGATTTGGCTAACATTCAGTCATTCCGAGTAAATATACAATTATTTAATACAAGTCGAATGGAGTAAAAATATTTAATGAACTTAGAATAGGTAACAGTTAAATATATTACTCAACCACATATTCTATACATATAATAAGAATGTAAATCTAATATGTCTATACTTTTTAGATTTTTGTAAAAAAAAAATTGCACGTGTCTTGGAGTAAGTAGTAATATATATTTCAATTATTTTTAGAGATGTCTGTTTGTTTGAACAAGCGTCACTGCTAAGTAATGCGTTCACGATGAAACTTCAATTAACCAAGAAAATTATAAAGTATATCCTCGAGTAACATTTACTTTCGGTTTCATTAAAATCGGTTCATACCATCAAAAGTTATTGTAATTTCGATGACGACGCGACTTAAGTACGAGAGAAAAGTAGATAAGTAAATGAACTTAATACATTCAGATTATTTTATTAGTCACTGTTTTTTTACATTAAATTCCACGCGTGTAGGTCGCGAGCACAGCTATTTGAATATAAATTAATATCTTTTGAGAATTCTACGTGATTATGACGTATTTCTCTTCACACGACTGAGTGTAATATCTATGTACTCTATTCTACGTACGTACGTACGTATGTCTATTCCACCAGCATGCTCTGCAGGCTAAACGGTTTTTATGAATTTTAACATACGAGGTGTAATATTAATTATGAATATGATATAGTTACATAACATTTAAGTTTGAAGTCTTTCAACCAAGAAATAATGGAGGTAAAATGTTTTTTTTACCAACACCTAATTCATAAAGTGTTAGTGTTTTCGGACTTGTCTAGTTTTTGTTTTTATTTATTAGTCTACTGTTTCATGAAAATATTAGACTAATATTGAAATCTTATCAGTCTACAGTTAATAATTATAAAAGTAAAATATTTAACCAAAATATACATTGTGATTACATGAATCTGTCAATTCATTTATTTACTAGATGTTTAGCGTAATAAATTGAAAATGGTGAGGAGAACAATGAAGTTCAACAAAGTTGAAGAAACAATAAGTACGTTTGTATTCACGGTTACGTTATCTTTTTTTTCTTAACACTATATTAAAGTAGTCGAGTAATATAAAAATTAAACACGTCAAATGAAAATAATGTATAACATTTTGTATTGTTTTAAACGTTTTCATAGCTGGTAGAGTCTAGAGGATTCTATGTTAGAGATTGGATGTTGTGTACACATATTTACATTCTACATTTTATTGCTTTAGATTATTAATTTCATTTAGGAATTCATTTAAAACAATCACTACTCGTTACTCATGAAATAAACCATTGCATTAATTTAAAGTTTACGATAATCGTGCATTCTCAAGACGAACTTTGATAACAGAATACCAGAATACACGTACTTCAATGCAAAATATATATACAGTGTTATAAACTTTGACCTCAGTTAAATCAACAAGCCAACAGAGATAAAACATAGTTCCCGAGTCTACCAGTTGGAAAACGATTCGTAATACAATGGGAAAGTTTTAGAAATATCACAGTTTCCGTATATTAAAAGTAGGACATTACAAACTTTACTAACTAGTCCGTGAACTATATACACTTTACTACACTTTAACTAGAAACAGTAAGTCCTTGATACGTCCGAGCACTGGCCCTTATCTTGTTGTCACCCGAAGTAGTATTGAGCGTTGGAATAACGATATAAACTTCTCGTATTAGGGTCAACTTCAGACTGAATTTGAACTCTCGGTAAGGTTTTGACCGTCACACCACGGCCTAGTGTTCCATGCGGCATAGTTCGTAGAGGCATTTCTATTGGGTACTCTGCTACCTGCCCATACATATTACTACTGACATGTGGATATGTATTAGGAACCGGTCGACCGGCGTACCTATTGATTTTCGGGCTAACAGCCACGTTCGTGAACATCTCTTGTTTGAGACCTGAGTCAACGGAATCGACTGGCCCTGATAGGCTTGTAATGTTTATATCATTGTCTACTTCGGATATGCTATCATTGAAACCATTCGGAATATCAGTGGTAGCAGACACATCGGGTCCTTTGGGTTGTTCGACAGTACTTCTGTTCATAACGCATCGAACAATTCCGATGATAATACAAAGTAATAAGACCACGGCGATCCCAGCTATGATATACACGTACATGATCTCGAATTGATCTGTTGGAAGAAATAATAATTTATTAGAAATATCGTACAATACAATAACCCACATAAACTAAAATAAATTAGCTTAGCCTAGACAGGTAATTACTTTTGGCCTAATTACAGTTTGTTTAGTTTACCTACTTATTAATTTCAGAAAATGCTTTGGTATAATCATAAATTCAATTTGTTCTACTTTTGTAATCTTTAACACACCGATGGTACTCTGTGAGTGTCGTATATTTGAGCGAGAAGGTTATAATTTCTCTTTATCTCCACACTGCTTTAATTATTTATCGCTTTACTCGCCTTTGTACAGATTAATGAAGTATTGCAAGATCCATATAAAAATATCGTCTCAAGGTTCTGTAACCTCAATACCATATATTTATTAGCTTAATGTGTACTATATTATTTTATTTTTTTATTAAAAGAAAAGTTTTATTGAGGTTGGGTAAACTAACTACGGGCTGCTAATACCATATGACATTCTTCTGCTCCATTTAAGGTCTCGTTTGTAACTTCTTGCTATGAAAAAGGTCGTTTACTTTTTTTCTTAGGTCAATTTAGACTTAAGAACAAGTGATATCCACTTTGTCCAATTTTTCTTAAACGCTGCCTCGACCCATTTTACTAAATAAGCATTATTTTATTTACAATTTGTGAGAAAATAATACGTTATTTTGTACACTGCAAAGATATTGTTATTCCTTAGAGATTTTCACTAAAGTAAATTACCGCTATATTCAATAAGGGTCCTTGAAATAACTTAATTGTATCCGCAACAGCTATAAATTAGAGAACATTCGGGCTGTACTGTACTATACTGTAACTATCTTGGCATTAAACTTCTTGCGTAACATATTATGTACCTCTTACCTTAGCCCAAAATTTCACCCCGTGTACATATTCCCAAGTTCGTGGGTTTAGTATATCTTATTTTAGAGAATATAACCATTATTGAATTAGAATTTATGCTAAAATCATGCCACGTATAAAGCTGTATGCAGAGGCTTAGTAAATACACGTTGGAGCTCTCAGTACCGTGTTAGTATGTTCTATGTTTATTAGAGCTGTTGCGGCAGCTGCATTTGGGAATTAGTTCTTCTCAAGGCTTAGAGTATCACAATCTTGGGCTATATTATTACTCAATATTTGGTGAGATTTTGTATAGTCAGTCGTTAAAATTTATAACATGTAAAAAAAAACTTCATGCGTGGAATTTCTTGCACTATATTTTTTTAATTTATAGTAGCAAAATAGATTTTATTTTCTTAACGTTTTCAATCAAACTATAAAGTAGCCTCTGATCACGATCTCACCTGATGTTATGTGACTATATTATTGATATATAGGTGAGCATTTTACACACTAATCCTACTTAAACCTCTAGCTCGAGTGTGGCTATCGAAACTTACTAATAGGTGCTTGGCGACTCATTTCCAACTCAAGGATGGTAACTAGCTAGGAGGGCTTTAGAAAATAATCTGCTATGTCGATGCAGCCATAATAGGATTTGGAGCGTGTATGTCTTATAGATGCGAAGAACTATGTAAGTTCGATTTCTACAATTAATATGAGCTTTCTGTAGTAGCAATTTTAGTTCTTCTACGTTTCCTCTAGGAGCACTGCTAGTAAATGTTGGTTGTTGAAGCGGTGATGGATCGGTTGATAGCGTAATCGGGCACCGCGTCGATCGATGTAGGTTCGAATCCTTGCGATTGACTCGGTCCTTACGGTGAAGGAAAATGTGGTAGGACTTTTTCTAACACTATCTGACTGGTTGCCGCTCACAAATTGAAAATCTGGTGCTAAGCATCTGCTGTGTTCCGACAGCTACACGTGAGAACCAAGCTCCTCTAGGTTCAGCGTGTTTATCATCTTAGATCACGCTATCATTTAACAACAGATGAAAAATTTGGTGTAACGCTAAAACCAGTAAAGTATTAAAAAAAACATTTGACTGTATCCAAATACAGTTAAACCGGGTGATAAAAATCTGTCAATAGCGTTGAAAGTATTCTTACATGGTATAAAGGGTATATTTAAATCACGGAACATACCCTCTTTAGCTAAGTGATGACGTGGAGGCG
The DNA here is from genome assembly GCA_036509395.1 of Antheraea yamamai. NCBI lineage: Eukaryota > Metazoa > Arthropoda > Insecta > Lepidoptera > Saturniidae > Antheraea > Antheraea yamamai. The sequence continues at coordinate 5,730,789 of AP028440.1, forward strand.
CTCCTGAAGGATCCTCTTTGTTAACGCTTGTGACGTTCAAGGTTGTAGACACTGAAGGTCTTTGAGGTGGAACGGCAGCTACAGCCGGTGCAGGAGGCACCGCAGACTCAACCCACCATCTGTCGTTGGAGTCATCTGCAACAATATCATATTTAAATATATTTGGTTATCTACATTTATCTTTTATTTCTTTTACTGCTTCTGTATTAGCTCACTGCAAGACACGAACAACGCCTAATGCGTATATGAAGCAACGATCGCTCAGTAACATGATGTTCCACACCATGTCGATCGAAGCGGTTTCTAATCCTAAAATGACCCTTTACTTTTTTTTTACGTGGGGAAATCTCTTTTGGATACACCACCCTCTCGGGGGAGAGGGTGGGTTATGTCCGACTCGCACGGACTAAAACCCCACGGTGTACGTCTGCCGCTATAGTTAGGGCGGCACGAGATCTCTATAGACTTCATCGTGCCGCCCCAGCGGTTGGGCCAGCAGCGAAAGTGCTGCCGCCGGGCCCCGTCTTGTTAGGAGACAGCCGGGTACACACCGGCCGTCACCTCCGTCCGCCGGACCTGTGCAATGGGAAGATGGGCCCGCCGGCCCATCCTCCCTGGTCCGGCTACGGGCTACGGTGGGAGGAGGCGATCAAACTGCTGCCTCCTCCTGCCTGCCCTCCGTTGGCGGAGAGGATCACTTTGAGGATCTTGCTCACGGACCCTCTCCGCCACCTCCTTCTGCGAGATGACTTCCTCGCAGAAGGAGGCCATTGCGTTCCACACATCCTCACTGCCGAGCATGGCCGCAACCACGCTTGGCAGTGACAGATCTTGCCCTACTGCCGCAGCCAGAATGCAACGTTGCTCCTCCCACGCAGCACACTCAGACAGAGTGTGCTGCGTGGAGTCCGGGTCAACGCCGCACTGAAGGCATACGGCGGTCGGCTCCCTGCGTGCTATCCGGTGCAGGTACCAACCAAAGCAACCATGCCCGGTCAGGACCTACACCGGAACGTCAGGTAGCCCCATCCTCAATTAAACCAATCCGGCAGGACCGGGCGGACGGCGTCGATCGTGTATCGACCGTACCGCGCGTCCGCCAGGTCCCGCCTCCACCTTTCCACCACTTCGTCCCTCTTCTCTCTTCTCCTTTCCTCTATTTCTCTGGGAGCTAGAGGCTCCCCCATCCGTTTCTTAACCGCCGTATATTAATATACGGCGGCAAGCACCTCCGCCTCTAGCGCCCGCGATCCTAAAATGACCCTGAGTTTTCAATGTAGGATATCATCAATCTAAAGCTATGGTATGGCATTTTTTAATGTTTGCTTGTTTACACCCATCATTTGAAACCTTCTCTTAAAACATCCACAAATATATCCTTTAGAAGCTGCAGCTACGAGTAAAAGCCAGTCATTCTATGATTACTCTCTCAATGGATTATAAATAACATTGATGTATTTTTTCTATTCCTTATAGAATCAAGTTTGTACAACCTCATTTCATATAAAGCAACGAGGTGGACGAAATTACCATATTAGAATACAACAGATTAATCCTACACATAGTACTACCTTTCTAGTGTACGGTTCGTAATCCATCTATTGGTATATTATACAGGTAGATAGGCATATCATAAATTAATGTAGCATTTTGTAGGTGGTAGAGCCATGTTGAGGCTATTACTGGTTACAGCATGAATATAGGTCGGCTCACCCGGGATAGTACCACCCGACCCACAGAAAACCGACAGGAAGTAACAGTGCTTGCATTGTTACGTTTTGTTCGGTAAGTGAGAGTACTGGAGGACTACCTCCCCACCTTTCTCCTCTGCCTCACTTCTCCCTCCTTCCCCCTATCCCACTAACACAGGCTGGCAACGTACTTGCGACTCCCCTGGTGTTGCTAGTGTCTATGGACGGCGGTGATTACTTAACATCAGGGGACCCACATGTTCGTTTGCCTTCTATGACATAAAAAAAACTAGCGGGCCCGGCGGACGTTGTCCCGCCTCGATAATAAAAAAAATCTTGACAAATGATCTACGCAAACCTTCCTCATTAATCACTTTATCTACTGGTGAAAACCGCATGAAAATTCGTTCATTACTTTTTGAGTTTATCGCGAACGGACATACAGACAGACAGACTTTGTTTTATAATATGCATAGATAACATAACGCTATCCACATTAACAAAAGCAAAGGTAACCCTGTCTGTGCATTTTTTACTTTTATACGAGTAAGCCTCTGAATTGACGGCAATAAAATCTGACATACAGGTAAACAGAGCTTGGGAATTTCCGACTATAACAATAATCATATTAGTCGTTACATTTCGATATGAACCAAGTCCAGTTATAACCGTTCATATAAGATCTTTACGTTCTATAACATTTGCAAGTTTTGTACACCGTGGACGACGTCCAAATTTTGCCGTTCGTAAGTATTTTTTTTATGATCTTCAAAGTGTTCAGGTTTAAAATTTCAAAATCTTTAAAAAACCTTATGACCAGCTAAAATTGGACTGGGCTCATTTGAAATGTGATTACTAAGTCACGGAAAAAAACATGTTATATAAAAACTGAAAGCATACTTTCATTGTGAGATTCGAATTTACTTGTGCTACGCGAAATTCGTACACGTTACCAAATGATCGTCAACACTTCAGCAAAAAATAATCTGGTCAAATGTCGAATAGACCTCGCGTTGCAAGAGATCTATTAAGCTATACACATAGATATAGTGTTTGTATATTATCTTTACATACTCCGACACCACTGACACTTGCAGGTTTTAAATGACATTTTTTGAAGTGTAACTTTTAATGCGACTTTCAACAAGGTTGCGTTAAACGTTTAACGCCACCAGGGTGGGGGTATGAAATCACTGTTGCGGTAAACGTTCAACGCTCCTGGGGAGGAGGAATAGAAAGAGACAGAGCGAGAAAAATAATCAAACATTTCGTATCTTACTTTAGTTATCATAATCCCATTGTAAATGTTATAGATTTGGATATTTCTCCACTCGAAAATGATAATTAAAAGATGCGATCAATTGTGAATTTTAATCAATGTTAATAAAGTTTGTCTTAAAGATACAATATGATTTCACTAAAAATCAATTTCTACCCCTCCCTATTTTCATTTCCACATTACGAAGTTTCAATCCTTCCGCGCGGAGGGAATCCACGCACTATTTTTTATTTTGCAAGTGCATCGATTGTACAAATTATTAAAATAATTGTAAATATAACTTAATTAATTCTTGAAGGAATTTAAAATTATTTTTTTACTCTGTTTCATAGCTTGCTTTCCTGACAAATATGAAAACTGTAGGTATTTAAAAATTAGAGCATTATGATTACATAGGAATTGGAATTATTAATATGAAGTACAGTGGGTATTAATATATATTTCCTGTTTTAATGAGATTTTTTTAATGCGATACATGCTATTGACCTTAACCTTCGATATTCATTTATTCTCTATACAACGGTACAGCCATCTGTAGTTAAAAAAATAGTTTCGCTTTGTCATTTCAGGTACCCTAAAACATTAAAAAGCGTTGTCAAATCGGCGTTACCTTGCTTTTAGTTCAGTAAACTTGCAAATGGCACCGGTACGTAAAAGGAGCTATTGTTACGTATTATTTACTTATAGTATACAATAGAACACGGCCCACCCTGGACTGTCGATAACATGCCCAAATGAATAACCCTTTCACCAAGGTGGCTGAATACAGAGAGACAATGGATGTCACGACAGAAGAAGGACGATGTCATGGGAAATAATAAGCATTAAAATTACAATACAATAAAGTAACCTCACATACCTGCAATGATGTAAATAATGCATTAAGTTAAATAATATCTCCTATACATATAATAATAATGGAAATCTAACGTATCTGTACTTTTTCGATTTTCGTGAAAAAAATTGCCGCAGGTGAGTAGGAATGAGTAATTAAATACATTTCAATCATTTTTAGAAATGTCTGTCTGTTTGTATGAACACACATCACTGCTAAAGTACTGGGTACACAATAAAACACACATGTTATACATACAATAAAACATACACAAAAACACACACACAAACACACATGGGTACACAATTTGAATAATCGTATGGAAAAGTGACAAAATCTCCATATGAAAAAGTATGATAGAAGATCTTTAAAAATATTATCAGAAATGAGAGATTGATATTCAGGTGTTCAGTTGTTATTCTAGTACATGGTCGTACTGTAAAAAGAAGGTTTTCTGGGTCACCTAATATTAAGTGATCACCACCGTTCATATACACTAATAACACCTGGGGAGTTGCAAGTGCGTTGCCAGCCTGTGTTTGGGGGGAAGGGGGAGGTAGGGATAAGAGAGGGCAGGGTAGGGAAACCGGCCACCGGCGCTCTCACTGACACTATTACTTCACGTCGATATTTCTATGGGTCGAGTGGTACTACCCTGGGCGAGCCGACCCATTCATGCTGAAACCAGTAATAGCTTCAGCGTAGCTCTACCACCTACACCTGTTAAGAGGCGAGCAGCTAGTAGAAAACAATAAGCACATAATTACAATATAACAAATTAAACTTCCAAAGAGCATGCATACAGTAATGTATTATAATAAAAAAACAATACGTGTATCAGTGTGTACACGCGGAGGAAGTGAAACTTCTTTGGCTTATATGTATTAAATTATATATACATATGAGAATGCTCATAAACTATATCCTATACGAAGTCCCGTAGTATACATACCGCATTATACATTTACTCATTTTTGCATACTACTAAACCCAAACCAGGCATTTGTATATACTAACACATAAACACAAATACACACCCATATTACGTTTAACGTGTAACACGTAATGCAAAATTCTCCCTGCCGTGCCATAAGAAGTTACCCTTCAAGAGAAAAGATTATGTTTTTGTTTATAATGGATAAACTTGTCTGGTTTTAATAACTGTTTCACCTCATAGAAAGCTATATTATCAGAAACATGGACTGTATTTTCTTTTCAAAATCCGCAGCAAATCTATATTAATGATGCAATAAAATCAATTACACACCAAAAATATCTACTATTAAGATTCTGCTGTTTTACTACAGTAATTCCGAATATCCGTTCTTATTTTTCATGATAGGTATTTCAAGATAAATAACATTCTATGACAGTATTATTTGCTATTACAAAAGGGCACACACTATCGTTGAAAGGTTTTTATTACGGCATCGAATATTCCAGAACGATAGGAAAAAATAGTCTGTGATATTGGAAAACAGTGGGAGAGATTGAGTCGGCTCGTGAAAAATGATTACCTATCTAGTATATAAATAGGTTTTGTACATTTCTATTACGTCTGTGAATCGAATCCGATTAGTATTTTCGATACGTAGCTATTATTTTAACCTTAAATAAAATTATGTCGGGACGAAGACTGGGAGACGAATATAAAAAATATGACGTCATCTGTAGTGACGTCTTTTTACGCAGTAGATACGGCTAATTGTTGTCAGGAACGCCTGCTTCATTGCTTCATTTACACTGTAAGTAGCACGTATCTGAAACCTATTCAGTATATCAAACAGGTTCTTTGGGGATCCGTCTCGGAATAGGCAAATAATAACACCAGATAAATCTTTAGAAATGTTGACTTGATATGTTACATGCTTTAAGTCATTGAACATAATTGAACATAAATACTAATATAATATCGATAGGTATTAATTTTAACAATATAAAAAAGGGTGTGTCGCAAACACACATGATAGAAGTGAAACGCTTATATTATAAGGAAACATTTTAATTGAAAAATACAACAAAAATCCTACGTCACGCGGTATTCCCAGGCGATCACTCATACAGACCGCACCCGACGTTGCTTAACTTCGGTGATCGGACGAGAATCGGTGTTTTCAACACTCTACCCGACACAGTGTTTACCCCACCATTTTGCGTCACACAAGAAGGTTACCGATCAGAATTTTAAAGCCCTCTCATAAGATATTTCACTTAAAAAATGTCGTTTTATTATCATAACCGAACTTATAAGCATCCACAGCAAGAACTACAATATGTATATATATTAATACGTGAAGCGAAAACTTTGTACCACTTTTAAGCGAATTGCGCGAACGGATGAACTTGAAATTTAGCATACTGAAAGTTTATATGGAGGAGAACTGCACAAGGCAATTTTTTTTATATAAAATGCATTACAAACGCATTAAATTAATTAAAATATACATTACTCACACTACTGCTTGAATGACACACAACATATACACACATGTAAATGAAAAAGACGTTTTGACATCCTTCGTTTTACTCTCACGTTCCAATTACCGTTTTATATTCTACATTAAATATTTTTAACATGACTTACGTTCCATACCTTACATGTCCTTTGAAATTAACTGGTCTAATTGTAAATTAATTTTATAATAATATAATATGTAAATTCATAATATACGTTAATTCCTAATTGATGAATAATTTATCTTTAGTAAATTTATGAAACCACTGAAATGATTATTATTCTCTTTGGTCTTATTGAAAGTCAATAATGGTAGTAATCAAATTATGGTCGAATCTCGACCAATAGACGACCACTAGTATGTTACTAATAATACCGTGTAAATTGATTTCTTTTAAAGTTGTGTGAGTGTAATAAAAAGAAAATAATGTGATGAAATTGCTCTTGACTTATGTATTCCGTAATTTGTGTGACGAAAAATAATCCGCTTTTGATGACGTAGTGACCCCATTCTGACGACTTTGAATAATTAATTTTCTCTTTACCTGTTCCGTCGATATTAAGACGATTCTCTTCACAAGTATATTACATTCAAATAAGATTGTAATAAGAATTTAATATTACGTTTTATTATAAGGTTTTGTTACGAAAGCCTTAAACTACCGACGAATATTTTTTTATTATTTTTTTTTTAATTTAATACAGCATATAAATTCAGTAATTCAGAGCGATAAAATTAGGTAGCGTCATTATCTTAAGAGTTTAATGTTTGAATCTATTGAACCTATCAATAAATGTGTCGTCAAATTAATAATATCTATATTTGAAGGGGGCTATGTTAAAAGACTAAAATTCATTTTACATAACGTATTCAGAAACGTGTTTGAGATAAACCCCTTCCAAATATTGATCAATGTACTGGTGATAGATATTCATGCATTCAACACTTCGTTGCGTATAGCATATCCCATTATTTTCCTTCAGAGCCTCGCTGTCAAATATATTGCAAGTTCCTAAGTCTACACGACAGATGTACACGATATTTGATGAAAGAATTGCTTTGAAAACAAATAAGACAATTTCCTTTGAACTCGCGAATCCTGTAAAGCACTAAAGGGGAAAACTAATAGGATCACTAATAGAGTAAGAATATGAACCGTCACGAGCGAATCCCCCTCAAGGAAACCTTTTATCCCCTAATCCGTTTTCACACTGACAAAGCAAAGAGCCGGCTGACATCGAGCCAAACAAATCCTGGCAGATTGCATGAGTTCAAATTAAGAGTGGATTACGCAAATTTCTACGCTTATGTCTCCTCTTTTACATTTAAATGCTCCGGTAATACATTTAACGGGTATGATTTTAATTTTGGGATTTCGTACCTAACTATTAAATGTATTAAGGGTTCACAAGTCTTACAGCGCTGAAGCGGATTTTGTAGATTATTTTGTTATTATTGCGGCTTGAGATATCTTCTTGTATCTAAGGAAATTAAAGCAAATACACGATAATATTTAAATGTTTTACTTTGATTACAAAATATTATTATGATAAATTTGATGTATGATATTTCATAGTAGCACGAAAAAGTGACGACAGTATGTCAGATGATAAACACACTAGACCGCTAAAGTAATGGCTACCACAGAGAGCTATATACCAGGTGACTGTTTAAAGGTTAACACCGTTCAATCGTGCGTTAGTTCATGGTCACATTTAACACAAACAAAATAATTTAACAAAATAATAGTATCAAAACAAATACTAATAAACTACAAAGAGAACCTTATTTAAAGTTTGTTCTAAAGCTTTTAAATGTATGGGGACGATACTTTTAAACGTAAAATAATCACACCTAGGTTCAATGGACAGAATTGAAGGCGCGCTTTTCAAGGTTAATCATTACGTAACTGCTTATTGTCGGAATGCCGCAAACAAATATTTCGACTTGTATAATTTTCAACCAACCCACTTTTATTTATATTCTTTCTTCTAAAGTTTAATTTTTTGATTTTGGGTTTATTGATTTTATCCCCTGTTATTGTCACATGAATTCTTATCTTATATATTAATACGTGAAGCCAAAACTTTGTACCTCTTTTTAAGCGAATTGCGCGAACGGATGAACTTGAAATTTGGCATAGTTAAAGTTTATACGGAGGAGAAGTGCAGAAAGCTATTTTTTTATTTAAAATGAATTAGAAATACATTAAATTATTTAAAATGTGCATTACTCACACTACTGCTTGAATTTTACACAACGTATACACACATGTAAATGAAATACTTATTGACACCCGTCATTTTAGTTTTACGTTCCAATTACCTTTTCAATACTTTTAACATGACTGACGTTGCAATGCCTTACATGCTCTTTGAAATCAAATTGTAGGTTAATTTTATAATAATATAATATGTAAATTCATTATATACATTAATAATAAATTGATAAATAATTTATCTTTAGTAAATTCATGGAACCAATGAAATAATCATTATTCTCTTTGGTCTTACTGAAAGTCAAAATTTTTAGGTGACAGGACTGCTTTCACTTCGTGTTGTCATAAGAGTAAAGCAATATTACCAAAGTCAATGTCAATATTTTAATGTTTAGTATTTTCTTATGGTGAACTCACTTCAAATGATGATTCAATAAAAAAATGAGCCAAAAAATATTATGTAAAATCAAAATAAGAAAATTTGTTTGCTCATGAAAGTAATCTATGACTTAGATCTCCGCGGTTACAATGATGCAGTCAACCTGATGTAGCAATTATAGTTATTAGTTGATGATGAATTTTGAACAAAAATGAATTCATTTTCAAAAGCTAACAAAAAAGGAGTATTAAAACATCTTTGTTTTGGATTTATTATTTGATTCTATTGTGTATCCATTACTTTTCCAAACAATGATACTGGGCATATCGCTATTTCTCATAATGTACATTTAATTCAATATCATTCCGAAATACCAAATGGTGTCGTGTAAAATTAATTGAAATTTATGCCGTATGTTGCGATAAAATTCTTTATTTTCGTAAAGTTATATTTACTTAGAAATTGAGAACCTTATATAAACGTCTGTTATTTGTTTCAAATTTATAATTAATTTCAATTTTCATTTAGACATAGTTTTTTTTTAAATATTTATATAATTAAAAAAAAGTGGCAAATAACTGAGTAGCCATGATGAAAACCTTTGATTATAGATTATTGACAAAAGAACCCCAATAAAGTTCAAACTTTAAAAAAATCAATGAACTATGGTCGAATGTCGACCACTGGGCGCCCACTAGTTAGGCATAAAAGTATGAAAAAATTGATAGAATTTAAACGTATATGTGTTAATATTCCGTGTAAGTTAAACGCATATCATGAAACTATAACATCTTTTATTCCATCGCCAAGTTCTGGCTCGAGTACGGGCATTGTATTAGAAATGGGCCATTTTAAAAGACAATTTGTCATGTCTTAAACATTATGCACTTAAAATAGGACGATATTAAACAGAGCATAATAGTTCAGAGTTCAACCATTGAATTCAAGTTGTTAAATGAACACAACGAAATTTCTTGGAACCAGTTTGTATTTGGGAAGTTTAAACTAATTCGACTTAAACTACCAATTCGAATCAAATGTATTGTTATGAATGACAAATTAGACATACGTGAAAGTCAGAAACTGAAGCAACAACACTGTCTAAAATGGACATTATTATGTTACCTTCGGGAATAAGTGCTTCATGTACATAAAGAAATTTTACTAATGGCTTACCTGTGAATTTGAAAGTGTAGACGTAAATTTTAATAATGTATTTTTTAGAAATGAGCAATACTTTGTTCATATTATGCAACACCTTATGCAAATTTCGCTTCAATATGCCTAAAAGCGTAATATCAAAGAGAGATGGGAAAAGAATAATTTCATTGTAAATCATGTTTTGGTACTTCAAAACATTACCGAATTTTTATGTAAGTTACAAGCTGCACACCCGGTTTCACTTTGTTATTAATAATTATTGTCATTATATTTTATTGTATTTATTATTATTTTGAATAAATAGTAGAGTTATATTTTTTTGGAAGTACCCTTTTGTACTTTTCTGTAACCCTGACGACGTATGTAAATTTTAGCGTAACAAACACACAAACTCATATTCGCATTTATTATATAAATAACGAAGTAATGATACCGTCCTTCACGAGGATCGGTCAAAGGTTATCGGAGTTTGTCAATTTCAGATATATATAACAAAATCCATGCTTATATACATACACAAGCTTAGTAACCATGTATCATATATAAACTATACAGATGGCGTATCATAAATTGAATAATGACAAGAACAAAACAGATTCATAAAGAGAACAGAAAATCCATAAATTGAAAAGACAAAAGAATATACATATTTGAAACCGTTTATTGAAAAGCTTTTATACTACAAGCAAAGCTCAGATCAAAGACGGTGAAATAAAACTCAGATATAAAAACAAAATAACTTATACAAAACGTTATGAGAGAAAAAAATATAAGAGAGCTTAAAGATGTTAAACATATACTTTTTTTTTAAACGAAGTCTTGGCTTAAATCCAGGTCATATTTGAAATATGATGTACTTAAAATAGAATGATATAGAATATAAAAGCGTAATGCCGTTTACCCATGAAATTAGTTCAGTTAGTAATATAAATTATTGTACCTATATCTTTTAAACAGGAAATCGGTAATTCAGACTGTTTTATAAATTGTATAGATCTTCTTATTAATTTTACAAAAATAAAGAACGTATGAGTTATATTTCAATATGTTTATTACTTACTAGCTATACCCGCAGCTCCGCACGCGTTTTTTTAAGTCGTATCAAAGAATTATAAAATTGTGAGGCTATGTGCAATTACAGAAATGCTCTTTAAAGACAATTCTAAGCACGCCACTAAAAGTAACATGTAACGTGTACATTAGATATATAAATACTAACAGCGTGCCAAATTAGGTTTGCCATCAGCGACATATTTGAAAACTTAACCCACCATATAACTACCTCAGTGCTCACTTACACTGTATAAGGAACTAATGAAACAATAACTTAAAATATTATTATAAAGATTTACATTTACATTACATTTAATATACATTGCCATTATTATAAGATTTTGTGACTATACAAAAAATAAACGCTTGTCTGTTCCGCAAGAAATTGTATTATGGAACTCTTTACGTAATACGTTTATAATCTAAGATCTTATTAGAAAGACCTCTATAACATTAATGTTATTAATAATTATAACGTCGAATTGTAAACAATAAGCTGATAATTATTACTCTTATTAAAAATAAAGAATGAGTTGTAATCTTGCTAAACTTCAAGCAGACAAAGTCACGGGTAACAGCTAGTCTAAAATAGAATAACCTCAATTACTTTTTATAAGGTTCTCTATCTACCAGTGAAAGTCCCGTGAAAATCGGTCTAACCGTTTTGGCGATAGCATAGCGGGCGAAGCCACAGTTAACAGCTAGTCTAAATTAAAATAAATTAAATTACAATTCATAAGGTCCGCTATCTGCCAGTGAAAGTTTCGTGAAAACCGATCTAACCGTTTTGGAGAAAGCACCGTGGGCAAAGCCACGGTTAACAGCTAGTATAAACTAAAATTGCCTAAATTACTTTTTTTACGGAGATTTACGGAGATTATCCGTAACAAACAGACAGACAGACCGACAAAAATTTTAAAATTTTCATTTTTGCTATCAGAAGCGTGTATATATTCATACACAATCGGTAAAAAAAAATATTTTTTTGATATTACATACAGACACTCCATTTTTATTATATGTATAGAATAGAATAGATGTATGAAATATCGATATATCGGCATCATATATATCGATGTCGATAATTGTATATTTCAGTACTTTAATAAGTTGAAATAGAAAACGATACTGTATGTATCAAAGGTTACCATCGCACTGTTAATTGTTACTTTCTTACAATACGCTCGCGGAATATTATTATTAACTGCAGAAGAAAATAAACTGAATAACCTGAAACTACATTTGTATAATTCAACAGCATCGACAGTTTTAAAAATTGACTTTTTATAGAACCAGGTATAAAAAATAATTAATATTTCTCTACTATTCTTCGGACATTCTTTTGCTTCTTTATATTTATTCACAGCTAGCTGCAATAATTTGCAATTTTGCATTAATGCAAAAAACAGTCTTTCATTTACTGTGTCTTGGATATGATATATTTTATATATATATATAAATTATAGTATAATATCTTTGTTTTTGTAAGAGATTGAATTGCATTTACTCACCTACTGTTCTCTCGTACTTAACTCGTGCCGTCATTCAAATTACAATAACTTTTTATAGAGTGGACCAATTTCAATCAAACAAAAACTAAATGATACTAGAGGATATGCTTTATGATCTTCTTGGTGAGGTTTTATCATGAACGCAGTATTTTAACAGTGATGCGTGTCCAAACAAATAAACAGTCAGACAAACAAACATTTCTAAATATTGACATGTATTCTATTCATAGCATATTCATAGACACCTGCAACATTTTTTTTCAGAAACGATATTTAGAATTTTTTTCAACAGAATGCATTTAAAAACTACAATTTTAGCTTCATTTAGAAATTCACTCGCTTCTAGCTTATATGTGAAATGTTGGCCCCGAGCGTAACTCGGTACATATGCATATTTCCATCCAAATGGGTATACCTGCTATTGAGGACAATGAATATGTCAAACGACGTCCTGATTTGCGTTTTGACCGAGATGTCATGTGGGATACCACTAACGGGGAAAACTGAGAGACGTCAAAATAAGCCAAAGAAACTTTCCTACCACGTGACTAGATCACTCATATATAATGTAGCAAAAACTTGTTATTTCGGGTAGAATATGCTTACTTTATTAACATACTGTAGCTTTAATAAAGGATTATTTATTTTATTTTTTAGGTAAGTAATGTTTTTAATTATTATTTCGTGAATTTGAATATAGTCCATCGAGAGCTTACTACGAAAACCTGATAAGTGCAGCAATGCCAGTTTTGTGAACATTGTTGAAAGTTTGTTTCGTAAACGCTAGTTTATATATTCGTTTTGCCATGAAATATCTTCGAACAGTCTAACCACAGTCAGTTTCAACGGTAGACTTATATAGAGCCCAAAAATTAAGTGTGATAAATTCCAAGTTTGATCAATCACAATGAACGTTGGCACACCTAAATGTTCTTTCGTAAAGACCGTCTTTTTGCTATCCATTTTGCTATAACCTGCCACATAGACTTCTGAATCATTTAACCAAGTTGGAGAGAAAAGTGAGACACGTAGCTAAGGTCGCCTTATTTTGACTTTGAAAAGCGTTCTCTTCTTTCGAATCTCAAACCGGACCTAATTATCTCAGCCCTGCTCCTCGACGTGCCAAATCAAAAGTTGGGTACTATAGTAATTCGACCGATTGTAATTAAAATTTATATGTTTAGATATTTGAATCACGGAGAATCTATCCATAATATCCATTGTATTATAATGCAACCATATGGTACGTTAACAGTAATTACTACAAATAATGACAAAAACGCTTGTGAAACCGCGGGAAAAACTAATATACGATAAAGTTAGTTTTATTGAAAGTAATAAAATCCAAATTATACTGAATAGAAAACAGGGTTCAATGAAAATTGGCTATTCGAAAAACTTCAGCTGAGGTCCAACTTATTAGGTTTTTATGTTGTACTTAAAGTTTATCTACTCAAGATAGAAATAAATTGTAATTAATTTAGGTCCTAAGAAGACACTCATGTAGCTAAAAACTCTAAACTACCAATTGCAGCTGTACGAAAGGAATATAATTAAACAAACAACGTTGGTTGAACTCTCGATTCCAATTAAGAGTTTAACAGCTATAAAAACCGTGTTTGGGTTAGAGAACGTAATGGGCACATTCCCCTGTAATTTCTTGAAGAGCTTAATAGGGGGTACGTTGACGGCACCTACAGGATTTGTTCCTTACGATCTTTATTGCAGACAGTACACCTTACGGCATCGCTATAAAACAGTTCGAACCAAGGAGCAATCTCTGAGATTGCCAACATACCCTTTATAGTAGCGTACACAATTAATACTTTTAGGTGTTTGTGCTTTATGTTTCAAGCATTTATGGTTAACTTACATTTAAGTAATAAGAGCAAATGCTGAACCACGGGAACAATTAGGTTTATATAAGGAAGAAAAGTGGAGATGCGATTCTTATTTTGCAAATCTAAAAGAATGTTATCGAGATAAAAATAGTGCGTGGAGTCCCTTTGCGCGAAAAAAGTGAAACTTCGCAATGTGGAAATGAAAATAGGAAGGAGTAGAAATTGATTTTTAGTGAAATCATATTGTTTCTTTAACTAACTTAACTTTATTAATATTGCTTACAATTCACAATTGATCGCATCTTTTAATTATCATTTTCGAGTGGAGAAATATCCAAATCTATAACATTTACAACGGGATTATGATAACTAAAGTAATATATAAAATGTTTGATTATTTTTCTCTTTCTATTCCCCCTCCCCAGGAGCGTTAAACGTTTAACGCAACCTTGTTGGAAGTCACATTAGAAGTTACACTTCAAAAAAATGGATAAATTTTTGTTTAGTATTATATATATATATACATATTAAACCACTTACCAACATCGTCATGCTCAAGATCTGACACGTCGTGGGCGACTTCATCCTCTTCGGGGGCGCTTTCGTACCGCTCCTTAAGAACCGTTCTGGGTACTGTGAAAGAACGTGCACCTTAATTCCCACGAGAATAGAGTATATTTTATTACATCGTGAAATTCAAGTGGACTCATTAAGGGGATGTTAATTTTAGATTTTAGGGTGCGCCCGGTGTTTTAAGAGTATTTTTGTTTCAAAGTGGCACACGCTGGCTTTACTCGATTGAGGCGTAGTTCAGATGGGACGTGACTCGTTGATTTGGTTTTATTTTTCATTTTATTTATGTTTTACTGTATTTTTTACTGCAGCGATGGTGACTCAGTGATTAACGTGATCAGACACTATATCGATCGATGTATGATTGAATCCTTAGGAAAGAACTAGTTTTTCGGTAAAGGAAACATCATGCTGACACCATTGTATGGTATAGCTTTTCGCAAGCCCGTCTATCTAACTACCACACTTAAGTTGACAAATTGTCGCCAAACATTTAGGTGTGTTTCGGCAGCTGCACTTTACAGCCAGTCAGAGCTTTACGTTTAGCGTCTTTACCATCGTCATTTAAAATCATATGAGATTCTGCTCAAACACTGAAAACTACAGATAATAAAAATACATAAATAGTGCCCGTGACTTTCATATTATAGGAGGCAAACGAACAGGTGGGTCACCTGATGTTAATTGAACACCGCTGTCCATAGACTCTAACAACACCAGGGGAGTCGCAAGTGCGTTCCCAGCCTGTGTTTCTGGGCTGGGAGGAAGAGGGCCTCCGGCACCCTCACTGACCGAACGAAACGCAACAATGCAATCACTGTGACTTCACGTCGGTTTACTGTAGGTCGGGTGGTAGTACCCCGGGCGAGCCGACCCATTCATGCTGAAAGTAGTAATGCTTCAGCGTGGCTTTACCACCTACACTTCGTTCTAGTAAAAATAATTTATTATAGAAATCACAAGTTCTCTTTAGATTATTTGTGGACTGTCTTTAATTTTTTATTGTAATTCTGTGATCATTACATTCTTTTCCATTCTGCCGTGTTGTTGTTATTCGAGATATATGTTATGTATGTTTAAGCTATATGGCTTTCTTTGTGACGTTTTATGATAATCTTTATTATTTAGCAGAGATGCGTGCTCAATTAAACGGAGAAGCAGATATTTCTAAAAACGATTAAAATGTATTAATTAACCTATTCTTAGTCACTTGCAATATTTTTTACAAGGAAATCTGAAAAGTACAGACAAGTCTTCAGTCTTATTATATGTGTAGATATATTATAGATGTCACCAAAACCAGTGTCCTGACTTTACTGAATTATTCAATAGATTCATTTTCTGAACAAGCTAAATTAAATTTATAATATTCAATACATAAGAACACTACTACTTTATTTGATGTAACAAGAAACATGAGATGGTAAAATTATTCCATTTACAACAAAAAACTATTACTTTAATAGAGAAAGATTTTTTTCTGTCTCAACCAACGCTGAAAGAATCTACTATTCTGCTAGATGCTAGGATAATAAAATAGGAGTTTCAGCTGTCCCGGCTCGTCCCATATTTTTATAACTTGAATTTATTACGGACGCCAGACAGGCTGGATGCGGTGTATAAGTTATCTAGATATTTATTGTAAATATAACACAGGTTTATATATTTAAGGTCATGTAGTGGTCCCTAAAACTTCATGACTAATATGGGTGCATGTATAACACGGCTCTACAAATTTAAGGTCATGTCTTCATCCCCAACATTTCATGACTAATATTGGACTATATATAATCCAGGTCTAAGAAAAGGTTACATCGTCATCCCTAGACTTTGGTGACTAATGTTAGAATATATATAATAAAGGTCTACAAATTTAAAGTCATATCGTTGTACTGAAGATTTCATTACTGATATTAAAGTGGTTTGGTATACTGTTTGCGAATATTTTTTCTGTTACAATTAGCTTTCTCAGAAGAGCGATTATAAAAAAGATATTAAAATATACAAATTGACTAAGGCCTTTTTTCATTCATAATTACTTTATTAAATCTCTCGCATATCATTGGAATATATTTTAATGGTTTTGCTAAGAAATATAAATGATCAAAGCTCTTTGTGGTAATGTGTTATTTTCATTATATGTAGTTCCAATTCTGTGTCCTTATGGCTTCTGTTCACATGTTTTGGTTTCAGAACATTACAATAGCAGCTGAATTGTCATCATATCTACTTTTATTTCCTTCGGAATTATGCCGAAATCTTTCAAGTTATTATTCATTGTCAGCTCCCAAATTTGCTAAAAAATAATGTCGGTGCGGGTTAAGAAAATTATTTTCAATTACCTTCGTAAACTTTTTCAATGCTTAAATGACAATTATACCACAATACTGTAATTGTTAATACCTCTGCCATGCAAACAGTAAGTTCATATTAAACTAAAATGAAACTAAAACAGTTATAAGTTACAAGCCTTTATGTCGATTCCTTCATTATCCATGAATATAACAGTATAACAGTATTAACCTTTTTAGTATACCCGTTTAAGTATTAACCTACACTCCCTTTTCCTTGTAGTTTTGATGTTAAGAAATTAAATATTTTGGCAGCTATCTTAGAATTTCGATTCTTAACAGAGGCCACTAAATTATTCAGTGAATTGGGTTTTTATTAAGTATAACATAAATTCTTACGGGATTTGAAGATAATCGCTAAACAAACATTATTACATAACGTAAAAAATACCCTACTTTTGGTTTCGCGGTATTCTTCGAATCAATCGTTTCGTCCCTTTATACAATATCGTATCTTAACTTTTACAAAAATATATCATTGTAATCTTGTAGTTCCTGAAATGTTATGACCATTAACAATTAAAACCGAAAATAATAATAAAACTATAGAATGATAAATTAGTAAAAATATAAAATATCTTATTTTCATCTAAAAGATTATAGGATTGCACTTTTAATTTACATTCCTTCTAGAGAATATTCATTTGCATGGAGCTTTCCACAATTTACTACAAAAATATAAATTTATTCAGAAGGTACACTCAAAACATGATGTCAATCAGGATCGTTTCAGCTTTACGGCAAGTGAAACGTTTGGGAGACACTTTCAGTGATTTTATGGGTTTGTAACCCGTAGTAGATACTCAGGTATATAACGAAAGGGTACGTAAACTTAGAGCATCAACACGGTTAAGCACTATACTGCTTGGAATGTTTTGCTGAATCACAAATAGTCATGTCTAAGAATGTAATAATATATACGCAGGTATATTTTACCTGTATAACACATAGATTACTTTAGGATTTATTTAGGAAATTATATTTATGTCAAGCTAAAGTTACATTTGTAATATTTTTTAGAAAACAATTAATTTACGAAGGAATAATTATTTCCCCAAAACAAGTAACTAAAATGTATTTTACGCGTATCGATCGACCATGTTTTGTAGATTACAATGGAATCAGAGCTTTAGATGAAGGATATCATCGTTATGAAAACCGCATGGTGGCAGGGTTTTGCCCATCTAATTTGCAACTACCCTGAAACTTAAAATTTATATCCAAGTTTTATACGGTAGTTATACTCTGGCAGATACATATGAGCGTCAACATCCTTGAGTTTAGTGTCTTACCTAATAATAATCATAAGTTACATCGACACTTAACGTTAGGTGAAATTGTGTACGCTGACATTATCTACCTAACTAACTTTAACGCTACGCTATAAAATACATGAATAAAATATTAAAAGGCAAATGACACAAAATTCGGGATAAACACGTCGTATAAAGTTGTTATTTTTCTTTGACTTTTGGGGAAAGTCTGGCAATGTTGGTATGATAAATATAAAATGCAGGACTATTAAAAAAATCTTGCAAATTCAGTTAGAGAGCTTGAAAAGGAATCGCATGTCGATGTATAGGGTTTATTTAGTGTGTGACCATAATCTCATCTCAAAGTGGCCTAAGATGGTAATACGCTAAGCCCATATGGGGCTGATTCTTAAATCTTTACTCGGACTTGACGACTTTGTACTTGGGTGTAGTACAGAAGTAAAGTAAAGTAGTGTAGTAGTAGTAAAGAACTTACTATATAAATAATGAGTTAAAGGAAATTTGACAATAAATTCACCTTATGTTTTAACATAACTAAGATGGCAACACAGTCTGTGGGGTTAACTCTTACGTGCAACTTCTGGGGCACATCCACAGGTATTTAACGACAAATTCAGAACTTGAAGGTGGTAGAGAGCCAGGCGTGTACACTTTTCATCTCGATGTTTTCCTTTACCAAAAGCTCGTTACAGAATCCAAATGTTGATCAGTGTGTTGACTAAACATGCTACCGACTGAACTATTTTGTCCACATATTGTATGTGGATAAATTGCAAGACGATATTGAGCATCAATTATTGTCGTTGTTGATGTAACTAAAACTGCTGAGACACTGCTATTCTAATAATACAGTTCTAAAAATATGCCATCACACGTTATTTCCAACTACATTACTACAGAGAATTTAGATAAAAGAGCTTGTAAAGAGACGCTGATGAAATCTCGTGAAATACATAAATAGAATATATAAATAGAAAGCAGTCCAGGAAAACATGACCTACGATTTTTTTTAAGAATATGAGTATTGGGCTTCGAGGATTTGTTTGTGAAAGACTTTGTTGTGTCAAAAATTATTGGCTAAATCCATTAGTGATTTATGAATAAATAAACTAATTTAGTAACTCGCTTTAGTTTACTCACTTGTCTTACCCGATCAGCTGGTGATATATATATGTCTATACGTGTATATATACACATATATTTATATGTGTATATATGAACGTTATCCACAGACAACTTGTCTCAGATAATGTCACCATCGTGTCTGCATTATAAGATAGTATCAAGTATACGCTATATCTACCTATAGTTTCTCTACTCTATATCATAATATTTTTCTAACAAACTCTTATAACAAGAACAAATCTTGTTTTCATTACATAGTACCATAATACCTTGTGAGTTGATCCTCATTTATGAGATTTTTATAGACGCCCGAAAAGAAGAGATTTTTATTAAATTGAAAATTGAAATTTTATAGTGAAAATTTGTGATAGACAAAATTAAATTTCAGTTCGTCTTTTTGTTACAGTGAAATTTATTAATAGTTAATGATGCTATAAGCAGTTTAATTTTAAAATATTAAATAAATATCTAATACTATTCGTGTTTCTTTTAGAAATACATAATTAAGTCCAGAAAATGTATATAAATAATAATATATTTGTATAAATAATTATTTCATAAAAAAAAATGAAATTACTAGACACATTCTAACGAGTTACTATCAGTCTTATAGTTAAAGTTTTTACCTATCGCAATACATAAACATAAAAGAATTGACAGTCCACGCCTAACTTTTTGGCCGCTCTGAGTATATTTTAAACTAGCTGTACCCGCAGCTCCACACGCGTTTTTTTTAAATCGTATTAAAGAATTATAGAATTGTGAGACTATGTACAATTACAGAAACGCTCTTTAAAGACAATTGTAAGTACGACGCGCACGCCACTAAAAGTAACATGTAACGTGTACATTAGATATATAAATACAAAGAACGTGCCAAATGAGGCTTGTCATCAGCAACACATTTGGAACCTTAATCCACCATATAACTACCTCAGTGCTCACTTACACTGTGTAAGGAACTAATGAAACAATAACTTAAAATATTATTATTAAGATTTACATTTACATTACATTTAATATACATTGCCATTATTATAATTAAGATTTTGTGACTATATAAAAAATAAACGCTTGTCTGTTCCGCAAGAAATTGTATTATGGAACACTTTACGTAATACGTTTATAATCTAAGATCTTATTAGGAAGACCTCTATATCATTAATGTTATGAATAATTATAATGTCGAATTGTAAACAATAAGCTGATAATTATTTCTCTTATTAAAAATAAAGAATGAGTTGAAATCTTGCTAAATTTCATGCAGACAAAGTCGCGGGTAACAGCTAGTCTAAAATAGAATAACCTCAATTACTTTTTATTGGGTTCGCTATCTACCAGTGAAAATCCCGTGAAAAGGATGTAACCGTTTTGGTGATAGCACAGCGGGCGAAGCCACGGTTAACAGCTAGTCTAAATTAAAATTACCTAAATTACTTTTTGTAAAGTTAGCTATCTGCCAGTGAAAGTCTCGTGAAAACTGGTCTAACCGTTTTGGAGATAGCATTGCGGGCGAAACCACGGTTAACAGCTAGTATAAACTAAAATTGCCTAAATTACTTTTTATAAGATCAGCTATCTGCCAGTGAAAGTCTTGTGAAGATCGGTCAAACCGTTTTGGAGATAGCGTTACGGGCGAAGCCACGGTTAGTAGCTAGTATAAATTAAAATTGCTTAAATTACTTTGTATAAGGTCAGCTATCTGTCAGTGAATGTCCCATGGAAATCGGTCCCACCGTTTTGAAGATAGTATTGCGGAAAAAGCCGCGGTTAACAGCTAGTCTAATTTAAAGTAGCCTAAGTAACCCGCTATAATTTTTTCTATCTGCCCGTGAAATTACCGTCAAAATCGGTCTAGCTGTTTCGGAGATTACCCGGAACAAACAGACAGACAGACAGACCGACAAAAATTTTAAAAATTGCATTTTTGTTATCACTAGCGTGTATACTTTCGTACCCAATCGATAAAAAAAAAATATTTTGATATTACATACAGATACTTCATTTTTATTATATGTATAGAAGAAGAAGATAGAAGATACTAGCGGGCCCAGCGGACGTTGGCCTGCCTTGATAATAAAAAAAATCCTAAAAGTCAACCCCAGCGCTACCTACCGGGTTCAAACGTGAATCTAAACCATCTCGGATCCACTGGCACGCACACAAAATTTATAAAATAGTCCAGGTTTAGGAGGGTCCTGTGGACCACGCACGTACAAAAAAATTTATATATAAAGATGTATTACATCGAGACAATTGAAGGATGAATAAATGTAAATTTTAGTTCCTATAATAACATTTTAACAATGTTATGTATTAACCACTTGACTATATTACGCACAAGGCCGAACTCATTATTCAGAACTTAAGGGTCATTGACATATATTCAGAGTAGCCATAAAGTTTGACGAGATCGAGAGATTATTCTTTCGATTCATGTTCGTATTGCTTGTAAACATCGACTCACTTTGAATTACTATTTATTGTAAAACGAGGTCAATATCTCTAACAACGTTGTTTCTATCTATTATTATGAGTAGTCCGGTGAAGCTGTTAAGACCTTGCTAGGTCAATAGCGTAAACAGTTCGAAAAAAAAAATCTATTATTATTAATTTTGGTTTGAAATTTCACAGATTTATAACATAAATATCAACATATTTATTTACATTTTTCTGCAAAAAAAATCGATTTACGTCACTAACATTTATTTCACACTTACGAAAATCCCTAACTCTCTCGGGTTAACTAACTCTGATGGGTTTATTACTCGATATAAACTATATTATTTTTATAACTGTAATTTTCTCACTACTGCTTTATCCGTATAACTCGTTTATCGATTTTTAGTTATCTCTGTTAATTATCGTTTCTGCTTAGACAATATGTAAATGCTATATGTAAAAATATGTAGCTTAGATGATTTTCTGAAAAGTGCTCCAGCTGTTTATAAACTCATCCCAAAACTGGCTTAGCCATTTCGAGGATTTGTCCCATACAAAAAACAAATACTTCGGTTTTATTTTGCTTTTATTTTGAAACGGGATGTGAGTGCAATCATTAACTTACCATATACTAGCTGATTACTTCGTCTACGTCTCTTATTGTTTCAATTATTTTTTTATATCTCAAAGGGACTAGGCAGCGACGAAAGCTCTCAAACGGCTTGGCTTTTTCTGACACTTTCATTATTTATAGATATATTATTTCAAATTTCTAACAAATTTACAAAAAAAGTTGACAAATTATATACCTAAACCTTCCTCGTGAATCACTCTATCTATTTATGACAACCGCATGAAATTCTGCTCAGTAGTTTTTGAGTTTACCGCGAACAGACAGACAGACGAGGCGAAGGACTTTGTTTTCTATACTAATATATAAAGCTGAAGAGTTTGTTTGTTTGTTTGGTTGAACGCTATGATCTCAGGAACTACCAGTCCGATTTGAGAAAACCTTTCGGTTTTAGATAGCTCATTTATCGAGGAAGGCTTTAGGCTATATATCATCACGCAAAGATCAATAGGAGCGGAGCACCAATAAAGAATGTTTACAAAATCGGGCACTTTTTTCCTTTTGAGAGATGTCGTTAGCGTTAATATTATATACGTTGCCATGGTAACGTGGTAAGTTTCTATCGCAAATATTTTCAAAGAGTTTTTGGCGGGATCTTGGTCTGTCATGTGGTGGATTTTATTTTTTATTCATAATCTTGTGTTACTTGACTTTATATTGTGTAAAATTGGTGGTGTTTTAGGTAATATAGTTTGTTTATTGTGCATAAGTGAAGTGAATGGAAAATAATACCACGGTCCATGAATTCTGAGATGCCACAAAAATTCCATGGAAAGTTCTAACAAGAGGGCCACCATCTTGTTAGGTCATTGAAATTATATCAAGAAACTTGTAATATCGATACTCACTTGACAATGGCAGTGATGGTCTACTAGAAGACTGGTTGCCAAAATGAAATGGAAGAAGAACTTGAAATACTATTAACTACTCGACAATGGCATTCATTGAAATTATATCAAGAAACTTGTAATATCGATACTCACTTGACAATGCAGCAATAGTCTACTAGAAGACTGGTTGCCGAAAATGGAATAGAAGAAGAACTTGTAATACTATTAAATACTTGATAATTGCAGTAATAATGTAAAAGATTGGTTGCCAAAAATAAAGATAAAAAAGAATATATTTTCAAAGTTTATTTTGTTTTCCTATTCAAAATTTGTTATCTATTACGTATTATAAAAATAAAGTTTGTGTATGTACAATTAAAATAATAACTTTTTGATGAATGTATATGGCTACAAATGACCAAAAAAATTTTTTTTATATTTTGTCTATATTTTTATATTATTACTAGCTGTCCCCCGCGGCTCCGCACGCGTTTTTTTTTAAATGTATTAAAGAAATGTAAAATTGTAATTAGGTGTGTACATTACAGAAATGCTTTTTCAAAAACATTTGTAACTACGACACGCACGCCATCTACTGGATTATGTTACGTGTACATTAGATATGTGAATACGAATAGTATATCGAATGGGATGGGATTTATCATCAGCAGCATACCTGGAACTTTAACCTACTATATACCACCCTCGATGCTCACTAACACTACATAAGAAAGTAGGTAATGAAAATTTTAAACTATACATTATCGAACAATTTGTGTTAAATTGTTTATTATATAGACAAAACATGCCCATATTGTCGATATAATTGTATTATTCTTATACGTTGCTATAATTACTGAGTTATGTAGATGCAAACGCGGTAAATAAAACAAAATGGCCGCCAAATTGACCAAAATGATAATATAATTCAAATTACATACATTTATTCTTGGAGTCCAGTACAGCGCACGTCTCACACGCTTGTTTACAGTAAACAAACTATTTTTATTAAATTCACACGAACGAATGCACAGGTAACAGTTCATCACTTCATAATGTAAAACAATGTCCTCTGGTCTGTCTGTTTATTAATTTTATTAATTAATAGAAAGCCACGTTATTTGTGAATGTCATAGGCTATATATCATCACGCTAAGATCAATAGAAGCGGAGCAACAATGAAGAATATTTTAAAATCGGTTTTTTTCCTTTGAGAGCTTCCGCTGCGTGTTAGCCCAAAATAACTATTCCACGCTTACGAAGTCTTGGGCAGAAGCTATTAATTAAGTATATTATTATTATAATATTATAAAGAGGTAAAGTTTGTGAGGTTGTAGGGGGTAATATCTAGGGAGTCGGGAAAAAAATGGTCGAACGAAAACGTTTCTTACGAACGCTGCCTTAACGGTGAGAGATATATGATTGAGATCTAGAAAAAAGTTGTAACTTGATAATGCCTATTACCGCCCAACGAAGTGGGCACGGATCAGCTAGTATAGTATATAGTGATTTTGACAAGCCAAGTGTACAAGAATAACTAACTGCAAGAGTTTCTTTATTTATTACAAAGAAATTACTCACCACAAGTATATACGACTTTAAGATAGGTTCTGCTGCCTGGTCGACAAGGCTTCCCGAACATATTGCTGTCGGCTGAGAGGACACAGCGTCTCTTCCCATGGCATTCTCTCATCGCAGTTTCTGTTGCGTAAGGCTCCAAGCAGGCTAAGGAAAATACTCATTTATATTTAATAGGTTCTGGCCTTGACCTTATTGATTTTCTTAAGAACCGGACCTTGGCTATGTTATCGATTATCCATTATATATAGGCCTCAGACAGTGTTATTCTGCATTAGCTCACGCATAACAATTGTATTACGAATTGTACTATATCAGGGGGAGCCAACCTGCGGCTCGCGAGCCACATGCGGCTGTTTGAGGGATTATTTGTGGCTATCGATAAATGTACCCGAGTTCCCTTTTCATTTTTGTGCTATTATATTTAAAACTAATATTTTTATTCCGTGTGTGTTTCAAAATGTCTTTTAAATTACTGACAACAAATGTAAAATACAAATGCAACGTTATAACAAATTTCATTTCGGTCCATGTTAAGAATGATATGACGACATTGAAAACTGCGCGAACAATTATAAACACTGACGTAATTGTACGTAATCGACCAACTTTTATTTATACGTTATATATATATAGTAATACATTTTTTGCATATCTTTCAAATACGTATTTAATTGCGGCTAGCGAAAACTTTCAAATTTTGAAAAATGTCTCGGAGTATCAAAAAGCTTGGCCACCCCTGAACTAGTAGCCACGAAGTTTTACCGTCGTTAAAATGTGTAGTTATTTGGATTTATGAATTATTCTTCGACGAATACTCTTGTATATTGTGATTGGCGTATTAAGACGAACATTCAAAAAAGTTGAATGATTCAAATAGAATTATTTCCAAGTAATAAATAATTAATCAAAGGCATATTCACTGAAGAGTAGATAAAATCATACGTAGAGTTCGAATATTTAATTCGTAATTGGAACAGAATGACATTATTCGATTCGAAAACTATTCTCACACCCTTATCAAATAAAAGTCAAGGATATCTCTTTGTATTATATGATAATACTATATGTATACATCTTAGGGTTACTAATATTTATTTGCCATAAAAAGAAATTACATTGCTCCGAGTTTAATCAACATTTCTTTATATAAAAATTAGGAAGAACGTCATAGAAATAACCATATTAGTTTACTGTTATGGCACTCATTAGTAACATTATTCGTATATCGTGTAAGTAAATGATTATATATATTTTTTGTAATAGAAGCTAAAACAAAATTCTATCTACGAAACTTTTGTTTGGTGTTGAAAAAAATATCTGCGACAGACGGCGTAATGAGTTTTGCCGTTCAGTCGATATTTTCGCGCTACATTTATTGTTCGCTGGGGCAAAAGTCCCCACTTTTAGGGCCTCGGTTGTGTGGGCAACGGACCAGAACTAAAACGTAGGCAACTGCCCGTCAAAATAATTTATTCAATAAGCAAGCCCCAAAGTGTGGCCTGTTTTACACGTTAAAATTAAATTAGTGATGCCGCCCCGAAACCTCGTTCTGCTTTTAAATCAGGAATTAGATTTTCCGGCTTCAAAACAAATCCTTGTTGATAAATATTCATTTGTTACGCGAAATATTACGAATAATTAACCGGCGACGAATCGAAATTTCGTTAGTGAAATTTACTGTTCGAATGATTAATAATATTGTAAAGATTTGCGATCGACTGAAGTGGTTTTAGAAGTAAATAGGTGAAGACAAAACAGTTCGGTACCTTTTTCTCCTCTGATCCTCAA
Source organism: Antheraea yamamai (assembly GCA_036509395.1). Classification (NCBI taxonomy): domain Eukaryota; kingdom Metazoa; phylum Arthropoda; class Insecta; order Lepidoptera; family Saturniidae; genus Antheraea; species Antheraea yamamai. Next base: position 5,757,808 of record AP028440.1, read on the forward strand.
TCGATTTTCTTTATTTGTTTTTTGTTTAGTATGCATTGAGGAGCTTTGGTGTTATCAAGAACAAAAAAAAATAAAAGTTTCCTTTTTTCCTTACCACTGAAGATACCAAAGCCTTTATTTATAAGTCGCTGTTTGACTTACTTCAAGTCCTTTACATCTATTAACTACAATAAGTGTAAAATAATCAATACACATAATAATATTTATACGTTAACATGTAAAGAAAAAAATAATTAATTATGGTCGAATTTCGACCATCAGACAACCATGAGTATAAATTAAATAGGTATGCAAATAATTATACCGTGATGTTACATTAGGCGCATATACTCGTATTTGAATGATATGTTCTAAGAATTTCTTGTCTTTTTTTTTTTAATTAACAGGTACCTGTGACTTCATCCTCGTGTTGTTTATTTCAAGGAGGATTATGTGTTTTATCAGGATTAATGGCAGGGCAGGCCTTCTTATTTCTTTAATTGTAATTTTATCACGATTACATGCCCACACATATTTTTACATATTTAAGCTGTCTCCATTCTATTATTGCTCTTTAACCCCTAAGTAGATGCGTAATAATATGTTTGACTGTGATTGTCTGAACAGTCCTCTATTTGCCAATAACTCTCACTAAAATCAGATTATCCGTTTTGGAGATTATTCCAAACAAAGAATAAACAAATATATTGCATTTATACGTTTAGAATGTGAGATAATTTATAGAAACTAACAATGTTTTGTTTGTTTATATTTGTTCGGTACTGCTTTATTTTTAGTTTTAAAAATCACAATAATACTCACTTTCCTCCTTCATCCCACGTGGTTGGGGGCATTGTATGGAATCGTATTCGGTACGACCGTACTGAGCCGAGTATATCGCGACTCTCGAGTGTGGATTACAGCTGAGATGTAGGACGTCGTTCTCACAACCGACTTTACTCCGGAACTCGTCTGTTCAAGAAAATGTAATAAATTTTATTCCTTTTCAATAAAATGCTATTTCATTATTACTTTATTGTGAAGACTTTCTACGGAGATAATATATCTGAAACTACCATGCTGTGTTTCCGGTAATATTAAACTATGAGCATATAAATTTGTTCATAACATAATTATAATGCTTTGATAGACAGGTTGTGCTTCTTGAAATTCTATGAAACCTATTACTTTATAGGACCTTCCTTCTCAACAGTTAATAAACTTTTAATTACAATGTAAACTTTTTATAACGTATTTCATGGGACCAACCATTTTTTTTTCGTTATAAAGAGTTTTGGTTTACGGAGGGAAGAGAATAAATAAATGGTTTTGTGGTAAACCAACCAAGTTGAACAAATTTATACGGTATATAGAGATTTTTTGTAACTAACGACGTTATAAAGAGTTTACGTTGTATTAAAAAAATATATATTAATGGTAGACCAGTTATTTGACTGGTAGAACTTCACTTTAAATCATTACATTCACAGACCAGTACCTAATGACGAATTTTGGGAAATTCGTGCACACTTACTTATTTAAATTGGTAATACTTCCTGCTAAAGGCGCAAGAAAGTAACATAGTGGTTTTCCGAGAGTTTGAAATGACCGATACGGTGTAAGGTAGCGTATTGATTATGCGCATACTTTTCCTACAAAAGAGGTGTTTGGCTCAGCTGTGAGACCTCTTACAAGTTAATATTATTGATTGATGATCAAATAACCAAATAAAAGAAGTCTATCCGACGATCAAACCAAATACTTTTTAAATAAGTTGTTGATATTATGTGCAAATTCTATATTCACCGAAGTGTAGCATATAAGATATATTAAAATAGAAATAAACAACATATATATTTGTTATCCAAGCTATTGTTATTAGAATAAACAGAGCAGATATTAATTTGATACCGAGCCCTTCAGTGTGAGCTTACTTGTAATGTATCGGCAAACATATTCAGTATGAATATTGACACAGTGAGAATTAATTTCGTACGTTCATTAAATCACATATAACAATTATATTATACTTAATATTTAAAATATTTTCTCAGGAAACCCTAGAAACAATTTTATATTTTACTAGCCGGCCCGACGGACGTCGTCCTGCTTTGATAATCAAAAATAATAAAAATCAACCGCAGCGCCACCTACCCGGTCTAATTGTGTCAAAATCGGTCCAGCCGTTTAGGAGGAGTTCAGTGACATACACACGTACAAAAGAAATTTATATATAAAGATATTAAAAGTCTTCTGCCGTGTATGTCTATCTGTCTGTTCACAATAAACTCAAAAATTACTAAAAGATTTTCATGCGGTTTTCACAGTGGATAAAGTGATCCATGAGGAAGGTTTAGGTAAATAATTTATCAAGATTTTTTTTATAGGACAGGATAACGTCTGCCGGGCCTGCTAGTATTACATAAAATGCCACCTACATACAAAATATAAAATCGAATAACACAAGATTATGAATAAAACATAAAAGCCACTGTATAATTGACTAAGATCCCGTCAAAAACTCCACAGTTCGAACAGGTCGAAGATCTTTAAAAATATTGATAGAATTGCCAGTGATTTGTTAAGTTGTTATTTTATGTCATTACATGGAAGATTGCGTCTCATTTTAACTCACTCGCAAGAACCGCTGCAGGCATCTAGTATTAAGGTAGGTATATTACAAGAAGTGTTACTTCCTACCCATATATATGCTCACGATTGCATCATTGTTTATATTTCGATAAGAATAATAAAGTCTACAGTGTTATTTCATAATTGTTTTATAATTCTCAATGACTGAAATTATTTTAGCTAAAGTTTTACACATACGTTTATTCTAAGCAGAAATTGCTCCAAGGGCTCGACGGTAGGCTTCAGTAACTTCACAAAAGTTTTATTATACAAACCCCTTTTGAAACTCATAAGTAAAGAGTAAGGCTAGCTCAAAGACCGTTTTATAAACTGTGGTTTCACTTACAGGGCTTCACTTTTGTATTTTCATGGTGTTTTAACGTCCATTAATATTTTAGTGGAACCTGAGTTTATCGGAGTATTTTGATTTCATAATATTTTGTATACTTCAGCAATGGTTTAAATATAACCCTTTGAGTGTAATAAAAGCGTAACGTATTTGATTTTTTAAAATAAGGTTAGCTATTTTTCTTATTGGTTTTTTTTTTATTAATAAGACTGGTTAACTGTTGGTTAATATGCTACTATATAAATATATAGTATTCTTATTATATTCACAAAAATATTTCATAATTTTATACTCAGGTAGTCATTTAAAATCATCGTTGCATTATACTTTTAAACATCGTCGCTAAAAAGCTCATGCCTATCATGGCGCTGCATTGAAGTCACGCCGTTCTAAATAACACTTCGGTATGTACATTATGTCTTAATGTAAATGACAGTAGGATGTATCAGAAATTGTGACGTAATACGGCATTTTTCATATCTCTTTTCACGTGATAACAAGTCCAAATTATTCATATTTTTATTTTCTTTCTGCAGACTCTCGGTCCACTCCTTTTTTTTTTTGCTATCGTTTTATTTAATGTTTAAGTTAAAAATCGTATCTGTGAGCTACTATTGGATGTTTTTTTTTAATTTTTATTATTATTTATTTATTATTATTTTATATATTTATTTCTATATTTCATTTAATATGATTTCATTTAATTATTTTATGACGGTTATTTTAAAGACATTATTGCCTTTATGGCGGTTTCATTTTAGTACTTTATCCCCATCTTTAGGTTATAATCCACTCATATTTTACTTAGTTATAAAAATATTTATAACCATGTGAATAAAAATATATGACATAGTTTTTATATATAAAAAATATTACGAAGATGACATTTTCGTTTGCGTTTAAGGGTTATTAATTGTAATATGTATTTTATGAGATAAATCAGAACCTATATTTATACCTACGTACCGTTTGGCTAAATTCTTCTAAACTAATTATATTGTACTATAAACTTACATGGACGGCACTTGTATGCGACTTCGACGAATCTTCTTGATCCGGGACAAGGGTCAACTCCAAACGCCTTTGGGCTCGTATGAAACTTACACTGTCTTTTCTTCTGACAGGCCTCTACAACGGTCTGTAACAATGAATACTACGAAAATTTGTTAGCATGTTCACTAATTTTGATTTTTAGTATATCGTAGACTTACAACAATTTAATCTTTAAGAAATGGTATTATCGCACTGTTTATTTTTATTAAAAAAATGTTGAAACTCCCGTCTTTTCCGTATTCAATATAAAAATTATCCTTTGTTAGTTGGTTGGCTTCATTTTCACTTCACCCGATGGGCGCTTTAACACAGACGCTTAGAGGATTGAGCATAATTTTTGTATGTTAATAGATAATTAGGTCAAATATTAAGCACCTATTTTTAATTGATTTATAACGAGTATCGAGGGCAGAGTGTCCCCCATAAATATTGCTACTGTCTAAACATTCACCTGGTAGAATCATCAACCCAAGCATATGTAAGCATTCCTGAATTGTTACAGAATCGTGGTATTAATAATTCAAATATATTATTGTATTGAACACGCAAAGAGTTTATACTTCTTCTTTTATCAAAGCTAAGAGATAGGCTGCTCGTGTAGACAAAAATTGACTAAATATTTTATTTTATTTTATTTTATTACTTCTATAGAATCGTTTATATTTAATTATATTAATGGATAAAATAAACAAGTAATGGACTTATAAAATTTCTTACAAAATATATGGAGAAAATTATCTCAAAAGCAGGATAAAAAAATATGGGACAAGTAGTGAGTAGAACTCGCTCCCTCGGTGTTCCATACTATTACGTGCTTTACATAAATATGTGGTAAATAACGCTTCTATAGTATAGAGTATTTAATTAAGAGCAAATAAAATTTTGTCGCGTTCTGGCAAAATTTGAAAAGTTTTATTTTCGAATTTATACCATGACACGTGTGGCAGTAGAGCTTCCTTTGCGTTAAACTTTATTGCTTTGAAACTAGAAGTACCATTTAGATCATCGTTAAATAGTATAAAATAACGTATATCTTTACTGCGTTAATATAAGAACCTGATTTTTCTACCAATATGAGGTCATAAATCTTGGTATTCTATATTAATTTCAATTTAATAAGTAACTTTTAAAGAAAAAAAACTGTAATATTTTTTTTCCAATTTATTCCATATCTTATTTCAAAAAACATTCTTTCATAACCGTAAATGCTGTAGGTTCTCAGGAAAGTATCCTATAGATAATTATTCAGTAAATGGGATTGTTACTATGAAAGACCGTATCTGTTTATCTAATCTATAATCTTGATTTATTACAGTATCTAATATAAAACCATAAATTTTAATTTCAATTCAATATTAATTTCAACCATTTTCAACAGAAAGGGCTTTAATAAACGGACAGATTAGATAATAAAGAGATTATATAAGAATTTGGTTTTAGATTGTAAGACACGGAACCCTAATAAAAATAAACTCATTACTTTATTCGCTGAAAGGTTTTTGATCTTATTTACAGAGGTATTTCAGGCATTTTATCTATCTTTACGTAACGTTTAATGAATTTAAATATTTGTTCAGACGTAAACAAGTCTTTGGGTTAAAATTTAAATTATAATGAAGGAATATTTATTTACTTACTATTAACTTTTAGAATGTAAGATGTATCCCAATAAATATAGTATTAGTCGATATACCTTACTGGTCCACACGTTTTTAATTTTTTTAATAACGAACATTTATTAAAGTCTTAGACAAGGGGAAAAGCATGATTGGTACGCAGGAAGACAGCTACGCATTTAAGTCGCGCGGCATGGTACTTAGCTTTCATAGACATTCACAGTTCGCCACTTTTCGATAATACTCGGTTTTCATTAAACTCCTTACCACCACCGGCACCCGTTATCTTGCATCGCGATACACGGACCACCCGCAATATCACTTTGTATATACTTATATCTTTTGATAAATAGACTATAAAATTCATAAATAATATTTTATATCAAATAACCGTACAAATAAATAAGCGATCTCTTCCGCATTATATTATTAGAATAGATAACCGGTTAAATTAACTATTTACAATTCATAGATATAACATTGTAATTGATAAATAAAATAAGCCTAATTAAAAATAATTTTACATACAATTTTTACCACCAACAATTTCACAATCACATCTTTGAAGAAAAACAAATAAAAGATTAAAGAATTAAAATATAGTATTTATGTCGACAATTCCCATTATATATTGCTTAATGCATTAAGTTTTTTTTAAAGATGAAGTAATAGTGTGGTTCCGATCTCATGGAGCTTACTCTAGTCCGTTAATTACCGTTTAATTTTTATTTCATTCTATTTATATATTAGTGTTTGACTAAAACCTGACTTAGCTAACGCAAATGGCAATACTGTCAGAGATGGTTACGCTACAAGCCTAAAAAATAAAAACTAGCTAATTTATATCTACTCTATCATAATGGTAAAACAATAAGAATTCAAATTCATGATAGCGTTAGAAATACTTATGAGGTTTTCCTAATTTATTTTTAATAGTTTTTGGTAAGTTAGATAAAAAAACAAGACCATACTGAGTGCGGATTTGATAAATTATGAGTTTATCTTATGGGTAATCTTTGCTGCCTCAATAAGCTAACATCGCGCAGTGAGGCGCACAGAAAAAGTGGCTAAAATATAAAAATATCTAAGGTCTCGGTTATAAAAAGTTAAGACACGCTGTCACAAACCGTTTCGTAGAAATCCTTCATCGTTTGTTTGTATTCAAAGGGCATCCACTATCGGCATCTGCTCATAAAACTCCCGTATTGCGTAAACATATTAAGGAATGAGTCGTAAAAGGCAACGTTGTGAGAAACGATACGTAGCATATACATCGAGAATTGCTTAATCTTCGTTTGTGTAAATATATTATGAATGTTATCTACAATGTAAAATATATAATTGTATATTTTGTATGATATTACACTTTATTGTCTTATTCAAAGATGAGGTTAAGTTTTCAGTTTCCTCTGGTATTAGATGGTGTAGATGATAACGTAGATGGAGAGTGGATTTCAAGTGCAGCTGCTTAGCTACAGATTTTCAGCTTAAGGCGGCATGGTCCTACCACCATGACCTATAACTTCCTTACGATGTTCTCTTTCACCATAAGCTCTGGTTCATCCGCAAGCATTAGATTCTACGTCCATCGACCCAATGTCTGAACAGATTAACCACTGTGACACTTTCGACGCACGGTTTAAGAATCCCCAATGTACATTATGTTTCACATGAACTCATGTTAAATCCATAATGAAGTTCAGACAATAAAGAATAATGTTTGTCGTTAGCGCTACAAATATATAAAGGTCCTTTGATTGCTTAGTGAAGCAGTTTATTAAAGAATAAACAACCTGACAGGATTGTAGTTGAATCAGTTTTGTTCCAAGTTGTTTTCAAGTCGGACGCTTGTACTTCAACTTCACTCATAACGTAACTGTACTTCGGTAGTGAGTTAAGAAAAATAATATCTCAAGATGTCTATATATTATAAAATTTTATAGGAAGTAGAAATATAAGTTTTTATTAAAGTGGTGTTTAAGGGAGTAGTGAATTATTGCAATCTTTCGATTGTAATGTAGTTTACTACGCAAAATGAATCTACGAACTCCATTTTTCTTCTTCCACGTGCTTTAGATTTTTGTAAATTAAAAATGTATACGTTATTGAACATAAATAATTACCTTTTGTAAATCTTTATGGCCATTTTTATCTCTATAAAATTGTTATTTTCATAATATTCTCTATTCTATCAAAATAGTCATTACCAAAGATTTCATCAGACGCGATAATTGTTTCTGAATTGTAATTTGATAGGATCGGTCATTGTGTTCAACTACTAATTATAACTTAAATTCTACAATAACTGATTATTCAGTGTAAGAAAATATCACTATAAAATTATAGTGTAATTTCTATTTTTGAGAACGACAAATAATATATTACGTTTTGTATTATTCCCATGAATTGTATTAAAGGCTATTGAGAATTGTATTCAGAATTAATTCTCTTTCAATTCTTAGCTCTTAGCTTTCAATTCTTCTCTTCTTTCAATTATATCAATCACATAACTCATCTATTAAATGACTTTGGGACATAGTACATACAGCATTTTATAAATATATTTTAAATGTTCTAGCAAAATCTCATTTGATATTAAATGGCGATGTAGCTTACAATATTATCTGGCTAAACGTTAAGGAACAGGCTATCAAATGCAACTGACGAAACACACCTGAAGATGCTTGGCGTCATAATTTCAACTTGGAGACGGTAGCTATATAGGTGAGCATAAAAAAATACCCCGCCACTATCATAAAGCTTCTCGTTATTTAAAGCTTAGGCTCATTTCAAAATTGAACATATGTCGAATGAGGTAGTGTCCAAATTTAAAAATATTTAATATTTTAGATATCTACCTGCAAAGCACTAGGCCAAACACATGACGTATCCCCAATAACTTCGACTGCAACGGGTTGGTACTCCGCTAATTCCGAAGCACAAGATCCCTGGGTAGCCGATTCACCGTACTGTGCGACCTGAATGCTAATGGTAGTCCCCCGAGGACAGATTAGGGTGACCATTTCCTCATCACATGCAGCTTTCTGATGTGTCCTTAATGTCCCCAGAAGGAGTTCTGTGAACAAACGCAAATAACATCTCTACAATTTCGAAGTCAAATGATAATTAAACTAAGTTTAGAAATAACAATTTGGTTAACGTTTGTTTGTATTACTAGTACATTCATACTATTTAGTAAACGAAGCGTATTGTCACTAAGTACTTATTTAGAATATTCTAATCTGGTACACTAATAAGTATCCTTGTTGACTATAAGCTCACAGACTTAAAGGCAAATTTCTTTTACGATATCGAATACGTTAACTTAGTTGAAATTAAATTAAGACGTCATTTTTTTATACATTCCTTAACTCTTATAATGTTTTATGTAAATAAAGAAATTTGAGGACACACTTTAATAATTAGCCATTTAACTCCAGACTAACGATATCTCGAAATATCTATACGTATATTAAGAATGCAAATGTAACGTGTCTGTACTTTTTAGATTTTTTATGTAAAAAAAATGTTGGAGGTGTCTAGGAATAAGTAATTTTTTTTTAGAAATGTCTGTCTCTGTCTGTCTGTTTGTTTGTTTGGACACGCATTACTGCTAAAGTACTGCGTTCACGATAAAACCTCAAGGAAAAAAATCATAAAGTATATCCTCGAGTAACATTTAGTATTGATATCATTAAAATTGGTTCACTCTATCAAAAGTTATTGTAATTTTAATCGCGATGCGACTTAAGGACGAGAGAAAAGTAGATAAGTAAATGGACTTAATACATTGAGGTGATTTTAATAATCAATGTTTTTACCTAAGATTCCACGCGGACGAGGTCGCGGGCGTAGCTGGTGGTTAATAAAACATTATGAACCCGCGTTTACTCGGCTTAATAAGACTTACTATCACTGCGTAACGAGACCTATTGTATATAAACTGTAAAATATTGAAGTAAAAGTATAAAGTGCTATTATTAGACACAGAAGTTAGCTTAACTTATACTTTCATTAGCAGTTTCTCGTGAGTGTTACACTTTTAACATATCCCACTAAGTTGTGAGATGTGTGTTCTTACAGTTGTTACGCCATCGCTACACACCACAATTGCTGACTAAGAGTTCCAGTCCCACGATGCGGTAGGTGTTCAAAGTATTACGCCATCGCTATACAACACAATCGATTAATAAGAAGAATGCCGAGTTCCCAGTTCCAAGTTGCAGCAGGTGTTCAAGCATACGAGTCAGCAATTTCCACAACAGGTGCACAAACTTAGTGGAAACGTTCGGTGGTCCGACTCCTCCGTTCCCACATTGTTCATGTATAAATACTTGGACGGAACCAACAGAAAGACAGTGTTAACCTAATATCGGTAGCATTCATTATGCTATTAGTTTTAGTTTAGGTTTAGTGTGAGAGTTAGCCTAACATCGGCGACACTCTCACAATGTAGGCTTAGTGTGAGAGTAAGCCTAACATCGGCGATAATCTCTAGTTTTAGATTCATTTTTGTAACTTTTATGTTTAATAAATTAATTTAAAGTAATTTGGGTTTTTTTGGATCCTCCGGCTCTGACCTTCGTAACTCAGTTCAAAATAAACTTAACACAAAACATTACGCTTTATACAAACATCCAGAAAATGAAAATAACTAAACTTAACATGAATATATTTTCAAAACCTTTATTTTTCGTTTAGCATATATTTCGCTAACCTCGATGAATCTAGTAATTGTTAAATTATATATTTTTACATTATTAAGTATTACAATTTACAGAGTATTTAGAGTTCGTTCTGTCTTCAGTGCTTATTATACAGCCTATTGCTTTTTCACTACATACTATAAAATAAAATCCTCTGCCACGTTTGTCTGTCTGTTCGCGATAAACTTAAAAATATAGTAACTACTAGTTATATAGTATAGAAAAACTATAGTAGGTGGTAGAGCCACGCTGAAGCTAGTATTGGGTTCAGCATGAATGGGCCGGCTCACCCGGGGTAGTACCACCCTCTCCTAGAAAACCGACGTGAAGTAACAGTGCTGGCATTGTTGCGTTTCGTTCGGTCAGTGAGAGCACCGGAGGATCACCTCCCCCACCTCTGTCCTCTCCCTCTCCCTCCCTTTCCCCTAAACACAGGCTGGCAACGCACTTTCGACTCCCCTGGTGTTGTTAGTGTCTATGGACGGTTGATGATCACTTAACATCACTTGACCCACTTGTTCGTTTGCCTGCTATGACATAAAAAAAAAACTACTGAACGGATTTTCATACGGTTTTCACCAGTAGATAAAGTGATACATGAGGAAGGTTTAGATATATAATTTGTCATAGGTTTTATATTATCAGGGCGCAATAACGTCCGCTGGGCCCGCTTAAGTATTACATAAACAATTATAAAAGGTCCACGGTTTTGATCACAGTCAGGACAGTTTTATATTCCTACAGACTGAGTTAAAATAAACAGTGCATATGTATATGTTGCCAAATAGACGCTGGACGCAACAGCGCGAACACCATAGTGACGCCCAAATAGTACTTCCAGACAGTACTTTAATTGTGGTACTCCCGAAGTCGAACTTCGCAAAAGCTCTCCCGCTCTTCATTGGCGTGACTATTACTTACTCTATATTCTAATCGTAACTTCCTAACTAATACTATAATTGGGAACGTGAGTTTGTTAACGACTCACGACTTAACTATTCCAGTTGAATAGTATCATTGTAATGTAATTACAATTTGTAATTTTTTTAAGGTGAAACCTTCTTTGGGCGCCTTCAGCTGTAATTATTGTAGGAGATACATAAATTTATAATTTCGCGTCATGACATTTTACGTAAGTATGACCTCCCGTACTGCGATTACGTCAGACTAGCGACGCATAGTATTGGGGCCTGTGTACACGTAATATTGATATTTTGTAGCTCATCATACGTTTGATTGGTGAATAGACTTTATAAAAATGTATATAATTATGGAATCGAGTGCCAATAAATATGAAATCCACGCTAATGTTAATAATTGGAATAAACAAATTCTGAAATTTAAATATTGTCATTCACACTATAATTAATATGAACATTCGAAAAGAACACATGTGTTTCATTGTTTTTAGTTTTCACTTCTGTCGGCAGTCTCTATGACAGCCTCGACTTTTTTTCATACACGTTTGTCAGGGGCACAGAATAGGATATACTTTTCGTTTACAAAAATAGTGTACCCGAGGAATAGGTACAGAACATAATAACGCGTGCGCAGATGCGGGCAAAATAGAGTGTAAAATGAATTAGAACATTCATACACACTACTTCGATATTAAAACATTCATTGTTGTAATTTAAATCTTCCTTTTTATTAATTGTTAAAGGTGAATTAAAATAAACAATAATTTAGACTAGGATCTGGCAAATTTTCGTGATTTTTCGTGATTACACAAAAAAAAACACTGAATATTTTTATTGTTTCGATAATCTAAAAAAATATTTTTAACCGCGCTCTATATAATTGCGTAGAACACAAACAAATACCAATACGTATTATATTATATGTATAACATTGAGACAACTTAAGGATAAATAATAAATTTAAAAAAAAATGACAATTTTGGATTTCTATAATAACATTTTAACTGTCTTGTTTTAAACTCTTGACTATATTACGCGCAAGCCCGAACTTACGGCTATATTCAGAGCGGCCAAAAAGATTGACGAAGACTATAAACCTTATAAATTAATCACAAATCTCCTTACTTATCGAAATCTGTCAAAAGTAAGATATCGGTTAAAGTATTTCTCTCTTTATCTAATCCATACCGTTAGAAGAAAGCGGAACAAAAAATAAGCATTGTAATGCATAAAATAAATATTTCGTGTATAGGAAGTGTATTAAATTTGAAATATAGAAACTATGGATTTAAACAATGTTACTAAATCAAAAATGCATTACTAAAAACGGAGGGTAAATAAATTAACAGAAGAAACTACTAAAAGCAAAAAGCGTTAACCATAAATCCATATAATTCAAATTACATAACAGAACGTGGATCATAACTCAGACAGTGTATTATCCTTTCATAATAACATTACGCCGATTTATAATGGACAATAAATCTCGAATGCAGTTTGTTTATATTACAAATTTTACAACCAAACCGCACAACGTGCTATCTGGCCCACACACTCATCCCACGTGTCGGACGATAATAAAAGCTTGTAGAATAAAAATATTTATATCAAGCAACTGAACTGTTAAACATTCTATCGAGTGGAGTTACTTAGAACAAGGACTCATTATGGACGTTCCAGCTATTTATAGATTCTAAGCATATCTAATTTTGTATCTCAATTTTCTTATGGGAGTATTGGTCGATTATATATGTTTATATAAGTTCCAATTAGATAGAAGTAGATCAAATAAGAATAAGAACGTCATAAGTGCTTCGACAGCGCCTTGTTAAAACTCGGCTAGTGGGCTGACTGATTAAGCGCTCGCCTTAGTAGTCCGGTGAAGCTGTAAAGGCCTTGCTAGAATAATAGCGTAGTCAGTTTGAGAGAAAAAATATTGTGACCTCAGTATCGTCTCAGCGTTTAAATAGAAGCATGTCGTGTACTGATAGCTTCATAAAATGCCTCAAAACTATGGCAAAGGCCATCGTGTGTTATGAGATATTGGACAAACTATACAAGTAAAACTTCTTGCATTTTATTTATTCACATATCATTCATATGAGATGCTATTTCCACGAATTAATTAATATTTTTGAAGTTATACTTCTTTAGGCGCGTTATGAAAAAATGATGAGAGTGAAATTTTAAGATGCGCGCGCATCTGTGACACAAAATTAACAGTATGAAGCTGTCTGCAAACCGGCACTCTGAAGTTAGCTATAGTCAACATTTTGTTTCTTTGTATTTCTTTGTATTAAAACTTTCAATGTATTAAACACCTTTTGAAGTTATACTTCTTTAGGCGCGTTATGAAAAAATGATGAGAGTGAAATTTTAAGATGCGCGCGCATCTGTGACACAAAATTAACAGTATGAAGCTGTCTGCTTAACCGCTCATTAAGTCTCGAAAAAAAAGCTACCAACAAAATAGAAATTGAACCTCGATATTAGTCGCGCATGTTGGTACGCTCGTCGTTTTTTGTTCTTTTTTTTTTTTTTCTACAAACGTAGATTAAGGCGAAAGATAAAATTTTTGAACAGATTGTTATCTTGTTACGCCAAAGAAGTATAACTTCTAACGCGTGTACATAAGTACACACACACTTTTTTTTTAAATATCAAATATTACGAAACCAAAAAATATAACGCAAAGAAATGATAAATTCAACAAAGTAGCATATCCCTGTTATATTTTTCCCAGAGAAAGGAATAATCTTATAAAGGAAGGAAATATCTTTGACTACGTCAACAGAGCGAAGCCGCTGGCAAAGCTATGTTGTATTATAAATCATGAATTTGTACATAAGATGGCGAAATAAAAAAAATATAAACAAATATGTTAAATGTAATTAATGTCCAAATTATTCAGACAAAATATCATAAATGGTCAAACAATATATAACAGTACTCAAATACCATTCATAATTACAGAATTCAATTTCGACACCACAAAAATTCGATAGCGTATACTCATATGCCAGGTATGCAATTTATTCAATTAATATTTGCAATAACCACCAAAATCCCAGCGGTCATTTTTGCTCGACAATGTTATATTTCATTCCATAATTCCATCTTCCCAAACTTTCAATTGTACAATTTTCGATAGGATATAAAAGGTGATAGATAGTGCTAGTTATATAGTTCTAGATTTAATCTGCATCAATAAAAATCAATTGCCGAATTTCTATAAATTCATCAGTTCAGAACGGCACCTATTCGACTTTTTAATTCTTTGTTGTATTTGTAACTATTGTGATAAAGTTTGTATGAAAACTCCCGCGGAAAGTGAAATCGAAAAGTGAAAATACTGGATTTAAAGAACCTCCATATAATAAGTACGTGATCGAAAGAGATGACAGTAGGGAGATCTACCAAAATATTGACAAAAGCAACAGACAGACGTACAGTTGCAATTTTATTTCATTACATGGTCGTATTGTAAATTGAATATTTAGTCACATTTTCTTTAGTACACCAGTACAAAGTAACACGTTTCTAAATAAACGAGTAGACTAAATGTTTAAATTACTAAAATTTTTACGTACGATAAATAAAGTAACTTTATAAATAGTCAGTTAAATAACGATGCATTTATATGGAGCCGGTTCGTATATCATCGATGAGAGTCGTAATAGGCCGCACGTGGCGAACGATGCGTTTGCCCGAACATGATTTAATGTACGGGTTAAATGGAGATTAATTGTAACATTATGTAACATCGCCTCGCGTTTAAAGTTTACTGTACAAATATTAAATCTTTCACAAATATGTTAAGCATATATTAACTACTAGCTGTCCGCGTGAAATAGTTACTTTGGGCTAACACTAATACACAGCGAAAGCTCTCAAAAGGAAAAAAAAGCCGATTTTGAAACATTCTTCTCTGGTGCTTGGCTTCTATTGGTCTTAACGTGATGATATAGCATTCGTCGATAAATGAGCTATATAACACTGAAAGAATTTTTCAGATCTGACCAGTAGTTCCTGAGATTAGCGCGTTCAACCAAGCAAACAAATCCTCTCCAGATTTATAATATTAGTATAGACGTATAAGGGACCATTTAAGTATAACGTAAGCAGAATTTTTGTAATTTCTGACCGCCCCCTCATCCCGGTCAGCAAAAGCAAGCAATGCTTTTACCCCCCTCCAATAGTTACTTAAAGAAACATCTATATAATTGTTTTTAAATCTGATCTGGTTAAAAAATAAATATTGCTGACGTAATAACCATCCAGACCTCCCATCCCATATGTCATCAAAAATAAGTAAGTCGAGTAAAACCCCCTCCCCCCAAAAAGTGCTGACGTAATACACGAATGACCCCCTAAGCAAATACTTTTAAAAAACATGTGTGAAGTACATACGCGGTAGAATTGCAACTTTCAAAACGAAAGCGAGAAGAGCGCATGTCTCACTGTTCTCCAATACCCAAAGGCGAGTGAGACACTGCTCCCATTCTACCCGACACTGTGTTTATCGCCATCATTTTTTTGTCACACAAAAAGGTTGCGGATCAGAATTTCAAAGCCTAGGAAGTTTCTCTTCAATTAGTACTTTTGTCTCGCTAGCTCTTACCGCGACCTGCTTTGCGTGTTTCTCGTATCAATTACCTAATGAAGGATTTTTTGTAGTAGTCGGACATTTCGTAAAGTTGGGTAACCTTAGATTATATTAATAAGGAACTCGTAATTAATTAACAATGAAAATATCAACTAGAAGCTCCAAAGTCACAATTGTGACTTTGTGACAGAAGTACGATATAACTCAGCAATAGAAAGCTTTCGTCTCCTAAGTAATTTCCATACCGGGTCCATTTAGGACTAACTACGCAATTACCATGTAGTTATTTGAGGTCAAGTGAGATTTTGGACAAACGTTAGAACCTAAAAAGTGTAAAAAAAAGAATTTTTAGCTATTGCAGGCAGTTTGCCTGCGTTATTGTAGATTTGGCATACCTTTTCTGTACCCTTGAAAACGAGTATGCACACATACTTAATATTTCATTGCATGAAATGTAAAACGCATTACCATATAATTGGCACTTTGTAATTATATTCATATCTTTTTAACACTTATGCTGCGAAGTTTATAAAAAAATCAAGGTATAATGGTTTTCTAATTAATGATTACAACTGTTTACAGGTTAACTAGCTTTTACGCCGTGGTGTTGCTCGCGTCTTTATAGATTTGATTTACGCCTTGGGACAAGTATACTTTCTGAATAAAAGATACCCTACGTAGTTGTCTGAACAATGATATCATAACTATATATAATCTATATATAGAAACGTCCCTACATCACGTGTACACATATCAGATCACCTCACATGCGCGCACACATTACACACATGGTGGAAGGGTTTTATTGTTTTTCTCTTTTTCGAACAGAATCCAGTAGTTTAGTTCGTTTTCACATCCGATATACGAGTACATGCAAGCGTTTGTGAATCATGCAACTTCAATTGTGTGATTCAGAAACAAATATATGTATGAATAGCTTAGAATAGTTTAGCTAGGTCAGATCCGCGGTATCGACAACAGCTCAAGCCGAGGTGTGCCGCGCACCCTTGAGCTAGTTGTCTGAATAAAACCAGCCGAGTGCCTTAAGCGCTCGCCTTAGTAGTCCGGTAAAATTGTAAAGGCCTTGCCAGGCTACAGTGTAGTCACTTAAAAAAAAAAACACTTCGACAGCGCCTTGTAAAAATTTGGCTAGTTCGCTTATTTTTGACGACTGCCCGTCGATCCGCCCGTATCTAAGCAAAATATAATTATTTCTTTTTCACCGCCGATATTGAGAATATGCCATCATACTTCCACATTTTATCTAAGACAGTTTGGCGTTACAATTTTACTTTACGTATGTGTGCGTTATCGTGCCATTTATTTTGTCAAAATATCATGTAGGTAACGTATCGTTAGTTGTCCCGCCCTGATTATAAAAAAAATCTCGACAAATTATATACCAAAACGTTCCTCGTGAATCACTTTATCCACTGGTGAAAACTGCATAAAGATCCGTTCAGTAGTTTTTGAGTTTATCGCACATAGACAGACAGACAGACGCGGTAGGGGACTTTGTTTTATACTATGTAATGATATCACTAGCTTCTGCCCGCGCCTTCGTCCGCGTGGAATAGTTACTTTGGACTAACTCTAACACACAGCGAAAGCTCTCAAAAGGAAAAAAAATTGAGACATTCTTCATTGGTGCTTCGCTCCTATTGGTCTTAGCGTGATGATATATAACCTATAGACTTTCTCGATAAATGAGCTATCTACCACTGAAAGAATTCAAATCGGACCAGTAGATCCAGATATTATCACCTACAACCTCACAAAGTTTATCTCTTTATAATATCAGTATAGATGTGTCTGAACCCTTAAAAACATGTATGCAAATATTACAACGTAACAAACAAATAACTACTGTTTGTTTTAATATCAAAGTATAATGATTTCATATTTATCATTACAAATGTTTCGTAGTTTATTTCTACGAACTTTTTAACTCCCTCATTAAACCGACATGAAAACTTATTTTTAGTTTTCAATTACCGCCATTGTTCTGAACCACTTATCTAAAAATACTAAACGAGTAACATCTGTTCCTGTAAGCGTGCGCGCGTTTAAAAGGGAACCAACGGAATAATGAGAGTTGAACTTGATGAAGACGCGGTTAGCGCGTAATCTATCTTTGTCACATAAATGTTGTATGGCGGCGTTTCAGTGTACATACGATCGTATAGGCCCCGGGTGACGCGGACGACGAGGAATTTCGTGAGTTAGGGAATTGAATTACCGACGGAAACTTTTTGTGACATATACTGTTAATATTATTTTACCTCATCATTGTTTACGTTTATACCATACTAGCTTTTGCGAGTTTTAACGCAATTATAATGTAGATTTCAGATATATCTTGGAAACAGTATTTCGCTGAATGAAAGTACCCTAAGCACTTTTCTATACCATTGACATTAAATAGTTAAGGCATAAAACGCAATTAACAAACTCATGCCGAGTTTATAATATTAGGTAGATTATTTAGTGTTTTTTATTTAAGGATTTTTTGGTACTAGCTAATGCCCGCGACATCGTCCGCGTGGAACCTTATATAAAAACAGTGATTATAAAGTCATCTGAATGTATTAAGTCCATTTACTTATCTACTTTTCTCTCGTAGCTACGCCGCGTCGCCATTAAAATTACAATAAGTTTTGATATAGTGAACCGATTTTGATGAAACAAAGATTAAGTTACTCTCGAAGATATGCTTTATATGATAGGTTTTATTGTGAAACCCAGTACTTTAGCAGTGATGGCTGTTCATACAAACAGACAGACAGACATTTCTAAAAATGATAGAAATATATTTTATTACTTATCCCTAGACACCTGCAACAATTTTTTTCACGAAAGACGAAAAAGTACAGACACTTTAGATTTACATTCTTCATTACATAGTATAAAACAAAGTCCCCTACCGCGTCTGTCTGTCTATCTGTTCGCGATAAACTCGAAAACTACTGAACGGATTTTCAAGCAGTTTTCACCAGTAGATAAAGTGATTCATGAGGAACGTTTTGGTATATAATTTGTCAAGGATTGTTTTATAATAAGGGCGGGACAACGTCTGCCGGGCCCGCTAGTATTATATATATAAAAGAAGATATTTAGCAAACCAACATAAAGATTACATATAGGTAACATTGCATATAGTAAATTACAACATAAAATTACATTATAATCATTACGATCACAGGCACGCATAACGTTTATACATAAAAAACAATCTAATTCTAATCACGTGCTATACAAACCAGGAATCAATTTATCATATAATGTATCGTGTATAAGTTATATTTCATCAGTCATATATCATTTCTAAACAAGGACTGTTTAATTCACTAATACTTTTATTTAATAAAAACTCATTTGAGAATTCAAATGCAGGGTAGTTCATTTCCGCAAACATTTATTTTTTTTCCTTGCTCATGCAAAATGTTAATCTACATATAGAAAAAAAAATCTCACCAAGTTAGAGCTCTTAATATTAATTTTAAGTACTTACAATTTAAATTTAAAGTTTTACCATTCAAAATGCATTTATAAAAATCTTTTTTTTTTCCAATTTCTAATGCTTACCCGGCTTTTACAATATTGCAAATCGGTTTGATGGAACTTGTGGGGAATTTCACGCTCTTTAAAATAGTCTTAGTGTTTTAGAGAAAATATTTTTTTTTCAAAAACTGTACTTTGACGACTCCTACTGGTTACAGTGCGAGTTACACAAAAAAACACAAATACTATTTTGAAGATCATGAAATTCCCCATAAGTTCCATCAAACCGATTTGCAATATAATCAGAGCCGGGTAAGCATTCGAAATTAAAAAAAAAAAGATTTTTTTACATGCATTTTGAATGGTAAAACTTTAAATTTAAATTGTAAGTACTTAAAATTAATATTAAGAGCTCAAACTTGGTGAGTTTTTTTTTTTCTATATGTAGATTAATATTTTGCATGAGCAACGAAAAAAAAAATGTTTGCGGAAATGAACCACCCTAATATGTATAATCCTAACTAATGTTATAAATGCGAATGTAAATTAGTTTGTTTTACTTTCACGCCTAAACTACTTAACCGATCATCATGAAATTTTTATACGATTGAAAAATTGAAATTTTTCGAATATCTCATCAAAAACTTTTAAAATCCGTACACATGAAAGTTTGATGATGAATATCTTTTGAACGGTTAATTTCATCGCTAAAACATAAGAAACCATTTTTATAGAGCAGTTAATTTCCAACAAAAATTTGTATTGCGCATTTTGTAAAAGTAATTTATTGTCGAGTTATAAAATTTCAGTTCAGTTTCAGGCCGGCATGACAGCGGCGACCAGCGATGGATAGTATGTCTTTCGGTGGTCGCCATTGTTTTTGGATTGTACTGTGCTTACCATCAGGCACAGTACAGTCACTTTGCCGAGCTACAAAAAAAAAAAATATTCATAAACAAAAATGAAATTTGTCTTAAAATAATCAAAATTAAATCCTTAATATCTTTCAAATGGTGAGGTTTACGGAAAAAATATAAGATACCTTTTTTGTAGAGCATTAAATTTCCTAATAAATTCTCTCGGAACATTTTTCTGTTAAATCGATAAATGATGAGGTATGAATTTTTTTCTATTGGACTGAGAAAAAAATACAAAACTGCGATGCGGAGGATCTTCCTATTAAAATTAAGAGCTCATTTTTGGTGACAATTTTTTTAAGGTGTCTAGCAACCCATTTTTCCATGTCACTTGTAAAAAAAAAAATAATCGATTTTTTTGACCCACCCTATTATTCATCCTCTCATACATGCAGATTAAACGAATATAACGACATCTCAATTGAAATCTCAATCACGCTATAAAACGTGACAAAGGAATACACATACATGTATATCGTATACATAAGCTTAAAGGGTGTAAAAATTCTGTTAATTTTTCTCAAATACAGCTTTATAAAAAAAAAATTAAGGATCATTTACGAACTTCCAAAATTTTAACAATGGTCGAAATTTCATACTTGAATATAACTCCTTAACAATAATCGATATTATGTATATACAAATTTCTACACAAACAAGATAAGGAGCGACAATGAATGTTAAAAAGTGAAGCGTTATCCAATTAATCAAACTGAATTCCGAATAGTCTTCACGTATAGAGCCGTTGGTTACCGCGTTCAGCTATTAACGAAAGGGCGATGTTTTGAGCCCACTCGAGGTCCTTCAATCTTTTTTATTATTATTTTTCTACGAAACTCTTGAGTATATTTAACTCAATGTTGTTTGAAAGATTATCGATGTATCTCTAAAATTTATGAATTAAATATTATCTTCATTACATAGTATAAATCAAAGTCCTCTGCCACGTCTGTCTGTCTGTCTGTTCGCGATAAACTCAAAAACTACCGAACGGATTTTCATGTGGTTTCACCAGTGGATAGAGTAATTCACGAGGAACGTTTTAGTATATAATATGTTAAGAATTTTTTCATAATCAGGGCGTGACAGTGTCTGCCGGGCTCGCTAGTTTTAATATAATATAATTTGTATCATAATAAAACTGAATAAGCGCTTAGTTTAGTAATATAAGGTTAATCAGAGTATCAAGCTACCGATACGATATTTAATACATAAAATTCGTTATTTTTGTTTATTATAACGTAAATTATCAGTTAAATAATAGCTCTGTATTTTTTTATATCATTGGAGGCAAACAAACAGGCGGGTCAATCACCGCTGTCCATAGACAGTGCGTTGCCAACCTGTGTTTGGAGGGAGGGGGGAGGGTAAGAGGAGTGGGGAGGAGAGAAGAGAAGAGAGGGAAGGGGAGGTGGGTGGAATGGAAGTGGTATTGATATTGATATTTAAATGTCGAAATGAATGAACATAAAATTAAAAAAAAAAATATTCGAACTTCAAAAGTATTATGCTTTTTTAAGTTGAAATTCGGTGAAAATAATTTGTATTTTGAGCCAAAGACAATGTAGCGAGAGAGATATGTAGAGAAAAAATATGTTTTCGGCTATTTTTAGAACTTTTGGGTTTCGTCAGTTTCCTGAATTTTCTATCAAGCTGATCGTTTATGAGAGCGCTTTCTACATATATTATTATATGTATATAATATTATATATTTATATTATATTATACGAGCCTTGAAAAATAATATCGATATTGTTACCTCACTCTTGTACATACACTTAAAAAATAATAATTATCACCTTCTTGCGCAGTTCGACAAAATATAAACAGCTTGACATATGTTATGTTTATATTGTATTGTTTATCGTATTGCAGTTCTTTAATAAAAAAATATTGATCCAAATTACCTACAAGATCGTATTTATAAAGAAGAATTATTTGGAATTACCTTTCTAAAGGTTATATTCTATTTGAGTTTTAAAAAATAATAGAGTCTACGAGAAATAACGAGGAGTACCATAATTAAAGGCCAAAAAAATAGTCGTGACGAAATGAAAGATTAGGTCTTATGGTACACAAAAGGACGTCAAGGGCTTCCCTCTAAAGCTCGATGTAAAGTCAAAAGGCATAAAAAAGAGGAGAAGCAAAACCGAATTAATTAATGACCACCTCGGAATAATGTTACTAAATTCGTTTTAATTCATCTGACGACCTTTTCAGAGGTCCCTACCTACTTACAGGTTAACTGTTATTTACCAGATTTGCCTTTTATTTCTGTTGTAGCTTTCGGATATTTTTATTAACTATGTCTTTTTATTTCATCTCAAGACTTATTTTCAGTTATTTATGTAAATAATTAAATTGAGTATATCAAGAAATGTTTTATTTATTAAATTATAATACAAACACCATTAAATACGGTAGAATATATAAATTATAATAAGACAAACGGAGTACTTTATGTGAAGCGGACAATGAAAAAATGTTGAGGTTCTGAAATTCGTTCATATTATTAAGCCTAATTGGACATCTAGTAGTATAGAAGCCCATAACTTGACAAATAAACATGATAGTAAAAATATTCACACCTACTAGAATTCCAATTGGCTGAATATGAACCAATTTCAGAACCTCGTCTTTTTTTCGTAGTCAGCTTCACGTGAAATGGCCCAAACAATATATTTTACAATATTATTTTTTACCATTGCTCACACGTAAGTTTATCTATATTAGATGCAACAGTACCTTTGAAAAATATTGTAGCACGTGTCGTCATCTTGCCGAAGCTTTGTAACGTTCGTGAAATACGAGCATATTTAACGTAACTTAGCACAAGTTTCAAGCGATAGAGATATATAAATAAAAATTTTGTAAACTGAAAAATATATATTAATTATTAAAAAAAAATTAAATTAAGTGATACTCGTGATAATATTGATATTGAGTCAATATAATCCTCCGAACAAAGAATATGAAGTCATATTGATCGTAAAAACTCAACCATAATCAAACATGCTATAGCTCTTCCCTCAATACTAGAAGAGCTACTAGCCATTATATTACAACTAGTGTTATAGATAAAGCTTTGAATAATTTAGTTACTCAGGGTAAGTAAACTATACAAGAATTTATATAGTTCAAGAGATTAACTATTCGTATGAACGTGCAAAGGTATAGAACTACCGGTCTGATTTAAAAAATATTTTTACTTTTCATAACTTATTAGCTGCCCGTTTTGGATGTGCAAAGAATTTAACGAGACTCAAATCTTCCATTAAAGTACAACAATGCAATTAAATAAACAAGCAACTGTACATCGACCTATCAATTATGTCAATGTTTTTAACGATCGCTCTACTACCTTCTGGTTCACGCACTTACTTACTTTTTATTTAAAAAAAGCTGGTTTATCGATATAAGCTTACATTAAATTGTTTTTTATAGTACAACTATCTGATTCCACGACTTCATCTGCGTTTCTTAACAATTTAGTTTATGAACCAAGGAAAAAACAAGTATCGCATCGGTAAGTGTCGCACGTGGAGGGGCAAGTGGGGAGGATGTGGTCCTCCGGCGCTCTTACTCACTGAACGAAACGCAACAATGCAAGCAATGTTACTTCACGTAAATTTTTTGTGAGAGGGTGGTACTACCCCGGGCGAGCCGACCTATTCATGCTGAAACCAGTAATAGCTTCAGCGTAGCTCTACCACCTATTAATATGTAATTAATAATTAATATGAAAATTCAAAAGAGAACACATTAATTTTATTGTTTTGAATTTTCACTTCTGTTGGCAGTCCTAATGACTACCTCGACTTTTTTTAGATAAGGACTAAAGGTTATAATGTAAAAAAAAATTGATTGAAATAAATCCAGTAGTTTTAAGTGATGTGTGCATAATGGCTCCTCTATCATTTTATTTCCATGGAAGACAGTGAGAACAAAAATATTTTATGGCCACAAAAATATATAACTTACCTTTTATATACTTACGTACAATGTTCATATTCTTTATAAAGTAGTCTATCGTAGAAAACAAATCTTCATCAATTTATTGTCATGTCTATGTCTATGCCTCTCTGTGCCTATGTTACAGTGAACGTGTAAAATCATTACATATTATAAAACAAAGTCTCCTATCACGTCTGTCTGTCTGTCTGTTCGCGATAAACTCAAAAACTACTGAACGGATTTTTATACGGTTTTCACCAGTGTATAAAGAAATTCATGAGGAACGTTTTAGTATATAAATTGTCAAGGGTTTTTTTCTAAATGAGTGCGGGACAAGTCTGCTGGGCCCGCTAGTTTACAAATAACAAAGAAGGAATATAATATAATATATATATATTGTATACAGACGCCGCATCGATCAAATTAAATTCGAATTATGCAATTAACCTAACTTTTGGGTGGAAAACATAATGTTATATAATATTATAATAGGAATCTAAAATCGGCATTTATTTATTCCTAAGTTCTTTCGATCATTCGATGTTCTAACGAGATGGTGGCCGTTTTGTTAGAGCTTTCCAGGGAGGTTTTGTGGCATCTCAGAATTTAAGCTCCGTAATAGTATTTCCCATGCACTACACTTGGGCACAATAACCAAACTATATTACGTAAAACACCACCAATATTACAAAATATAGAGTTAAATAACACAAGATTATGAATAAATTATAAAGTTCTATATATCCCGCCAAAACACCAGGTAAGATAATAAAAATCAGCACTATCGGCCTTTTTTATCTGTGCAAAATATATATAGTTATTTAGTGAATCATTTTTTGCAGTAAATTTGAACCTTAACGTGCATTTATTTATCTTTTTTTTTAACAAATATGAATACTTTCTATACCATCCCAAAAGACGATGAGATCCATAAATTCCCTTATGAATTATTTGATTGATTAGAGTTTTGTAAATAAGATAGGAAATGGAAAAGATACAGCTACAAACATAAAAAAAACAAAACGAAGTCTTTAAATGAAGCTTTATTTTTGTACCACAGCACACAAACATGTTATTTTATTGTCGTACGCACATACGTGCTCGCTCGCGCCCAATTCAAAGAGATTGAACGGTTACCTTGCGGGCGAGACTTGATTGAAATCCCTTTAATGTTACCCTCAGGTTTTATTTTCCTGATATTCGGCGTCTTACAAATATCGGATTACAAGTTCAAAGTGACTAGTTTTATTGGTAAAGGGAACAGGTTGTGTACAGCGATAAAACGTCTTCACCGTGCAGAAATTGATTTGATTTATCGACAATTGTATATAGACGTTTAAAAATAATCAAGATTTCGTACGAAATGTATGAAAAATATTTTTGATATTTCTAACAAATTATTAATGACTACATCCGGTACCGCTACGAGACACCCGAGAGGCGAGACTACAATGCCACCATATTAGAGATATATCGGGTAGCCACTATTGACCTGCGATACCGCGCTATTGACTATCAGGGTGGGTTACTAATGACCTCAAACGCTATTGGTTGAAGTTATCGGCTGTTCATTATTCACTCTGGTGTTAGACGTCATTGGTTGGAGTTCGGCATATAAAGGGCAAGATGTCGTTGGTCTGCACACACTCCTATGTGGAAGTTATTGTAAGGCGAAGCTCTGCCTGGATAAATATTCACAGTGCCTACACAGTGTTATTGGCTTCCCTAACCGACCGGCTAACTATACATATTTTATAACAAGTTCTTGCGTTTAAAATTCAGTAGATATCATATTTAAAGCTTTTAAAAACAATATCAATTCGTATCAAAAAATGTTTTGATATAACTTATCCATTTTCTTGTTGATTGTATATGTTTTTTTTTGCAAAATTTGTGAATGCATTTCTAAATATCTCAAGACACCAAGTACAGTATGCCAAGATTATTGCTCTTAAGATATTGACCTCATTGTAACGTCCAATAAATAAAAATAGCATATACAATTGTTCGCGACAACTTATAGTGGTTGTATTAATTATTAGTGTATGTTAATCGTGTATATACTATAGTGTTTTGTCTTAAATAGTTCATAGATTTTATAATATAGTTCTATAGTAAAATATCATAATTGTACTAACAAGTAAGATTTATATTGAAATAGTATTAGAATAAGTAGTAACCCTTGTAATTTTATATACAAAATAATTAAATAGTTTAAAATAATGTTTCTAGCTGTAAGTATAACTGTAAATATTTTATGAAATAAAGAGAAAGCGAAGTAAACGTTTCGCGCCTCCGCCCCGTGCTGTGTAGTAGTTTAGCCGAGCTCTGACGCTGTGCGCGTAGCTATAAAGTGGTCTAATTGGCGGAGCACCGCCAGCGTAGGGCGAGGGACCCCGGTGCCGTATAGGCAAGGGCCGGAACGTAAACAATTCAGGCGCGGACGGCATAGAGAGCAGTCGTTTTTAGTAATAGATAGTAATCGCGTAATAGAGTCATCGTTAATAGTCGTCGTCATAGTAATAGTAATCATGCAGTAATATTAATAGTTAGTCATCGTTAGATAGTGAATAGTACCTGTTTTGAACGAGTCTGTATAAGAGCACGTCCTTCACTGCTTCACTAGTAACAAATCTTTTATTGCGAGAAAACCTCAACGTTCTTCAAGTTTAACTTCGGAATCAGCAAATCATCGCTATAGTTATGAGCCATTCGGAGGTGGCTCACAACAATGTAATTCCAAAGAGTAACGTGCGCAAAGCAAGACTCTACATACTAGTTTCAATACATTCCCACCTGACTTCAATATTGTTCAAAAATGACAGTAACAGCTAAGGCATTGGTATCTATTGACAGTTTCCGTAATCTACTTTCACGCTTCGTTTGATATACTTATATGTCTATATATACACCTACATCCTTTTCTGTGCCAACGAGGACGTACATCCAACATTTCATGATAATCAGTTGAGTAGTTAAAGTGTGGACGCGTAACAAACAAACAAATTCACTTTCGCATTTATATTATTAGTTAGGATTGGCGATAAGAGTAAGAAAAAACTTGGTTTCCTAACTTTTTCAATTTAGCTGAAATTGGAGATTACATTGCAAGAAGCGGAACGTACACACAAAAACATTGGCATCTTATAGGGTTATGTAAGCAAAAATTCAATATAGTAATAATTGACTGACGTATAATGACGTGATGCTATCACTATTCATCTATATCATACGTCCTGTCAGAACGTATGGATACGTAGACGTGATAGAAAGTTTTTGTCATATAGTCTTTTAAAAATCTAATATAATATCATACAACAAAACGTATATAAACGCCAAATATATTTGTATATAGCGAATTATTGTGTCATTCTAGAGCACATTTTAAACTGAGACCATTCACGAACGTGTTAACTATGCCTCTCGGTTTTTCTCTCATTTAATTATGTATTTTTTTAATAACTGTCCACGTAGTCAGTAAGCCAAAACAACCTCCGTATAAAGCATATTTATTGTGTAGAGAGCCAACTCTTAAATCTTAGCATAGGACCTAAGTAACATAGGCATTCACGGATCGGCCTTTCTCGGTGATTCATGACGTTCGTCGTACTTTTTCATTTCCAATTTGTATTATTATTACTCCACTTCGAAGGACATAAAGTCATGTTAATAAACTTATGACCCTTCTCAACAAATAGGTTGTACAATACAAGTGGTAGTTCGTGAGATTGCCGCATTTACACAACAAACAAAAAAACAAATTCCCTCGAACTTTCTAACATTATAAGTACAGATTAATCTTAAAGTATAAACAACAGTGATACAATGATTTTATTGAGAGAGAAAATATCTTAAAATCGTGGTAATTAGTTTTCTACAGCTATTACGTGCGGGCGAAAAAAAAAACACCATTCCATTTGTATTTTAATTTACATCGTCCGTAACCTGCTTTATGAATAAAACAAAACGAAGCTCAAAAGGATTGTTATTGTTATAAGTACAATAACATTTTTATTCACTTTCCTTTTGTTGAAAGTTCTCTGAAAGAATATCATGTGAGATGATATTTGCACGTTCATTTTACAACGTTTTATGTTTTCAGGTTTTTGTTTACATCGATCTTGATTTTGTTTTTTTACTTAGCATGACACCGGTGTTTTTGTACCGTTCTACATATAACAACGTTAGATATTCAGTAGTGTTACTTTTGAAAGGAACCTCGTTAACGCGGTTAACTGAGAGAAATCGTCACGTAAGAAAAAGCGTTATGCCTCCTTCTATGATTTTCTATCTCTCTATCTATTGTAAATTACTGTGTGCGTGCATATCAAAATATCATATCAAAATTCGAGCATCGTTCGCTGCCAGTTGTATAAAATCAATGACGCGTAGAAACTCTATTAAAAACTTATTTATATTGATCTTTTTATAAATAAATATTTCCCTAAAATATGAAATGAAAGAATTTGAATTGTTTTTTTAATTTACGTTAAGGAACTTCTTTTTAACTTTTTTTTTTATCTTTTCTTAATATATAATACTAGATGGCAACCGCAACTTTGTTCTCATAAAAATGCTTTCATTGTGTCGTAAAATCGGTGTATTTTGTCCAAAATATGTTTTAGGCTGTCCTTTAGTGTTTGTTAAAATTTTGTTAATACTGCTTAATACTCTATAGTTACTTTACCATTTTACCGATTTTAAGTTACTTATATTAAATATCATATTAACTGCTTAGAGTCTATGTACTGTGTAAGCCTAATGATATGTGGCATAGATAATACTCTGAAAATTCCTCTATTTATCAGTAAAAATCCTGTAATATTGAGACTAGCCGTTTTAAAGCTCTGCCCCGAGATGTATTACTTATATATATATGTACAAATAAAATAAAGAACTTACAATTTTGCACTCACTTTTTATATGGTGTAGTAATACGCATAAAAATAATGTTCAAGGTAAATTCAGTACAGTAAAATAAGAAAGATCTCGCAAAGGAAAAGTGGGGAAACGAAAGTAGTAAGATTGTAAGCAATTTCGTTAAATAAACAAAGTTTGAACTTTGCTTATTAAAAGCGTACACGGAACTATACTTAGCGAAAAGAACAACATCAGCATTACTATATTTTTTTTATTTTGACCTGAAATCATAGTACTTTGTGAGAAATAAACAACTTAGCTCGATTTTGTATCAATAATTTCTGCCCCCTGTTATGTTTTGTGAAAAGTATGTCCAAAAATTATTAAAAACATACAGCTTTGGACGATAAAAAATATCTAAGAGAGCTTAAAATTAACTACGCAATAGATGACGATACCAATGAAGTCCTCAATGACTTATCCACCGATAAAAACACCCTGACAATTTTAGACAAATGTCTAACTATTTCGTAAAATGATAAGATATAAAACAATTAAATTATATAACTAATTCGAAACTAATATTGCAAATCTGCTAAAGTATACCAAGATTTGAAGAAGAATATTTCTCCTTTAACAATTAATTTTTCGATATAGCCTCCACTTCCTTTTTATATTGGAAGAAACCCCAATTGAATGTTGTGTTTATAATTCCCATCCGGAGAGAGATAAATGCATCAAACATGATCGTGTTTCTATTACACGTTTGATGCCTGTTTTTTATATCATCAAAGAATTTTGCACAATTTTCGTTACCAATTACTTTATTTTTATGGGTTAATATATTATTAATGAGAGAGTGATTTAGTAATATTTTTAGATAGAAGGACG
The DNA here is from genome assembly GCA_036509395.1 of Antheraea yamamai. NCBI lineage: Eukaryota > Metazoa > Arthropoda > Insecta > Lepidoptera > Saturniidae > Antheraea > Antheraea yamamai. The sequence continues at coordinate 5,787,791 of AP028440.1, forward strand.
AAATATATACCATGCTATTCCTATAAGTGATGTTTGAAGGTTTTCACAATTAATTAGAAGAACCGCACTTACTTCGTATGATGTTACAAAACCGTACCATAATCATCAGTCCGAAGTGTTATATTTCCAAGAAATATAATTATTGCTAGAGTAAACAGTAAGGAATCAACAAATAATACTAAAACCACTTCAAACACCAGTCCTTTAACCATAACACAATCCTACAATTACGTACATATTCTTTTGAAGTCGAATGTACGCAACTGAATTATTTAACGTTCTGAGAAATCACTCAAAGAGATCTTTTTACAAGAAAAAAAAACTGACAGAAGCGAAGGATAGAACGACATTAATGTCCTTGGGTCGTATGAGCCATACGTTTTCACTTTACGACTGCAACTATTCCAGGGTTGCCAGGTTATATGTTGAAAAATTCAAACTTACAGTAAACTTTCGATCTTAATGTCAATAGGATCTAAAAGGTAGAATATGTATATATACATACACACACATACATGACATTTCCTGCTATGCTTGCTTCACTGTTAATTATATAAATATAAGAAAAATAATAATATTTTACGAAATTTAAAACAATAATCGTTATTTATTGAATCTAGCCGTTTCTCATAGTCATATCAAATTGTTACGTTATTACTACGCGGCCTTTATAGTGCCATATACCTACTAAGTCAAATGGATATTCACATATTCAGAAAAAAAACACTTTTTTAACGTCACAACTAAAACTATAAATTGTATTACAATATCTTGAAATTTAATTTTTTACTTTTATCCCACAAGGTAATAATAGAATGTATCTATGTGTGCATATAAAATATCCTGGTTATATTTAGTAATCATGTTTCCAACACCATTAATCTCAAAAGTTAAAACAACTCTGAATACTGCCCGCATATAACAGAATCGTCAGCGAAGAAAACTCAGCGAAATTACTTTTTAACCCAAATATTTTCGTAGTTGCCAACAACTTTTTTTTTGGGATCGAAACTTTCAATCATAAACTTTATACCGTAAATTTAAGAAAAAGTTTATAACTCAGCAACCCTTTAAGAAACATTGTAAACGGTCAAATAGTAGACGAGTCTAAACGACTGATTTACGTTCTTTCCGTTGAACAACATAAAGAATACAGCTGTGGACATATTTACCGGTTAATGGGACGCTTGACTTTTATAATACCATTTGAACTGCGTGTTTGATTCTGGGGGGATCACTAGTCTTTAATTTCGACGAACCTCTGCTTGCAGTTTTTTCATGCATATTTACGTAATAACACTAACTTTCGTTCGTGCCTTCGCTCGCGTTACTGTAGATTTGATTTCTCCCTCGGTAACAGTACATTTATGAACTGAAAACTTCTCCAGGCACGTGGTGCGGTGTTTTTTTGGTAGGAGACAAACTTCTCATTTCGCGTCATGACATGCTAGTAAGCATAACTGATCGTAATGCACTTGCGCGGTAGACCAACGACGCGTAGCATAGCGGCCTGTGTACATGTAATATTTACATTTTGTATTGAGATTGTGCAATCCATCATATTTCTGATTACTTAATAAACTATATTATTATTATTATTTTTATGTCATAGCACGCAAACGAACAGGTGGGTCACCTGATGTTAAGTGATCACCACCGTCCATAGACACTAACGACACGAGGGTAGTCGAAAGTACGTTGCCAGCCTGTGTTTGGCAGAAAGGGAGGGAGGGGGGAGAGGAGAGGGGAGGTGGGCCTCCGGCGCTCTCACTGATCTAACGAAACGCAACAATGCAAGCACTGTTACTTCACGTCGGTTTTCTATGATAGGGTGGTACTAACCCGGGCGAGCCGACCCATTTGTGCTGAAACCAGTAATAGCTGCAGCGTGGCTCTACTACTTATACTTAAAAAGTGTATGGATAGCATGTTTAATTTTTTTCAAAGATTTGCAGTTATTATACCCTGTGAAAGAAGTTCAAATTTTGCCGTCCATAAGGTATTTAGTTCTTTTTTTAATGATCTTTATATTTTACTTCTACAACATTATCTTGAAAAATAACGTAAAATTATAGGAGCGGCTAAAATTGAATTTAACTCATTATGAAATATAGTGAGTCATAATCTGTTTAATCCTGAATTTGTGGTTACAGTAGCTATATCTCTTTAGTGTGACCATCCGTGAGGTGTTATGTGTGTCTGTGTTATTTGTTTGTTCGTTTTAAATTTTGTATTAACATTAATATGACCGACTGAACGTCCGTTTATCATCATATAGGCTCCCATCGAAAATCAGCGCTGCAGTACTACTTACTGTATTGTTGATTTTTGCTGATTGGGTTCGCCAATTGTTGGACATCTATTTTTCATTTTCAAATATATTTTTTTTCTGTCTAATTAGTTTGTGTAATTTGATTTAATTGTATGGTTGTTCCAACAATACATTTCTTTCTTTATCTTTCTATATTATTATAAAACATTGCTAACTCCTTTTTTATCTCATCTCCATTTATCGAAGTAGTCTTTAAAACTTACATAGATATTTAGCTCACCAAGGGTTTTACTGAATTTGGTCATTACGCCTAATAGGTGACTTGTTTCGGCTAACCGTGGAGCCTTTGTTCGCAAACGCCCTTTAAGTAAACTTCGGTAAACCACATACGAATTAAGCACCCTCGTTAATACTGTAAGACCGCAGAATGTGACCAATTCTAAGTTATTTAATCGTTTCTAGTTAATAAGAAGCTGGACAACAATTATAATAGTAAAATATATGTCATCATCACCAACCTTTAAGAGACCCACTGCAAGGCCATAGGCCCCTTCCCGAAGGAAGGTATGGGCATAATCACCACACCACGTATTGGCGATTTCAAACTCTGAGAAATCCACAGTTCTAAATTTTTCCCACATACAGTAGTACTACAAGAACATTTCCCAGGTTCAGGTTTCCTCACGATGTGTACCTTCACCGTCAGCCGATAGTGTTATCAATGTAAATTAGCAAATGTACGCGAATTCCGAAAAATTCCTTGGTACATGCCGGAGAGTTCGAACCTGCTATCAGGGCTATAGAAAATGACATAGGGTACCTTTCATCCAGGAAATTATATTGTTCCCAAAGAACGTTATTACATTAACGCGAGCGAAGCCGAAAGCAAATCATTTACAAAGATACAAACGCGATGTTCTCGAAATCGCTGGCAGCTTCTAGTATTTTTAATAATTACTTTAAAAAACAGGACATGTTGTAAATACACACAGAAAAATGAATATTTAGTATTACAGTAAAAAAATTCAACAAAAGTCCAACGTCACGTAGTATCCAAATATATATATATATCCTGGCAGTATCCAAATACTGAACACACTCGATGTTGCTTAACTTCTATGATCGAACGAAAACCGGTGTTTTCAAAACTCTATCCGGCACGGTGTTTATCGCCACCACTTTTCATGACACAAAACGGTAGTGGATCAGAATTTCGAAGTCCTCCCATAAGAATTTTCACTTCAATAAAATATTCATATTTACACACAGACTTTATAACAAATGAGCAGTCTATATGGGCCATGGCAAGTTGTTAATCTTAAGTAAGTATTATTAAATATGAGAAATTAGTTTTACCCACGACAACATATCTACCTAGACTGCTAATATTCGATATGGAACTCTAAGATAAATGTTGAATATTTCAACCTCAGCGTGAAAAAGCGGGTTTTTATTTAGATAGTATAATAATTGAATTTTGAAGCGATGATGTCTCAATGATCCGATTTGCCGGGCAGTGGGCTTAAACGCCACGTCAAGCGGGTTTTGGTAGTGGTTAGTAGTGGTTTCATTCACCGAATATTAGCTGTCTATACTTAGTCTGGCCATAAATACTGTTACAATCAAAAATAAACAAAGCATTACATTTGAATTTGGAATCTGTCATTTTTATATAATTATTCATTGAGTTTTCTCATTTTGGCGCCAATACATTGTACAATATTTTGCGATATTAAAATGGAGTGGGGTGATAAAAAGAACCGTATCGCTGTGATTACATTACACAAAGTAGGTATGGAACCAAAAGCAATATTTAAAGCTCTATACGCTTGGTATTAGTAAAATGTTTGTGTACCGGGCTATTAATAGGTACAATGAGACCTCCTGTGTTTGTGACAGAAAAAGATCTGACCGTCCACGTAGTGTTCGTACGAAAAAGGTGGTCAAAGCTGTAAGGGAAAGAATTCGAAGAAATCCTCTCCGAAAGCAAAAGATTTTATCTCGGGAGATGAAAATAGCACCTAGAACTATGTCCTACCTGTGGTAAAATCGAAACAACTATTGAAGCGGTACGCAAAGGGAGGTCATAGAAAAATTTTGGTTACGGGTGAGAAAATTTTTACAATTGAGCAACATTTTAACCAACAAAATGACCGGATTTATGCCCAAAGCTCTAAGGAAGCTTCCCAATTACTCGACAGAGTGCAACGTGGGCACTATTCGACTTCAGTGATAGTTTGGTGGACTGTGGACATGAAGGAGAGACTGAGCCATACTTTTGTGAGAAAGGTATCAAAACATCGGCACAAATCTATCAAGATACCATTCCTGAGAAGGTAGTGAAGCCCCTTAACAACACCATGTTCAATAACCAAGAATGGTCCTTCCAGCAAGACTCGGCGCCGGGTCATAAAGCTCGGTCTACCCAGTCTTGGTTGGAAACGAACGTTTCGGACTTCATCAGAACTGAAGACTGGCCGTCGTCTAGTCCCGATCTTAATCCGCCGGATTATGATTTATGGTCAGTCTTAGAGAGTATGGCTTGCTTTAAACGCCATGATAATTTGAAGTCCCTAAAACAATCCGTACGATTGGCAGTGAAGAATTTTCCCATGGAAAGAGTGCATGCTTCTATTGATAACTGGCCTCAACGTTTAAAGGACTGTATTGCAGCCAATGGAGACCACTTCGAATAAGCTTTTTATATTTTATATTGTTTTATATTTATGTATTAAACTAACACACTGTAAAAGTAATAAATGTTATTTACAATAGAAAATATTTTTTTTCTTTGTTTCAGTATTTATGGCAATACTAGGTATAAATATATCATCGATGATTTTCAATAATCATACAGAATACGTTTGTATACGAGTAAATTAATACTGACTAGTGAAAAAGAGAAAAAGAAATATTCCCTTAAATTTATTTTTGTCTGTTATAAATAATAACATTTCGTTTGTAAGAAAATATATTTTTTTATTTCGAAATATCAAGATTTACATAGAAATTGTATCGTAAAAGATAGAACATATTCTTTATGTTTTATTGTTTACGACCAGCTTGGTACGTGTCTTGCATAATATGATTGACAAGTATAAACATTTTTGTATACAAGTCGGTTGTGTTTACAATAATTTTCTTATAAATTATACAATAATTTATTTAAAAAATAAGATTGTCAATCTTAATTTCTAATTGAGACCGTAATAAATTCTGTATCATCAGTGTGATTTTTACTGTAAAACAAAAAATAATTCGTTTTTTAACAAAAATATACACATAATTTCAACAAGTATACATTTATAAAAGATAGACATATACAGAAGTAGACATATACAAAAATAGATATTAGTAAATCTATGATTTATAATCTCCAAGACCATTTAACAGATCATCATGATGTGTTACACCTAGGGGTTTATCATGGAAAAGCTTTTGTTCTATCCATTTTCTATTACTCATCGCTAGATGGCGTTAAGTTATATTTTATTATTATTGAATTATATATCGTAATATGATGCATACGGTTGCCAGTAATATATAAAACGTAAATAAGATTTTTATTATTTAAAAAGTATGGCAAGCAGAGCAAATTACCATATCAGTATATAGGAGTATCAATCATTATCAACTCATGTTAGAAACACGTAATGCTAGGCGAAAGAGATGTGGGTATAGAGTGTGCTGTGTACCTCTCTATCCCTTCTCGCTGTCGACGAACTAAGTAACGGAAGGTTGTAAAGTGGTATTTGAGTGGTGAGTTCTGACAAGTCTGTAACTTGCAAATATCTCCAGATGCTAGACGGGACGCGTTGTACCCTTCAGACGTCTCTGTCGGTTTGTCTAGGTCAAGCGATACCCAGACCTCGCCGGTGCTCGGATAACGCCGACCTTCGTTGGTTGTTTAACGATTTATAACAAAGGGTTTTGTAACAAACTGGCTGAAAGAATTATGTAGCTTTTTAGTTAGTACTCGTCTCACATAACTCTTCCGAGCAGCCCACACAAAAAGTCTACACATGGTACATTTCTTCACCTAAAACATTTTCTTCACCTAAAACATGATAGCTTCGTATGCATTAATTGGAATATAAATCTTGGATCTAAAATAAAATCGTACTGATCGTAGCTTTTGATCAGTTAAATAAGTTTTGAAAGCGGATCAGTGGTTCAAAGATTACTTCGTACAAAACTCTAAACAAGCCTCTATCGCATACCTAGTAAATTTTCTTATCGATGCTAAATTAAGAGTTCGATCGCTCACATGATCAACTTTTTTATGATGACTATATTTGCCAGTTCTATATCTCGGGGATAGATATTTATATATGTATAACATATGAGCTGTTTAGTTGTCATAATATTAGTTTGGAAGTATTTATTATTATTATTATACATGAGAATGTGAAAATGAGTGTTTGTTTTTTTTTACGCTTTTATGCCTAAGCTATCTGAGTGGTCATCATAAAATTTTGCACTTACGTCCAGAGACTTATGACTTATGACTTATGGTACCATCATCTAGAAGGAATGTACTGTTTTTCGAGGAACAAGACAAATCTCTTTTTGGAACAATCTCCTGTGTGCTTCCTCCTTCCTATGACATGGGGTCCTTCAAGCGCAACGTGAAGAGATACTTACGCAGGCCGGCATGACAGCGGCGATCGGCGATGTATAGTATGTCTCTCGGTGGTCGCCATTGTTTTTGTATTGTGCTATGCTTACCATCTGGCACAGTACAGTCATTTTGCCGAAAAAATCTAATACGCGACCAAAGTCACGGAAAAAAAGCTAGTATTTATGTAAATTATTAACACAATATATTATATTTAGAATACATAGTATATTTCAGTCTTTTTTAACGTTGTCACTTTTGTCAAATAAAATTCCTATTTGTGTTATTATTACGACGGAAAATGTCTTAGAGGGAAGTCAAGAAAAAGATGCAGGGACGATATTCCGACGTCTGTTGAGGGGTGAGAAAATGTACTCCATAATTGACAGGCGTGAAAGATAAAATGTGAAGCACTTCAGTTGTACAACACAAAAGTATTCTAGATTTTTTCAAAGAAGATCCTGTATATTTTAGTTATTTTAGATAAAAAATACATCCGGTAATATTAAGCGACCAACACGATCCAGAAATTAAAACAATAAAAATCGTTACAAATTAACAATGTTTAAGTCAATAAAAATTAAAGTCCTCGTCAATTGTTTTGGCCGTTCTGCATATAACCGATAGTTCGGGCTGGCACGTAATATACCAGGTGGTTGTTTAAAGTTTAACACACTTCAATCCTTAGGTAGTTCATGGTCACATTTAACATATAAAATAATAATATCAAAACAAATACTAATAAATAACAAAGAGAACCTTAGTTGAAGTTTGTTCAAAAAAATTTAAAAGTATGGAAACGATACTTTTGAACGTAATAAAACCACATCTAGGTACAATGAACAATATTAAAGGAGCGCTTTTCAAGGCTGCTTATCGTCGGAATGTTTCACGGTCGAATAAAGGGAAGCGGAGCGCGGGTCGAGGTGCGGGACAGTGTGTACTGCGCGGCACGGTGTCATTAATTGTTTTCCTTATTATTACATCAGTTTGTTTTTGCGTAACTCTGATGTTTAATGTATATCAGTTTTATTTTTCTCTACATAATTAGGTGAAATATTAAGCGCCTAATTATTAAATTGATTTATAACCAGAAACGACTACTCAGTAACCCCAGAAAATATTGCTGCTGTTTAACAAGTCATCACTATACTGTGGTCAAGAGTTTAATACACAACAAAGCTAAAATATGTATTATGAAATGAATCCAAGATTATACGTTGGTAAGTATTTATACCTAACTTTGTGTTCTGTGCAACTATACTCAGAGAGGTCCAAAAGCTTAACGAATACTGTAACTGTGAATTTAAAATGATTGAATAAAACACACACATGTTTATTTAATTATGTTTAGTAACTAGCGTTCTTATTTCTACTGCAAATGGTCGAAACTCCATTGCCAAACTAAAGAAAGCGATCTATTATAGAAACTTCTTGCATGTATAACAAAAAGCGACCCAGAAAACTTAAAACAATCCCCGTCGGCAGACTTCGTTAGACTTGTAATGTTTGTATGAGAACGTGGGTATTGTTTGTAAACGAGATCAAGTTAAGAACTTTACTTCGATCGTACGTTCTCGAAGGTTCATTAAAGATGAGTCGTTCTTCAAAGCAAGAGCACTATCAACGCTTGCGTAAAGCTGAAAACTAATTAAAGGTTATATTTATGCATTCATATGTATGTACATAATTGTCTTCATTGATTTTTTTTTTTGGCAACAAATCTTCCATATTTGTTATTACCAGTGTCGACTAGGTTATTACAAGTGTTTTACAATAGTTTCAATGTTCTAACACGATAGTGGCGCCCTCGTTAGAGTTTTCCAGGGAGTTTTTATAACATCTTAGAATTTATGCTCCGTGATATTATTTTCTATCCACTTCACTTATGCACAATAATCGGACTATATTACGTAAAATGCCACCAACGTTATAAAATATAGAGTAAAATAACACAAGATTATGAGTACAATATAAAAAACTACTAGATGACAGCTTCGCCAAAGACTCAATTGAATTATTGTTCGTTGTCTTTTGGGTCAATCTGACGGCCATTTTGTTTTATTTACCGTACTCTCGTCACCATAACTCAGCAACCATAACGTATCAAAATATTGCGTCGACTTCAATGAGCGTTATTTTAATTGCTAAATATTAAAAATTGCTTGCAGAGTGTCATATCTTGATTTATATTAATGCAAAATTTAAGTTATTTCTGTATTACTAATTGGAAAAATAATTATCAGGTCATTGTTTACAATTCAATAGCATAATTAGTAGTCATTTTGAAGATAGAAGAGGTCTTCTTAATAACATGTTAGATCATAAACATATTACTTTAAGAGTTCTGAAATGGAATTTCTTGCGGAACAGACACAAATAAATTATGAAGTGTATGCTACCTTATATACCTACTTAAATTGATTTTTGTGTTTGTTATTTCTTAATAATCCTATATTTTACCTTATATTTTAAAGAAACCATATTAATTAATACATATATCACTATTTTTATATCACTAATTTGGAAAAAAAACTAATCTATAGTTAAATTGTTGATAAGAAATAAAGTTATTAAATATATTTTGTTTTTAAGTTATTTAAACAAGTAGAGACAATTTAGTAAGCACAATTTGAAGCGTTAACCGAAACTAAATATTAATTATATCATTAGAGTTTTTTTTAAACTTTCTATCAAATTCGGATTGTTGTATATTGCAGCTGGGAACGACAGGATTTCATACATCATGTATATTATATTGCACGCTTAGGTGTGTCCCGTTCCGACTTCAGTTCGTATATGTTTTATATAGTGTATAACTCGAAATATAAATTTATTTTGTGTATTTTGGAAACTGCTCGAACGATTTGGATCAAAGTTTGTATTCAGATAAGGTTTTGCTTTTTAAGTTTATCTCTGTTAGTATTGTTCCTGAAAAAACGCTATTTGAGACGAAAAAAAATATTTCCCACTCTAAAGACATAGTAAATCACATAGCGCCATCTAATTTTTTGGTACATGCATTGTTGCCATGGAATAATACCTCAAATTTTTTTGAGATAGCACTGTAGGACGGTATTCAAAAGTGAATACGTTGGCCCTATATCCAATAGAAATAATATTACCGTGTTAACCAACCAAATGAAATTCGGTCGTCCAGGTACTCCAGTAAAATTAATTGAGATAGTAGGGATATGTAACCAAGTAGGCTGCGACCATCACTACTCTAACACATAGACTCTTATTTAGTTTACCGCGTATTGGGGTCGACCAGTATACATTTAAAAGTCAAGAGCAACGAATATCCGTGGATTGTATAACACTATAGTCACCCATAGAGTTATGAAACCGCTTACACTGAATACTCGCAGCTTCGTTACTCTATGATAGCTGCCGTTATTTTCGACTATACCTATCGATAGCTTGACGTGCTATAATAAAAAAACAATTCAATTTCAATGTCGTACTTCACAGTTGTACAGTAACCATTAACCTGCTTTTTTATAATGAAGTCAAGATAGGTTACTGTCAGTGTTTTTTATGTCCCATAAGATGTAAATATGTCAAAGTAAAGAACCTTGTAAAGAACACACGGCCACTAAACCATTTCCGCCCCAAAACAATGACCTAGACGATTTTAAACACGTCTCATATTTTTTTGCATTGGCCACATGCCACGAAGGGTGACCATATGGTGCGCGATCGTTGGATTTTGCATGCATTTTTATGCCATTGTTGCTGCACGGATCGCGACGTTGACTTTAGAGCGAGCGTACATAAAAAATATTTATCACTGCAATTTCCTGTGTGAGTGGATTCAGCAATTCACCGGGCTTATATGAGAGCTCAGAGTTTTGCGATTCCGTTACAAAGCCATAAATAGACGTATCTCTAAGAATTTTATTATTAACATCGTAAATAGATACATTATAAGATATATACGTCTTTGTTATACTTTCATGTTTTTATTGTTAAATCCATACTAATTGGATTATGTTGAAAATATTGTTTTATAACTAACAATTTTTATTGTTTCAAAACTATTAAATAGGTTATTTAAGGGTCGGCAACGCGCATGTAACACTTCTGATGTTACAAGCGTCCATAGTCTACGGTGATCGCTTTACATAAGGCGGCCCGCAAGCTTGTTTGCTACTGTCGTGGTATAAAAAAAAACTATAAGTCAGAATTGAAAATCATTTTTGCATTTTGTAAACTGTTATGGTTAATAAATGGCTATTATATATGGCTATTATATAATATGGCTATTATGGTATGTAACTATTGGGTTCAGAAGAATTACCATACAAAATGTAGGTCATGAAGTATGCTAAGTAAGCCCAAATTATAGTAAGGGTAGGCTGTATGGCACGAAACAGAATATCGAAGCTCAAGATGCTACTTGTAGCATCATCAGTTGGAATGTTGTTGTGTGTAATTTAAAATATTGTGTTGGCAACTTTTTCTTCTTCTTCACGGCTTACCGCTTAGCAAGTACGTGGGTCTTATAATAAATTAAATATATACAAATACTAAATTAGAAGTGTTTCTTTTATCAACATCGAAACCCAGCGACAGCAATAATAAAGGAGCCGCACAAAATGAAATAATCTTTATTGAATTCAGAATCACTAATAGATACTATTACGCTTAATATTATCAATATTATATAATAAACTAGCGGGCTTGGCGAACGTTGTCCCACCCTAATAATGAAAAGAACCTTGACAAATTAAATACCTCAATCTTCCACATGAATCACTTTGTCTGCTAGTGAAAACCGCATAACAATCCGTTCAGTAATTTTTGAGTTTATCGTGAACAGACGTGGCAGTAGACTTCGTTTTATAATATGTACTTGTAGTGAAAGCATAATAATAAACAACGCAAATTATGCGATAATTTCAGTTGAAAATAATATATAAGTAGCATTAAAAAAATAAAAATAATAGACATGGTATTCCTACTCGAAATAGTTGGTGAACAGTGTGTAGGTGTCGTGACCTGTATAGTGTATTGTGTTAGCTCTACACAGGACAATGTTAGGCCGAGTACTAACTAAGCCTTTATTTACAAGTAAATGGAACGCTTGAAACGCTTCAAGCGCTAAAATTCGTTATAAAAATATTGTGTTTTAATTAAAATATTTATCAGGAATATATTACCTTTTATTATTTTATGAATTTTAATTTACAATCTTGTTGTTAGAAATTTTGTATGTAAATAAAAAATAAAACGAACTATAAAATATATCTAGGAGTAATAATAACTAAAAGTGCTATTTAGATTGTTGAAAGGGGTCAACGGAATTTATACAGTTAACCGTTTCAGTTTTTTGTACTTTATGTTAATTGATAATGTGACCTGAAATGGTAACATGCTAAGCCTTTTTGTACCTTTGGTAGGATCCATTTAGGGATACCCCGCAGCCATAAAAGGAATGGCCTAGGATGGGTATATGAGAGACTTACAAAGGGCAAACCCTAAGATAATACTTACTAAAAGCCCCCACGGAGTTCTTACGAGAATAGCGTTTGTGTCCACAATTGGAATCTGCTCGCGTATTTTTACACAGTGATTGTACATTAATGCAAGCACTGATACGTTTCAGTGGGCATAGTAATATTCATAGTATAGATAGGTGTGATGGGCCGACATAGGTATAGGCTACAGGGGTTGACATGAATCCATCACCGCCATACCTGTTTCTGCTGCCAAAGAGCTGCTCTCACTATTGTTTAGTGGTACAGATTCAATGGTTGTGGTTGTAAGTTAGCCCTCAGAAGTCTATGACTTTACTTCGAATAGTAGTACTTTAATATTAATTATATACGACCATAGATTACAACGACCAGTTATTAGGTGTATGACATGTTTCTTTGTTGATCCTTACCTTAAGAACGTTTCTAATATGGCGATACAAAACAGGGTATTTTTTCTAAACTCGGCTGGCTAACTACCACTGACAAGTTCAAAATATATTGGCAGGCACCTTTAGGCGCATTCCGGCAGTTACACTTTAGAGGCATTCCTCCAGGCGCGGCG
>AP028440.1:5803225-5818848 GCA_036509395.1 Antheraea yamamai
ATAAAATGTTTACTATATAATACAGACATCTGATTAAACTAGAAAAACTCAATAGTCCTAACTATATTCGTACCTAAATTGTAAGATATAAATATTATTACTAAAGATATGTAAACAATAATTCCAAGATATCATTACATAGTATAAAACAAAGTCCCCTACCGCGTCTGTCTGTCTGTCTTTTCGCGATAAACTTAAAAACTACGCAACGGATCTTCACGCGGTTTTCACCAGTGGATAAAGTAATTCATGAGGAACGTTTTAATATATAATTTGTCAATTTTTTTTTTATTATCAGGGCGGAACATCGTCCGCCGGGCCCGCTAGTATATTATAAATGCGAAAATGCGTTTATTTATTTGTTACGATTCACGCCATAACTACTTAACCAATCATCATAGAATCATTACACTTTGCCAGTGATAAAGAAAAGGACATTTTATCCAGTAAAAAAGTAGTTTTACCGAGGCATAGGCCAAATATACGTAAATGCGAGTAAAAGCTGCGAACAAAAGCTAGTGTTCTATACATATAATAAGAATGTAAATGTAACGTGTCTGTACTTTTTAAATTTTTGTGAAAATAATTGTTGCAGGTGTAAGGTAAGGAGTAAATAGTAAAGTATATTTCAAACATTTTTAGAAATGTCTGTCTGTTTGTTTAAGCACGCATCACTGCTAAAGTAGTGTGATCACGATAAAAGATCATCAACAAAATCATGAAGCATATCCTCGAGTAACATTTAGTCTTGGTTACATATCGGTCACTCTATCAAAAGTTATTGTATTTTTAATTAGTCGCGACATTAGTACGAGAGAAAAGTAAATTGACTTAATACATTCAGATGGTTTTATTAGTCACTACTTTTTACATTAGGTTCACGTGGACGGAGTCGCGGGCATAACTAGTAAATGATAAAATACATCGCAATACCTCACTCACCTCGTTACGAAGGCAAAGGAAGTGCTTGACGCGTTCTAGACCCGTCAAATTACACATCATATAATGCGTAGAAAACGTGAAAATAAAAAAACGTAGAACGTTTTAAAAGAATTTTAATACAATGGTTTGTTGTCCTTATACAACTTGTAACAAATGGGCGAGTTGCTGTTATAAATTAAGCAATTACAAAGTTGAACTTATCACGCAAAACCCAAAAGTGTGTTTAAAATTTTACGTTGGTCCTATTTTGTTTCCTCGATTTATTTAACAGTCTGTATGTTGCTTGTAAAGAATTCGGATGTTGTACAAAATGGAAAATTCATTGATAGCCTCTTGGGAATAGCTGTTATATTTGAAATAGGTTAATTGTTTCTTCATTAAAGTATATGTATAAGAGTTCCTTTTCAAGATTAAACGTTATCTTTGTTATCTTTTAATAACGTAAGAAATAAATTAAAAAAATAATACAAATTGAAAAAAGAACACATCTCGGCCTGATTAGTTTGTTCATTATCTTTCATTATTTTTATTACTTTTATATACAAGGGCTCGTCCAGTGGTCAGCCTTCGACAATAGAGAAAAAAAACCTTTTCTATTTTTTATTGATATCACTACAGCTCGTCAGTTACAAAGTCGTCAGCTACAAAACAAAAAAAGAATGAAGAAAATCGACTAAGAAACAAAGGAGATAGAGAGGCGCTAATTTCAGGAACTACTGGTCTAATTTGAAAAATATTTTTCAGTGTTAGATAACTTGTTTATCTAGGAAGGCTTATAGGCTATAAGTATATCATCACACTAAGACCAATATGATCGGAGTACCAATGAAGAATGTTTCAAAATTAGGCTTTTTTCTTCTTTTGTAAGCTTCCGCTGCGTGTTAGCGTTAGCCCAAAGTAACTGTTGGCATAACCTAGTAGATACATAATGTTACTTTTAAAATGTATCTTACCATTTTAAAATTTATGTTAGTGCATCTACCACTTGAAATAATACTAATGAATGCCGAAAAAAGACAGATATTTTATCAAATTATGATAAACTAGAACGTTGTCCCGCCCTGATTATGAAAAAATCCTTGACAAATTATATACTAAAACGTTCCTCATTAATCACTCTATCCACTAGTGAAAACCGCATGACAATCCGTTCGGTAGTTTCTGAGTTTATCGCGAACAGACAGACAGACAGACGCGGTAGGGGACTTTCTTTTATACTATGTAATGATTCTATAGTTTTATTAAATTTTGCTCGCGGCTTCGCTCGCGTTAATCTGAATTCGCATTATGCCTAGGGAACAGGACTTTTTTCTAGTTGAAAGTTACTTTATGTCCTTTTCTGTACTCCTAAAAACGTGTATGCGAAATCTGAGCTGAACGATTCAGTAGTTAAGGCATGGAACCGTAACAAACAAATTCATATTTATAACATTGGTGAAGATTAAATAATATTCAAGAATTGTTGGGACATTACAGATATTATCATAAAAATATATCGTAGTATGGAAAACAAACATTAAGTCAGAAAAGGCAATACAAAACTATAATATAAAACCACATATAAAATAGAAGTATTAATTCCCAGCACATCGCAACATTTGGTGACCTAACTCCGCAATAAAGGGAATACGAAGCTGGAAATATCAGCAAAGAAATGTAATAAGTATCCATATAAATATTGATATACTAATACTAATACCCTTGTGGTATATAAGATGGAAAATGTTTATAGAAATGTCTAATTTAAAATATGAAAAGCACTAATAAAAGAAAAGAAATACACATTTATTGCCACACCAGCTTCTGCCCGCGACTTCGTCCGCGTAGAATAGTTATACTTTGAGCTAACGCAGCGGAAGCTCTCAAAAGGAAAAAAATACCCGATTTTGAAATATTCTTCATTGGTGCTCCGCTCCTATTTATGTTAGCGTGATGATATGTTTAATCTCCGTCAATAAATGAGCTGAAAGAATTATTTAAATCGGACCAGTAGTTTATAATATTAGTTGCTACTACTCTTCTCTCGTACTTAACTCGAGCCGTCATTCAAATTACAATAACTTTTGATAGAGTGGACTGATTTTAATGAAAAAAGGCTAAGTTATTCTCGAAGATATTCTTTATGATTTACTTGCTGAGGTTTTATTGTGAACATAGTACTTTAGCAGTGATGCGTATTCATACAAACAGACAGACAGGCATTTCTAAAAACGATTGAAATCTATTTTATTACTTATTCCTAGAAGACACCTGCAACAATTTTTTTCACGAAAATCGAAAAAGTAAAAACATCTTACATTTACATTCTTATTATACGGTATATTATAATTATAAGGTGACGTTTGTCTGTGTTATAGATACCTATTAGAGTTCGTGAGGTATACATATTTGTCTCACCAATTCTTATATGTAGGAACTGTTTAGCTAGTTTAGTTTTACTTCTTAGAACGCATAAAAATAATGTTACATGATCTTCATCTAATATAAAGTTATCAAAATTTTAAGGAACCTACGATTCTTTATAAGCACTACTCCTTCGGAGATGTGTAATTTCTTGCCGTGGAGTGGGGGGTGGTGCGGTGCTTATGTTTTTTTCCTCTACAAATTCTATACATCATTAAGATAATGAACAACATAGATAAAGTTGCGGATATCAGGTATTATGGCATCTTATTCGAATTAAAAAGTTTCTTAAACGCTATTAAGTATATTAATCCTGGTAACCTTATTTAGTATCATTCCAACAGCTACTATTTTCTTCTCGAAACGTTTGTTATCATCGTTTCGCATCCCGCGCTCCTGGTGCTATTAGAGTCCAGGATAAATTATCCGCATGATGGAGTAACACCAGTTCCATATATCAGTTTTAATGCGACCTTCTGAAGGTTAATCACAGTGTGCTGCTGGAAGGGCTTCGAGTGGTAGTACGCGGTTGTGGATGCTGAACACGCTGCAGGAGAACACCAGGCCAGTGTACGACGTCCTGCTTCCTGACCTTCACTATGCCCGCGTCATTGTGACGACGCAGCTACTTTCGTTCTTTGCTTAACCAAATCCCATGCGGCATTCCAAGTGGATCCCATTGTCAATTAATCAATATTACGTACAAAAAGTGGCAACAGTAAATATTTAGATATATACGATGCAATGCTTAAAAACTTTATTTAATAAATTGAGTCGCCATGGGACGCCTGGCAGATGTGAAGCATCGAAATTGTTTTGTATAAGTTATATGCCTAAAAGAACATATTGCGATAGGTATCAGCTACGCCATAATGAAAAGATAAAGCATTACAAATTTGTTCCATATACTAATAACTGTTTATTTATTTTATTATTTTACATAAATATTCATTTTTACTAAATACAACAATTCAATTAGGCGCAGGCGCGGTGTGTTTGGCAGCATTTATCAAAGGACGCTAGGTCGTCGGCACGTGCCGCGTAATACTAGTATATCGAGTGGCCGACAAAACAATTTGAATCTTATGTTTATACAGATAAGGTTGCAAATGTTTTGAGGATTTCATTAATAGTGCAAAGATCGTGTTTTGCGTCATCATGTCACGCCAAACCAAAATCAGGTGTACACGCGCCTACAGATATTTCACATCAAAAACTTTTTAGAAATAATTTTGTAGTTCAAGCAAGCAAAGCAACGGGCATAGCAAGTCATTTACAAATAGAGTAAGCGGTAGTGCGGCGTTGGTAGTTACGACCTCGTCTCGGCCACGTAACGGTCTAGTGAGCACATATCTTCGTCAATTTATTCGATACTAAGCGAGAATTACTGTATCTTTTATCCATTTAATAAACTTTCCTTACGACGTGCGTCGTCTGCACGGCCTTACATGAATAACGCAAAGGCATTGAAAAAACAATTTCCGTTACTGGAAAACACACTGAAAAACATTTATCATCTACTAAGGATGAATCTAAACTACCTCATAGGCTATAAAACATAAATTATGGGTAACGGTATCTATGTAAAGTTTTTTCTGGGATATTCGCAGAAATATTATTTATTTGATATCAGCTAAGATCAGATTAACATTTTACTTTTAATATTCCGTGATTTTTGTGTAATCTTTTTTGTAGCTATAGTTTGATTACAACCACTGTGTCTATTAAACCGACCACACTTCTTTATTGCAAAAAAAGGGTTGTTATTAAATTGAAGAAAATTATAAAAATTTGCAGCGCTCTCTTGAATTAATTCGGCCTGAGATAGATTTCCTAACGGGGCGAAATCCAATATTAGCAACAACACCTGCTTCTTCCATTGTGCATGCAAATATGCAATATAAGTCCGTTATCATGCAGACAGATAAAAGAAAGATAAACATGCACTCTACAGATAAATAAGGCCACACCACAGATAAGTAAAATAAGAACAATAACTTTTTTAACTTATCTATGGGTCACAGATACACAAAAAATTGAAAAAAATTGAGTCCGTGTAACCGTCACACGCGATTGAAGTAAAACTTCTTTGGCGTAAGCATAACCAAAACTTCTATTTTAATTTCGTTCGTTTAAATTCGTTACTTATCATAGTAATCTGTTCGTACTTTTCTATATTTTATTTACTTTATAACAACGAGTTGCTAATAATATTTTCTGTGTTATTTAAGTTCCGAATTAGCTGATAGATGGTACTACAGATAATTAAGCTTTGATTTAATTTATTAGTTACTTACAATGAAACCAGATGGCAGCACGATCGCGGGCACATATATACATACTTAATTCTATTGTATGATTTTTATTATTATTCAATTTCATATGTCTTATACGTTTTTTTAATGTTTGTTTGATTTACTTGTTTATAAACTATTTATTGAGAAAATTAAAAATATTTATAAACCGGATGGTACAGAAACGTGACGCCATATTGCCGTAATGCACTTCCGTTGCATTGTCGTCCAGTTACCTCCTAGCCGCGCTTAAAGAAGCTTTACTTCAAAAAACTCGGTTTTCTTAAGCTCTGAAGCGCTTTTAAAGGCATGACTCGTAAAACGTCCACTCTGTTCGCTCTATAACTCATGATTATTTATAACCTTTAAAGATTTTCTTCTCAGAAATATGTGCCCCAAAATATGTACATAATTATCGCACAGATGTGAGACTATCGAATTACTTAACGAGAATCCGTGTGAAGCCTATGCTACATTCAGACAATATCAACATTATTACGTTTATCAATGTGGGTAATATTAACTCTAATATTACGCTATTAGTAGCCTAATACCGATTGTTTTCTATCATAAAATCATATATTCCAGTACTAAATTCATGAACTGACGATCAAACGAACTGAAGGACTGACTGAAGACGATTACCAAGAGATACAAACCAACAGCACTTGGTGTTTATATGCCAGTCTGTAAGCCTCTTGGGAGTTGGATATATACAGGTTGATTCCGAAAAACAGCAACCTAGAAGCTTAACTATGAGAGAACACTATGCGATAGTGATCCAATGAAGCGCAAACACCCTACCAACCCGTTTGACTACTAAATTATACATCGGTTAAACTGTTTAAGTAGATGTTAATCTTAACTAATAACATAAATGTATATATATGAGCTTGTTTGTTTGTTAGGCTTTCAGCTGCTCAGCTGATTATCATGAAATTATGCTTATAAGCAGTGGTCAGGGGTACAGAAGTGGATATAAGGTACCTTTCATTTTCCCGAAAGATAGGTCAAATCATGAGTAGAACAAACGAAACTTCAGGCAAAAGCCAGCTCTTAATAAACCGCATAAAGCAGAGGAAATATTCAATATGGTGTCCTCGTCCCCTTTTGGCATGGGTTGTCTGATTGTTTTTGAAGTGAACAAGTTTCTTTATGCGCGTTGGCCGGTAATTTTAGTAGGAGATAAATTTACAATTTCGCGTCATGACATGCTACTAAGCATGACCGATCGTATTGCGTTTGCGCAGCTTATGTCAGACTAGCAACGCGTGTTACGTGTAATGGCGTGTGTGCAACTAATACTGATATCTTGTATTGAGAAGGTGTATTCTATTATATATTTGATTAATTAATGAACTGTATTAAAATGTATATTATTATTTTTCGAAGTACCAATAGATGTTTAAAAATTCAAAACAGGACACAATTATTCTATTGTATTGAGTTTCCACTTCTGTCGGCAGTCCCTATGACTGCCTCGATTTTCTTATAATTTTAAGATTTACAACTGCTTCTATATTTCGATTTATTTTTCATCCAAAATATAGTATAGGTGGTAGAGCGACGCTGAAGCTATTACTACTTTCAGCATGAATATGTCGGCTCCCCAGGGGTAGTATCACCCTCTCATAGAAAGCCGACGTGAAGTAACAGTGCTTGCATTGTTGCGTTTCGATCGGTCAGTGAGAGCGCCGGAGGCCTATCTCCCCTCTTCTCTCCCCTTCCCCCTAAACAAACTTGCACACAATGCTCTCGCGGCTCCCCTGATGTTGTTAGTGTCTCTCTATGGACGGTGGTGGTCACTTAACATCAGGTGACCCACCTGTTCGTTTGTCTCCCATGACATAAAAAAGTACTGTCCCCGAGGAATGAGATATTTGATTGATGAAGGAGTTACTTTGCGGAAACCGTTATTAAATATTAGGGTGAACTTTACTTTGCACTTCTGTCTGAAGTTGATTGGCCGCTGCTACGAGGAAAAAGTCAAGTCTACATTAATGCGAGCGAAGCCGCGGGAAAGAACTAGTAAATAAAGAAAGCAGCTGATCCCTACCCAAGCATACCGGCTATGACGTATAGGCTGATAGCGATCCATTGAAAGTCTGAAACACGTATCACGTCCTACCCACGCTTATTTAATACATATTTAATTTATTGTGGTAAACTATATGCCTAAGATAGATATGATTAAGGGCATTAAAGTGTTGAATATTTATAGAAATCCATTTCCATAAAACTCTAGCCGACGACAGGCCAAGCTTTACGAAAGTAACCGTTTGTTTTTATGTATAGATATTTGGCAAGCGACGTGTTTTAAAGAATGACAACGTCTACAGTGTAGACAATCGTTTGTTTATACCGACGATTCCTAAAGTGGCGATCGTGGAAAGTCACAAGATATCCGTGATTCAGTAACGTTTCTTTATTGAAACGTTAGATTATATTAGCAGCTATAAAATGTTCACTTTTAAATTTTGTTTTTATTTTAGCACGGCAAAGTGACTGCACTATGCCTGACGGTAAGCACAGTACAGTCCAAAAACAATGGCGACCACCGAGTGACACACTATCCATCGCCGGTCGCCGCTGTCATGCCGGCCTGCGAATAGCTGAATATGCACAGGCTGATCCCGATACGCGACCCGCAGAAGCAAATCCCTATGACGGACTTTTTCGCCATATACATACCTAACTGTTTTCGCTGTGAAAATTTCCACTGTCAAACCCTCGGAAGTTATTGACTGCTAAAAACATTTATCTGTTGTATGTATAGAATACTTTTGCTGTTAAAAAACCCTGTAGAGTATTTTAGCTCTTAAACTAATTTGACAGTAAAAATTACTATAGAAAAGAATTGTTAAATCTTTCAATTATTAACGACTTACCGTCATTGTTATACTTGTTTGATACTTTATAACGTAAATCCTGATTAATTCTAAGTAATACTATAAACACGAAAGTGAATTTATTTATTAACCTTAACTTTCCAAGGGGTTATCATTAAAATTTTGAATACACCTTGACTATTTCTGTCTCTCATCAAGAAAATGTAGACTGTTCTCGAGTGATAATCGTTTGCGATGAAATCTATATAACCGCGAGCGAAGACTAGTATACAGTGTAATTGCCTATAGCAACATTAATTTTAACACTTGCTACTTCCATTAATACCCTCGAGCATTCGATCATACTATTAATTAATAACATTGAAGCAATATATTCAAATTACATAGGACTTTAAACTCCGCCCCTACCTTTAAGATCGACGTGCGATATTCTGTCTTAGTTACGTGGGAAGAGTACATTTATATAATACTGTTCCCATTACCCATCTGACCTCCGTTAACGACTACACTGAGACCATTCGGGGGTGAGTAAATACGTGGTCGAACAGACATATTCGCCCCATTATCCCCCGCGGCCGGGTTCACGTTAGACTGTCATGTCTCCATAACACGTACGTTACGGCTGTGATATTCGTGTTTATACGGGCATCGAAAGTGCGTTTTGAAGTTCTAAGCTTAGCCTAAGGACTACCCTTTTTATATTATGCTATAACAGGTTAAATACTCGATCATGATATACTCAAATCACATACATCGATAGACGCTTGGAAATAATTTTCTAAACTTTATTATGAATATTTGGGAGAATATATTGAGGATGAGATATAGTAAAACTAACCACGCAGAGCACGAAAATATATCCTCACGAGAAGGTGGGGCAGCCTTTCATAAGTAGCTAAATTACTATTTGAGCCCCCTATAACCTACAGTCGGCCAGCGGTACAACATGCATCGGATCCCGCTAGCCTCCGCAAGAGATAGGCCCCGCTCTTTAAAATATTCGATTCGAACATCACTATACAACTATCCTCAAACATTCCCCACTTAGACAGGCTTCTCCGAATGGCACGCCGAAACACGACAAATCAATTGGCAGTATGGTTGGTAACTTGACGAGCACATTACAATCAAGTAAACCTATGGCAAATTGAATTCTTTATAAAATAATTTGTAAATAATTACGACCAATGTAGAAATGCTTTATTCAAGAAAAATTAACAAATAACTGGAAAAATCTAGAATCCTCTGAGAATGTCTTAGAAGAGGTAGACGCATACCGTCATACGCCGATTCCTGAAACATTGTTTTCCCATGAAATCGTTCTAAGGAACGTAAACGAAGCAACAAGTCTCGAAACTTCCACCCCTTATTTTAAATATATAGTAAGTGAAGCACGCTGCTTGCACTGGTTTTTCCCTTTTTTTTTTGGTTAGATAGCCTTAGACAAAATTGTCAGACTCTATGTACACGTACGCTTTCGTGCGACGCATATGAAGGTATGCATATGATGCCCATTAGATCAACAACAAGTATATATGTATCTTAGTTTGGTTCGATGGACTATGTATTCAAGGCGACAGCCCAAGCCGTGGTTCAACCACTCTGGCACCCTTGGGCTTGTTGTGGTTCGGCTGAGTGTCCTAAGCACTCACCCTTAAGGCCTGGTGGAGCTATGAAAAGCCGTCAGGCCAACAGCGGTTAGTCTGTGCGAAAAAAAACTGCTTGGAAAATGTACTTACACCGGATTTAGTAATACAATGTGGTTGGTGACGCCGATGCGTTACCGACGTCACCGAGGGGGTGCGTGCGGGGCTTTCTATGCTAATTTAAGTGGACTGTATATGCGGGGGTGCTATATTTGATATTCAACTATTGCGATCAGCTACGAAGAGGGAGACAAGAGTAGGAAGGAAACTTGGCACATACCTCGCGGCGCTGCAGTCTTCACGTGGCTAGCCGGCTAGGTGATTCTCGTTTCTCTTCACTGGGTCTTCTCCCACACAACACTTATTGTTTATAATGTATGTCGGCACGTATGTAGCGATGCGTTTATTTCTCACTCGACCATGCGAAAACTCAAAATGTTAGCATGCGGCGCGGACACAATAACATTGTGATGCGGCGCGGACAACACTGACGATAGCAGTCGAACTAGTAGCAACAGTCGAACTGGTGGCGCGGACGGCTCGCTACCTTATATAAGCATGTGCCATAGTACAGGGAAGCGGGGCGGGTGGCGTAATTTGATCGCAATTAATTGGTCGGGCTTCAAAGTGGCGTGATTTAATCCATAATGCGGGAATTTCAAATATACATAAAGCGGCGCAACCAGTGGTGATACGTTACTCTTTAATTTTATTCTAGTGTTTGTGCGCTAGTCAATTTTCTGACTGCTACACATGTTACATTAAATAAACTTGATCATAACAATATAGTATTCTTCTACTTATCTGACTACACTGTTCTTATTCTTGTTTAATATTCCTGATTACTAAGAGTCACTTGATATATATGTACTTTGTGTTCATATTTGGGTGTGTGTGTAAACTTGATTAACTAATTTAGTATCAACTAACACGATGCCATGTTACCAGTTAGCATACTTGTCAATCTCTCAAGACCTAACTAGACAAGAGGCTTGTTAATGTGATGTTACTCATGTTATCTAACGGAATTCAAAACCATGTATATATACATATAATACACTAAACATACAGACAATATACTTATGTAAGTATTTTTTGCATAACCGAATTACATGGTCTTTTATATTTCTTTTATTTATACACCTACATATGTATATATAACAAGAGGATAAATTTGACGATTATGCACTATTCAGATTTATGAAAAAAAAAATGATTGCAAGTAACTAAAAAAACCAATTGAATAAATTTAAATGGTTTTTAGAAACTGTTTGTCCAATTTTGTCTCAAAACCAGTTTGACCTGACTCGATAAAATGTAGTACATTGCCAATATATTTTATTTCTCAATTGATATGCTAATAAAATAAATGTTTTTAGATTTCTATGCATTTTTAATAGTTGTATGAATTTAATGAAATCTTGCGGACATAGGGTTACGGAACAACAATATAATATTTCAATAATCGTTTTAGAAATAATAAATACGAGTAAAAAATATTACATGCTAAAAATATGACACGGGGCTCTTCAAAGAGCGGTTAAAACACGCTCTTCAAGGTCGGCAACATAACAGCGATGCCCCCTGGTGTTTTGGTTGTCCATAAGCGACGGTAACCATTTAACAGCAGATGGGCCGTCTGCCTATTTGCTGACTTTTGGCATTAAAAAAAATGCATGATAAGTCACATGCACAGCAAGTATATACACTCATCAAAAAAGTCTTAGCAACATGTACTAATTTAAATTTTAGGATGGTTCTTCACATTATAACGTTGTATTTTATTTTTAAAATAATATCTTTAGGGTTCTATGATGTAAAAATAACAGCTGTTGTCTTTATAAGTTATTTTAATAACAGAAATGAACAATATTAGAATATACTGTAGAAACTAAGATACATAAGAAACTAAACTTTTTTCTTACAAAATGAAATTTCTAAAGAAAATGTATTTATTGTGAAAGAATAGAACAATTTAATACAAAGTATGGGCTCCTCTGCTATTCAGAACTTGTCGGCAACGATTATTCATTGAATTAATGAGACTGTTTATGTCATCTTGCGGTATTCGCTCCCAATGGAATTGTAGCAAATCCTTCAGCTGTTGGGTTGTTGTCGCTCCGTCCAAGTCCTTCAAAACACGTCTCTAGAGCATGTCCCATGCGTGCTCGATGGGGTTGAGATCTGGCGATTGTGCAGGCCAGGGCAATACCCGGATGTTCTCCGTTGCAAAGTATTCACTGGTTCGCCGAGCTGTATGTGAACGCGCATTGTCATGCATTAACCTAAAATCGGAGCCAAAGGTTTGTGCAAATGGGTAGACATAAGGTCTGAGAATATCCTCAATGTAATTTTCAGCATTCATGTTTCCATTTACAAAAACGAGCTCAGTTCGCCTGTTCTTCATAATACCCGCCCATAACATAACTGTTGAGCCGCTGTATGGATGAACTTCCTGAATGCACCTGAGCCTTTCATTATTTCCGGGCCGACGATACACTCGCACCCTTCTTGTATCAGGCTTAAACCCGAATCGCGACTCATCGGAAAACATAATTTTATGCCATTGTTCCTGGGTCCATGTTATGCGTTCTCTACACCATTCATATCGACGAGCGCGATTCCCGTGACGTATCAGTGGGCACCTGATTGGGCGTCGAGCTCGTAGGCCGTACTCATGCAGTCGATTTCGCACAGTTTGAGGACTTACATCAACACCACTTGAAATTTGTAGCCTCAAACTTATCTCTCGAGCGGTTAACATCGGCTGGCGTCTTGCAGTCAGTTGTATGTACCGGTCTTGCCGAGTGGTTGTACTCCTTTTACGGCCTGGATGCTGTTCAGCGGGTTCTTCTGTATTATTGTAGCGCTGCCAAAGACGACAAATAACACTTCTATGCATGCCAAAATGTCGAGATACCTGAGATTGATTGCTTCCCGCTTGCAACATCCCTACAGCTCTTTGCATTTCATCTGCCATCAAATGACGTCGCTTCATGACGTAAAGAATATCTAACAATTCAATTTTGTCGCTAACTTTATTTAAATGGTTGGTTAAATTATAAAATCAAGACTAAACGTAGCAATTAAAACGCACTTAAATTCAAACAAATTCGCAGTCATTTGAATTTTATGAAAAAACAAAACATAATCAATTTTTTTTTTTACAACCAGCCAGTATGTCATCAATAACAAAAAAGTTTACTTACCTACGCACTTTGTTTGAGTAAATACTTAGAAATTAATTAATATAAATGGTAAAATTTGTAATATCACACATGTTGCTTAGACTTTTTTGATCTGTGTATTTGATGGCACAGTTATAAAAATTGTCTAGACAGACAAGTAAAACGATTCCAATGATGAAATTAGTTTCTTAGGGCTTACACAGAGAATAGACAAAAGTTTATCAGTTCGTGAAACATTTATCCGAATAGTTAAACGTTGTAACAGACGTCTATTTACTTTAATTAACCAGGTAATGTTAATTCTGCAGATATTAATCTAACTTAAGCACGTATGAGATGTTCGAGCCTGCGTATGCCCGGGCCTAAGCAAGCAAACGTGCCTATTACAAACTTTATTACATTATATTATTATTCTTGTTGTTTTAGGCGTGAATGAGGACAAGAAGTTGTGATGGTTACGCATTACTATCAAAGAACAGGGTTCAAATCATATAATATGGTATACAAGTGTGGTGGTACAGAATATTTCTAATATTCTCCAGGTTATTTTTATGAAGACCGTGCTTTGATTGCTTAATAGACTAAACCAGTTGTAATTAAGTTTTTTATACGGAAAGTATTTGCCCTGCCGGGGTTTATCTTATACTTGCTTCTGCCCGCGAGTTCGACCCCGTGGAATAGTTAATTTGGGCTAACGCTAACTTTAACTCGCGACTTCGTTTACGTAGAAGGTGGAAATATTTTTAAATTATCGTACGTTAACCCCGATTTTGAAACATTCTTCATTGGTGCTCCGCTCTTATTAGTCTTAGCGTGACGATATCCTATAGTTGTTCTCGATAAATGAGCTATCTAATATAGAAAAATTTTTTCAAATCGGACTAGTTGTTCCTGAGATTAATGCGTTCAAGCAAACAAACTCTTCGGCTTTATAATATTAGTATAGATAAATAAAAATCGATTGCCGAATTTATACAAGCCCATTACTTCAGCGCAGCTTCATGTATTTGCCTAGTTCTTTTTGTGTTTGTATTTGAAATCGTCAGGATAATATTTGGAATATCGTATGGAGTAGTGAAAGGTTTGGCTTAAGAGATAGTAGGGAGCTCTTCAAAAATATTAATAGATTGTAGTTCAGCTACCATTTTACTTCATTAGATGATAGTACTTTAAAAGGAATATTTGGCCTCATTGTCTGCTTTATTTAATCCCTGTGAAGCCAAGATGGGTGGCTAATATCAATAATAGTCTAGAAAATGATAAAATTATGAGAAAAGATATTTACGAGACAAACAAAATCAATGAGTAACGAAAGTGTGTGGAGCAATGGGTATAGCTAGTAGCGAAAGTATAAATAGGCCTGTAAATGTCTCACTACAGGGCACAGGGCAAACGACTTTCAAAGTGAGGCACGGAGTTATTCATCATACAAGTTTAACAGTACTATACAGTTCTGTTTTAGCCACATACATTGGTAATACAAACTCGCTCGGATTTTCTAACAATGTTTTGCTTTATGTTCACCTGATAGTGCTAACAATTCAAATTAGCTACTGTATACGAGCTCCGTAAAACTCATTATTATATGCGGAAACTCGAACACGTGAACCTGGTATCGATAGTCCGCTGGTCGAAACCATTTGGCCAACAGTATTTTTTTGGATTTAAATATTTCGGAAGCAAAGTTCCTTTAATTGTAGCAAGTGACGAATACATTACGGGCCGAAAGTTAAATCTAATTTTCGTCTTAAATTCAGTTCAGTCGTGTCTAAAGGTGTATGATGACACTGTTGATGACATAGGTCGTATTTAAGGTTATCGTCCAATATCTCCTGTGATAATTTGGCCTTATTGAGCCTTAGTTTACACTTGCATTAAAATTTCCTATAGTAATGATATTCAACATATTTTTGTACATCCCAGAAACGAAATAGAACAGTTTAAAGAATACGTTCATGTTAAAAATATAATGTTACTAAAAATGGAACGAAAGGAGTGTAAATAATTTCAAGACAGCATAGAACATTTCAAACTTACCAAGGTTATCGGCGCGATACAAAGGGAAGATTGCGACCCACAGCACAACTAACAGGCCTGTTTTCCTCTCCATATTCGGGTTCACATGTACTGTCAGTTCAACACATTCAGTTCGCTAAACACTTCCACGTGACTGCACATGATAAGATTACATTCGGACGTACACCGCCTCGCCGTTGGGTGAAAGAGCAAAGGTAAAGCTTGCTGATGTTGTTTCGTATATCTGTAACAAATAATTTAACAAATTACTTCTATATTTATAAA
>AP028440.1:5826139-6134324 GCA_036509395.1 Antheraea yamamai
GGGGACTTTGTTTTATACTTTGTAATTATTCAAAATCTTTTATTATTTGACTCTATTTTTTGTGATATTGGTGGTACATTACGTATTATAGTTCGGTTATTGTGCATAAGTGAAGTGGATGGAAAATAATACCGCAGAGCATGAATTATGAGATGCCATAAAAACTCCATGGAAAGTTGTAACAAAGAGGCCACCATCTTGTTAGAACATTGAAATAATCACAAGAGACTTGATTTACTATCTACTTAATAATGGCAGTAATAATCTACAAGATTGGTTGCCAAAAAAAAAAACTGATAGAAAATGTGCGACTTAAACCTGCGGTACTCGAAGCGTAAACTTTTGCACATGAGTTATTTCTATAACCTAGATGAGAATTAAAAAGGGATTTCTGAAAATAAGTCCTCAGTGGGTGTTAATCATACAATACCAGAGATGTTGCCCGTGGGAAATCCGATTGAGTACACGGTTAGTCCTAAATAAATAGTCATACGAAACTTCTACACAAAATAATTCTTCAAGCAACTTTATAATTTAAGGATTTAGGGCTATGAATTCACATTTAAACTCTAGCGTGGGCCCTAAGGCTGAATCCCAGTACGCGGTATCTATACATAAGTAAACAGCCCTCCATCACAATAGGCACTTAAATGTAAATAAGGAAAACGTTTCCAAAGGCGTCCCTTATTCCGCACTACTTAGCCTTCATTTCTATTTCGGCCGCGCAACTCATACAGAAATCTCGAAAACAATGGACGATAACAGAGGATATATTCGGACAGTAAATCTTTACATTTTTTTCCGCAACCTTTTCCTTGAATTGAGGGTTGGTTAGCAGAGATGAGAGATTTCAATGTTTTGGAAAAATAAAAATAATTTGTAACATGAAATATTCATAATACGAATTTACCAAAATTTGACGACGATTAAATATATTTGGACTTTATTGGAAGGTATCAACGATACCTATTCAATTTTCGTAAATAATTAGCAAATTGTAAAATGTCAACTGTCGGGAACTCACATTTCACTATAAGATTTAACTTCAATGAGAATCCCATTTTATTTCATGTTTAACTATTGCTATATAAGCGGTTTATTAGAACGTCCAATCTTGAGCTTGTTTTATAACAAAGTCATATTTGCAAATTTACATGTTGATGTCTCTGAACCGACTAAAAATATTTCCATTTATGGTTTACATTTACATAGTAATCAACTCTGAGAAAACTGTAGGGTGTAGCTTTCTTTTGTTACAAACCATTAGTAATACTATAACCTTCTATGTTCCAATCTGCAGGACTGCAATTAACAATACCCAAGATCATAAAAAGAATTTCACTTGTTAATTTATCAGATAAATTAACCTATTTATGACTATCAGAAGTAAGAATTTTAGCTATGATTGAAGTTACTTCTGGATTATCAAAATCTACAGTTATTATTACATCAGATAACTTACTTGTTTGTTTTATATTTATTCACTATGTTCTTTTAAACCCTAAAAAAACTCGCTCGCTAATGTTCTTCAATACGTGAAAATTGGCAGCGGTCTGCCAAAGTTATTTTGTATTGACAAGCATCATTCATCAAATGTCTGTTGTGTTCTTGCCTGCGTTGTTTTTCAAATCTACACAACTTTATTTAACATTTCGTCTTGGAAAAATATTACGACAACAGGCCATTTTTCATTCCAATGAAAATGGTTGTTTTTGTCAACTGGTTTCATACTACTTAAATGTATTTTGACAAGCTTCTAAGTTAAATGTATCGGTTGTTCTTAATACAATGAGTGGTTCTGAAAAATAATTCACATCACATTATCAGCCACATAACACATTGTGAAGCGTGAGGAGCCTTTTTTTTATTTAAGAGTGGAAAATCCTACATTGGATACCCCCGAGCTGCCGGGGGACAGCGCGAGGTTTATGCCGGACTCCTACCGTCTAAAAATCACTCTGCCTCCTTGCGCGATTTTGGACCAGGGTGCGGTCTCACGATTAGCATGCTCCGCCACCCTGGCCACGCGCTTGGGTCCTCCGTAGATGGACGGGACGGGGACCCTCTTCTCGAGAGAGAGGCTATTTCTCTCTCCCCTGCCACATATCGAAGCTGCGGCATGCCATGCTTCTCCTTCACGGGTATTCCTTTGCGGCAATAGACGCCCCCGCATCTATCGCCTGGAGATTACCTAGGGAGGCCTCTGGTGATAGATACAGCGTGAGGAGCCTAGCCTTACATATTTTCTTGAATGCCCGTTTGTGGGAATAAAGTTGTTTGTTATGTTGCAATTACTTTATTTGTTATGTTAAAGTGGTGCTGTAATGCAAACTAATTGAGTGCATGAACGCAACTAACAAAATTAATTATTCAATAAATATAATTTTAATATAACTGTGCTGACGCGCACATAATATATAAAACAACATGTAGATAATATACGTAATCGTACACATTACATACTCTGGCAGATTTTAATTACACTTCAGTAATAAATAGTATTAAAAGTCGATTAGAAAAATATTACAGCTTCAAACACATTTAGGTAGGCATGCATTTAGACAATGTCACATCCTTTATGTGAAGTTCCTTTAACGAGGTAATTAATTCACCTGTTGCTAATTTATACTGTTGATTGTTCTTAAAATACGGAATGTTTTTTTTGTCTAACATTTAGTTTATTCACCGACCGAACCTACCGCGCAGTACATAGAGCATCTTTTGAAAATCAGAGCTAAAGCATAGTTCTACTAACAGATAGCTGAATAGGGAGGGACGTTGTTGAACATTTCATGTAAATTTTACGTTTTGATTTGTCTCATAACTGTATTGTATTCTAATAATAATGCTTTTAATTTCTTTCTTTACTTAACTAGTGCCTTGTGCGTAGATAGTTAGTGTGGCTTATTAATATTATCACATATGAAACAACGATGTATTTCGATAATTATTTTTAAATAATTTCGAATATTTAATTAAATTTGGTAATGAAAAGATTAATCAGCAAACGCTATCGACTATAGATATTATGACCCTAGCAATTGCCCCCCCCCCCTTGCCCCTTGCATTGTTTTGCTATATTTAGTGTATGTGGGTATAAGACGTTAAAATTTAGACAATTCCTAGACAAAGCCTGACCTTCAGGTGATAGAAACATTGTGATGACACCATAACACGACGGTAGGGGGTATTTTTAATAGCAATTTGGTTACATACCTTCACCAAGTGAAAAAAATGTCGCTTATAAGTTTGTTCCTTTAGCTGTAACTAAAGCAAAGCTTCTAGGAAGCACAATTCCCTTTTTATTTCAGCCTATTTTCCTTACCAATATAACAAATGCGAATTGAGTTTATTTGTAAGACTTTTACTGAACTAGTAGCTAATATATTTTGAAGGTTTTAGTTTTATTTGTCGTAACGTAATATTAATTACGATATTTAAAATATTGAGTAAGAGTTTACCTGTAACGATTGGGAAACAATGTTTTGGATTTAAATGTGGGGGCAAATCTACAAGTAACGGGTTTCCATGGTCGCACTAATCCATTATCGCTTTATACAAGTTTAAGGATCTCAGTTTATCCTTTGAGTATACTAAGCCGTTAACGCGGTAAGCGCGTCTGTAGTTAATTTAAATGCAACGTTAAACTGTCAAATATTTCACTTCGATGCTCTGAAACCAAAACGTTTAAAACCCGCCGGCGACGGTTGAATTCATTTCTGACGTCAACCTATTTGAAACTCACTGTCGTGCATTCGAAATGAGTCACTTTATGTGTTTCATTGAGCTATTATGTGGTACAAAGGTTGCTTTCATGTTTCAGGTAAAAGAAAATTAACAGCTTAGTAATTAATAAATGTAAAACGGGCATAAACATTAGAAGAATAATCCCGTTCGAAAGTTTTAGGTGTTTTTCAAAGATATTAATTTATATCGAATGCATATTTGCTTTGACATTTATAAACGCGATCTCACGTTCGAACTGAATGAAGTTAATTTAACTGCGCACTTGAAACTGAATCGAAAAGTGGAAGTATAACATGAACTGGAAGAATCTGAGAATTTTGAAAACATGTATACACAACAAGTAACTTAATTTATTGATATATAATATAATTTATTTTTAACTAGCGGGCCCGGAGGACACTGTCCTGTCCTGATAATTAAAAAAATATACACAAATTACCTAAAACTTCCTCGTGAATCACTCTATCTACTGGTGAAATCCGCATGTAAATCCGTTCAGTAATTTATGAGTTTATCGCGAACAGACAGACAGACAGACAGACTTTGTTTTTATACTATGTAATGATGACTGGCAATAAGTGTAATCAAGATACTTTTTTAACAAATAAATGATAATATGTTCCTCTACATGATAGCGCATGACGTATGTATTTATATATGATGACTAGCGGGCCCGGCAGACGTTGTCCCGCCCTTATTATAATAAAAATCCTGGACAAATTATATACCAAAATGTTCCTCGTGAATCACTTTATCGACAGGTAAAAAACGCATAAAGATCCGTTCAGTAGTTTTTGAGTTTATCGCGAACAGACAGACAGACAGACGCGGTAGGGGACTTTGTTTTATACTATGTAATGATAATGTAGGAAATATGGCCATAGGGCTGCCGCCTTTACAAACTGTTGACATCTTTTTATAAGAAAATTATTTCTATTAACTCTAGGTTAAATCAGTACTTTGCTAAACATTCCATACCCCTACTTATTCGCAACAAAAATATTAAAGATGATTTTAATATAGATTTAAGATCATAGCTTTGTAAAACTTTAATAACTTTATATTAAATGGAGCTATCGTAGTAATCGTTCTTCTAAATATGAATCGAATGCCTAAAAGGTAAAACAAAAAAAAATGTTATGAAATATGTCCCGTAGTTTTTTTAAAGATATTCGCACAACTGCAGGCTTTATTATTTTATTTATAGAAGATATTAGCTAGAATTAATTTATCTAAAAATAATTTCACTTCAAATTTTCCTATTCGTCTCAAAGCGTAATTATGTATAATATACATAATCTAATATTAAGTTCGTCTTGTATTCGAATCAAACTAGTAATATGTTTATATCGTTTTATAAGCCCTCGGAAAGGAGCTCGTTTTAGATAAGTGCTTTATACCTGAGTATTTGAAATTTACTTATATTATATTCATAGAGGAACGAAGTAAATAGATTTCAAGTTGATTTATTTAGTATACTTTATTCATAATATTATTACTTATAGGAATATTTTTCCAGGTCAATAATATGAAAGTTATTAAATGTAAATTGATAATTTGGATTGAATTTTTCAACTTATTTTATTATAGTGAGGGTGAGCAGCAAGTCCTTGCCTTACACGTTTTTCGGATGACGTATTGTGGAAATAGAGTCTGTCTCTTAGGTCACGATTATTTTATTAACACTTTACAATAATATTGTATAATCTAACTGTTCAAAACAACGGTACAATTATTCGGGATTTTGAAAATATTTGAATCTGTACCGAAATCGGAACACTACAGTTTTACGATACACGACTAAGACGTACGAAATGTACGTAACAGTACAGTTATTCGGACTTTTGAAAATATTCGAATCTGTACGGAACTGGGAAATAACCAGTGCAAGTTCGACTGCGCGAGTGCCACCGCAAGATTTATTTCTACTGTAATCGAACAGAACCATGTTCCTAAGAACTATGTTCCTTTTAAAGCTGGTTATACATAGCTACAGATTACGGAAACCAGCATCAGGTGAACTCTATGCTTATTCGCTATTTGTTTTATAAAAATAGTGATTTTTTTAAAACGTATATATATCGACGACGACAAAGTTATTTCACAAACGAAACATTAATAGTTTTTGTACGTTAGTCAACCTTGAATGATATAATTGTATGAACAACAAACTCTTATATTATAGTTAACTCTCAACATAAATAAAAATATAATTCAATATTAAATTAAAGAAAAAAACAATGTATATCAACAACGCTATAATTTAGAAATGCCACATGAACACGAACGAATATTTAAATGGAACGATAACAATATTTAAATTGAAGCGGCTTTATTTTAAAACTCATTCATTGCGTCTAACATTAAATATCTCGTTTGCGTATAAAACGGGACTGCGGCCACGTCGATTACCCTCATTTATTCCAAGGAGTTTTACGTAAAAAAACATGTCTTGCTCTTTATTCCCGCGGAGAGAAATTAACATTGGCTTAGTGATGGAACAATGATTTTTGTTTCGAGCAAAAGGAAAAAGGAAGAGAAATGTAACTCATTTTTGTGACAACAGTGAATAGCCTTTATTATATTATTTATTATAGAACATTAACTGATGACAAAAGGCAATATATGAAATCTATATTTGTACAAAGCTTACGAGATAATTATTGTTTGTTTGTAGACGCTGATCTCAAGATGTATTATTCATTAGATTTAATTTTTTCTTTTTGGGTCATACACTACGTCTATTAAGATAGGTTATACCATATACATAGTGTTATACCATGACCCATCGTGCTACGATTTCTAAGCGGAGCAGTCTACATAGAGAGTGTCACAGGTACGCTTACAAAGAATGATCTACTACTGATAGAATTGGTAGAATATATTTTTTGTATATTTTAGCATTTGATGATGATGATTATAACTTTATATTAAAGGGAGACGTGTTTTAAGAAGATAAACACGCTAAGCCTAGAGGGGACTGGTTCCCTCAGACCCGCTAAGTGGCCGTCTCCGCCAACGGAGGATTGGCAGGAGGAGGTGGCGCTTGGCCCAACTCCTCCTGTCACCATAGCCGGACCTGAGGGGATGGGCCGGGGGGCCCATCTCCTCATTGCACAGGTTCAGCGGACGAGGTGGGGCAGCCGGTGTGTACCCGGTCTGCCCCTCTGTAGGTAGGAGCCCGGCGGTCGCATTCCGTCGGGCGGACCGTGGGGGCGGCTCTACAGGGTTGATTAGCCAGAACGATCCCTTGCCGCCCCCACAATTACGGTCTGTCGGTACACCGTGGGGTTTTAGTCCGTGCGAGTCGGACATAACCCACTCTCTCCCCCGAGAAGTTAACTTAAGTTTTAAGTGTTGAGTTTTTTTTTTAAATCTTATTATTGATATTTTTTGAAGCCTATCAATCTTTACTCTGATCTAATCTGATCCTCCTAAACGGTTGGACCGATTTTGATGAAATTTTGCGTGCGTGTTCGAGTGGATCCGAGAATGGTTTAGATTCACAATTAGAGCCGGTAGGTGGCGCTGCGGTTGAATTTTAGATTTTTTTTTATTTTCAAGGCAGGACAACGTCCGCCGGGACCGCTACTTTCTTATAAAGAATTAATTTCTTTTAATCAAGTTTTTTTTATTCTTTATAAGCATACTTTTAAATAGATT
Organism: Antheraea yamamai; assembly: GCA_036509395.1. Lineage (NCBI taxonomy): Eukaryota > Metazoa > Arthropoda > Insecta > Lepidoptera > Saturniidae > Antheraea > Antheraea yamamai. The sequence goes on from AP028440.1 coordinate 5,833,550, forward strand.
TTGGTCTTATCCTTTGAATAACATAAACTTATACAAAATGTCACAAAAGTTAGTCCAGCCGTTTGTAAATTAAACCCGAATAAATAAACAGACAGACATTTTATTTACACCAAATCCGTGATTAGTGGAATTAATACGTAGATATCAAATAATAAATCTACAGGCAGAATTACAGACATATATTACATCTAAAAGTTAAATATATTACTTTAAAAACTACGTCAAACAAGTTTCTTCCATAACGCAATTTAACTGTCGTAAAATTTCCGTTAACGCCTTCACTGTAACTTCCCTTTGTTAGAATAAATATTTCCATATCCGAACTACAGTTTTTCTACACGGAAAATATTGCGTGCGACATGTTATAAATTACCTTCCCTGTAACAAAAATTCCTAACACGTAGCAATTATATTAGCATCAGATATTAATTCGTTGCGACCGAAACAGAATATAGATAAATGTATTATGGTAAATAATATTACCTTGAAACTGTTTACTGATTAGCCGTAGTAGAAATCTATGAATATATATATAGAATGGAGTTGTTTATTATGGCCAATCTATGGACTGAAATTCTCTGAAATAGTTGAACCGTTTTGAGGTATGTTCCTAATCGTTTTCAGCCATAGTGACTGTTTCGACTCCGACGCTCGTGTGCTTTGAAATTTTGAAGCCACTTTTACTATCCGGTAGAAGACCTTTCGGAGTACTGTCTAAATTACACGCTATTACTATCTTATGTATGGACGCACCAATAGTAAAATTTTAGAAAATACCTTGAAATTGGTATGGTAGCTGTAAAAGTTGACTAATATACTGCAGCGCTGATTGTCAATGGGAACCTTTGTGATGATATACGGACGTTCAGTCGGTTATAATTGATATTAGAAAAATTAAAGACCAAACCTAATAAGTAGAAACAAGTAACACAGACATACAGAACACGTCACAGATGTTCATGATAATAGGTATATGTATAGCTATAACTGTAACTATAAATATCAAGACTAAATTAATATAAATTTAGAGAATAAATACACACTAATAAAGCAGAGCTTAAAATATACCTGCGAGAATAGAATAATTCAATATTTAGTTAAATATATTATTTTTAACTCAATTATAGGCATAAATACTCAAATTTCATAATTTATAAATTTTTATTATTAACATTAGTCTGATTTACAAATTTATACGTACTCAAAACAATAATTATATACATTTCTATACAGTATATTAATTTATCAAACATAGTATGAGCTAGAAAATTTCAATACACAATATTAATATAACAAATACACGGACCGCTATAATACACGTCGCTAATCTGACGCAAGCGCATAACGTGCATGTCCGTAACGCTTCACGACCATGTCGATGACGCGAAGCCATAAGTTTTTCTCCTACCAAAAATCGCTCAATGTGGCTATTATAAACGCGAAACCGAACATATTTGTTACGATTTCACGTCTTAAGTACTCTCGATCATTATAAAACTTTCCATTCACGTTGTCAGGGGTACACAAATAGGTATAAGATGCTTATATAAGGAGGATATAAAGTACCTTACATTCAGAAGAAATGTATTGTGTTCGAGGTGTAGATCAATCTACACTAACGCGATCCGCGAGCAAAATCTAGTTATTAATACAGGTGAAACATGTAATGTCAATAAAACTACAAAACCATTATTACAGCAATGAACTTTCGAGCACCAGATAGAAAGACATCGTTTCAAGTTATTACACTCCATTATTTTTAACTTCATTCTATTCTCGTACGACAGACAATTTTAATTGACGTTCAATTTAGACAAAGCTATTTTTATATACATATATACTGAAGACCGCGATCGTTCCACCCACGGCGACGTTGTTATTGTATCATAGGTAAATTGTTTTGTTACTGTTTAGGTTTTAGCATTTCGCCAAGTTCACCTAACGTTAACTGACGGTTTGACATGGTAAGACGCTAAGCTGAAATTAGTACTAGCTCTTAAGTACAAAGCTGCTGGAACCCAAGTTGGTAATAACCATGCTATGGTTCCATCATGACATTTTATTTCACCGAAAGACTAGTTTATTGGTACTAATTTGAATTTATGTCCGAACGACATCCGAACGTATTACTGCCACTGAATAACTATATCAAACATTGCTTAAAAATGTCATTGGGATTAAAAAAAATACTTTACAGATAAGTGGTATAATATGGTAACACGCTAAACAAACGCACATCAACAGGTGCTTAAGAGTGGTAGCTAGCGACACGGATTTAGAATAATCCCAACCCCATACAATTGTTTCATCACAAAGTTTTCCTAGACGGAAAGCTCCGACTCAGTTGCTAGGATTCGAACTTACATCGACGCGGTGTCCGACAACGCTGCTAACTATAGTCGACGCATTGTGAACTAAGGCTTCGGGTTACAAATCATATTTACCTGTATATCTCGCTGGCGCTTACAGCTCTTATGGAGAGGTGTAGTGGTGTGCGTATTAATTGTATAGGTGCATATCGATAACGGGATAGGTACGATCCATATGCTAAATTATGTTAAGTATTAATAGGAATCATTTTTCGCTATCTGAAAATAAAAGTTTTTAATTTGTAAGATAAAATGTTTGTTTCGACGTACTCATAGAGAAACTGTATAGATCGTAATGTGGCCCCGAAAAGGGCCGTTTTTATCTTTTCTTGGGATATTTCTTAGTTATTCAAAAAACGACCAATCAGGAGTCAGAGTGCTAATGAAGGTCACGATGACGCATCAAGCCTGCGAGCGTAGGTAGCTAAGTATCGATAACGGGTTGCATTGCGTGCACACTCCTACTGTCAGTGACATATATTGCCCGACGACTCAGAATAAAATGCGTCGACTATAACCCATCATCGCTTTATAGATTTACCGGTATATATAATAACATACCAAAAGTATACACACGTACACAGACAAAGCCAACAGTCCATACTAACTAACTATTGATGTGACCAATATGTGGTTTCAACAAGACGGTGCTACATACCATACACCCAGTGAAACAATTCAATCACTACATGAGGCATTTCTTGGTCGTGTACTCTCTCGTTTCGGTGACCAGAATTGACCCCCTAGATCGTGTGATTTAACGCCATTAGATTTCTTTTTATGGTGTTATTTGAATTCAAAGGTTTATGTCAACAAGTCCACAACTACTCATCTCTTTATACATAAATTTCTTCTGTACGTGTGTATGTGACTGAACTCCTCCTAAACGGCTGGACCGATTTTGATGAAATTTTGTGTGCGTATTCCGGTTGATCCGAGAATGGTTTAGATTCAAAATTGGACGCGTTAGGTGGCACTGCGGTTGACTTTTAGATTTTTTTTAATTATCAAGGCGGGACAACATCCACTGGTCCCGCTAGTATATTACAAGACGAATTTGAACTCTCCATCGACGAAATTCAGCAACAATTATACATAAAGGCCGTGAAAAATGTCACCTAAAGAGTGCGTATATGGCAACAAAGCCGTGGAATAATTAAAATAAATAACCCTATTTCTATATTCTTTAGAAATAATAGCAATATAAAAACTAAAAATTGTGTTGTCTATTTAATTCAAATCTTGCTTTTATTTGGGACATATATATAAACAACAAAGTGCCATTCTATTTTTGCCCCTGACCAAAATCCATGTTCCTTAGCACGTAGCTACATTCAAAAACAAAAAAATAAACATTGTAACACGTGCCGCGCCGCCGGACACGTTTTGCAGACTATATGACTGGATCATAGGCTACATACATCTACAATACAACAAGCATACACGTGTGTCATTTTACCGTGGCATTTACATGCTGATATGATATTATCAATAACTAGCTACTGCTCGCGGCAATGCTTGTGTTATTATAGAATATACCTCGGTAACAGTAGTGTTTTCAAGATGGGAGGTACCATATGTCCTTTACCGTAATCCCTGATAACGTGTACGCAAACTTTTATGATGATTGGTTTAGTAGTTACGACATGAAAGTGTAACAAACAAATAAACAATCAAACTTAAATTTGCGTTTATAATATCACTCAGGGTTAGGACGTTTAATGGATACACCGTCACTCATTTTTATTAAATAGTACTAAATTCTCTATTAATTTTACTATTAACACCAGCTTGAAAGAAACTTCCCTATTATATGTTTTTTCTTGAAAAGTTAATAGATAAGTAAAATAATAATAGTTGCTCACAAAATAATTTTTAACATAACTAATAAAATAAATGAGAACGGAAAATGTGAGAATCTAGAGTCTGCAGAAAGAAGAAGAAGAAAAAATAGTCAACCATTTAGAGATAAGAGTCTATCCAATCTTAGTAAGCGTCATGAGAAAGTCTTAATTTTTACAAATAAAATACATACAATAAAAAGGACATTATTAAGCTATCGTTGAAATAGATTTTGGTTATAATACGAATGGAATTAACATATATAATAATTACTATTATAGTTATATTCATTTAATTCATAGATAGTTACGAAAAGCAATACTTAGCAACTACTTAATAAACTAATAAATCACAGTTACTATTACGGTAAACAAGTCATGATATAAATATATATACATTTTAATGAAAATTGTTATCATTCTTACACCCATTTACACTACGACGTGTGTCAATATCGCGATACATAAAAGTATTAAGTCATAGTTTCTAAAACAGGAGTCGCGTTTAAAAACATATTTGATCTATATTTTTTTTTAAACTGTAACCCAGAAATATTTATCGTGTAAACCAGAATTTTAGAAAATAAATATTCAAAAATATTCTGAACTATTTAGATTGTAAATGGGAACATTACAACACTACCATAGATTCGGAAAACATTCCTATTATCAATAATAACTGGCAAGAATCTCCAACGTGTTATTTATGTATATACTTCATATTTTTAATATCAGATCAACACAAATACAAGCACGGTCGTTTAATATCAGTTTTTGTGGTTTTACAGAGAGGGGGTTATTTTTAAATATCATAAAAGAACAATATATGTATATTTTTAATTACTCAAAAATGGCCACATTTGTAAGATCTAATACCATCTAAAGATATTGAATTACATTATATTGAAAAAAAGAATTATAGCCGCTGGTTAATATAAAACTTTGATTAACCGCAAATTGTCATAGCTATTTAGTAGATCGCGTCACTGAAAGAGTTGAGAAACGGTGGATCGCTGAATCTGAAGGGGATGAATACGATTTGAAAAGTTAAATTTATGCTTCATCTCTGTTGCTAGCACGAACAAAGCGTGAACACAGATAGATAGATTTAATAAAATTTTCCATCCGAAAATTTAATACCATCTGCTTTAAATTTGATGAATAAATTAAGTTAAAAATAGGTTTCGATTCAATAGTAAACGTTCCTTCAGTATTCGTTTCAGGATAATGTAAAATTCCGAATGAACTGACAGGCTGAGTAAATTAGACTACTTCGCAGTTCCCATCACGAAATTGCTTCGAGCAGATTTCTAAAACGTACCAAATTTTGTGCGAAAATTCATAGTAAGGACATAATCAAAATCTAGAGGAAAAGAGATATCTAATTTAATCAATATTTATCTTTAAACACAACATTTTTTTTTCTTATTCGAGCCACGAGAGTGTCTGCGAATTACATTACATACCCTAGGTTACATAGGTAGGCTGATGTCGAATAAGTGAAAGACAAGAATTACTGTGACGGATTTGTCATAATGAGCTTCGTGGTAATGAACAACTTGGGTACCGAGGCTTCACTTTAATACTGAATATACAGTAGCCGATCAAGGAACGAGTTGCACCTATACGTGTTACCATTACAGATGTTACATCTGATATATGTCGGTTGCTATACAATCTTGTACCATTTTCGTGTCTTATCACAATTTATATTAGCCACATCATTGCATCTAGTACATGAATTAGTAAAAACTATATATGGATGTCCTTTTACGAAAATTAGTGACGTTTAATTTTGAAACCTTACTCTGGTCAACACTAACGGAACTTATAATTATATCTGAACTATGACATTTCTCTCTCGTAGAAAGGCGGTCACTCCATGACAGTTGTTAATTTGTATGAAGAAATGTGTCTCGCAAAACAATGAATTGGAAATATATTAACTTAAATTATTTGATTCAAAATATGTTTTATGTATTTCTAATTTTACGGTACTATGTATATTCGATACAATAAGGATAAGAATTATTTATGTTTTAAACTTATATTTTTTTTTATATTCTATTATTTTATTTATTATAAAGACGCATTTTTTTACTTGCGTTATTCTTCAAAATGTTGATATTAATTTCGATTAAGTAATATATACTTTGCCTATTATGTTTACATTTGTAAACTGTATTGTCAAATTACTCTAAGAAAAATAATTAAATTGTTTTTTAATTGGTCATTATGTCATTTACGCAATATACACAGTTAATTTATATTTTATATCGTACCATTTAAAAATACTAACATAATTTTGAATAATGTATAAAATATTATATTCCTATAATATTTCTTAAATAGATATTAGTTTTCGAAATTCTATTAAAAGTAACATACCTGGGGACAAATTAAATCCGCAACATATTAAAAAAAATAAACCTTTAATTAGTTTACGCAAAAGTATCAAATTCGTCACGGCATAAACTCGACGTGTCACTTTTAATGTAAAACGTTTTGACACTATAACTAAAGTTTCCACACTCCACTAAATAACTACATAGTTCACGGGAAAACAACGAACGCGCGTATTGTATCGCGAACTACGAGAATATGCAGTACGCTACCGATTCGGTTGCTAACGCTCATGCGACTGCCCGGCGTACGAAGAGATTCTTCGGATTCATCGCGCCCGCCCAAACTGCGCAGAGGCGCTACCACGATTTTATGGTATTTTAATTTCGGTTTCTTTCTGTATTGACAAGTTATTTTTATAATCACACGAAACATTATTAAATAAATTCTAATATTTAAGCATTTTACTTAGTGGTAGATGATTATTAATAAATTTACATTTTAAGATGAATTATTTTTCAAGTTTCAATATCATTGTTGTTTCTTTATAAATAGATTAGTAGATGTAAAAAATGTAAACTATTACGAATAGAGACTTTTATAAATGAAGGATTCGAATAATTGATGGTAAGGGAAAATAACTAAGTATTTCCTTTTATTAGTAGCAGTAATATTCCTCAGTAGTTACTAACAAAAAAAGAGTCTGTCAACAAAGAGAGGAGAGAAAGATCTGTTTTAACTTCGCTTATTTATAAACATGTAATTCGTTATTCTATGTTTGGTTATTAAATATCCCGTATATGTATTTATGTTTGTAATACAAGTTACTCTTAGTTGACTATTGAATAGTAGAGTAAACTTATGTTTTCGCACATATTTAATAACATTACAGACGAAAATCTCAGTTTCAATTATTTTTTTATTATTTCTGTGGCTGTGTAAGGATCGAATAAAATATTAAAAACAATAAAAACAGTGGTAATACTTTTATCAGTTTCAATTCAATATGGAGTTTATGATAAATCGAGTGTAAAATTATAAATGTAATAGATTATAAGATTTTTTTAATTAATTGGATTTTTGCAAAACTATTGCATTGTACATACAATTTTACATTGCATATATCATCCCTTTTCTAACTGCAAAATCACAATTTTACATAAATTGATAAAAAACTGGTTACGATTTCCGAATTTTAGTATGTACCTACATATGAGAAAAGACCTTTTCAAATAATTTGTTATCATTTTGAAGATTTAAAGTTCTGTTTTATATAACTGAAGTACTCAAAAGGATTTCAAGTAATAATTTCAATTCCGAGAAAATGTAACTAAGAGGTTTATCCAGAAAGAGAACGATATATTACATGTAGTATTCCTTAAGTTTCTAAACAGTCCAATAATAAGAGGGAAAGAGATATCCGTATCAAAAGCTTTCAGACAAAATCAATCCTAACTAGCTGATACCTGTGACTTCATTGGAGTCATTTTTCTTGATGATATATTTTATGTACAGAGGAAAAAACTTAAAAGCACTTAAGCACCACATGTAATCTCCCACTTCTTAACAGCGAGAATAAGCTATTGTTAAAAGCTCAGAAGTCATAAAATCGTAGTTTTTAAAACTTTAATAGCTATATATTAAATAAAGCTATTGTGATAATTTTACAGAAGTCAAACTAAAAAAGTGTGTTTGAAATTTTTCCAGTACTTTATGCGTGATACACCCTCAACGCCAGGCCTCTATCATCTTATTTATATAGATAGATTATATATACATATATATACGAGCAAATAATTATTTTATGAGTACATATTAATATATATAAAACCTGATAACAAAAGAATATCAACAAAAAATTAGCTCAGTAAGGAACTTCCATACAAAAGCCGTTCGAAAGTAATTTCCAGCGTACAGTATACCTAGCTATTAATCATCCCGCTTGGTCCGTTTCTACTTGTTTCCGACAGCGTCACGCCCCTTAGCTTCTGCTGGCATCTCTACAGCCCAAATGACCGTCATAAAGATCCAGTTTTATCATTATAATGTTACATTACCGAAAATTTGTCTGAAACGTATTGTATGCATATAATGGGACTATTAGTTATTGCAATTACTCAAGTCACGTAACCTGATGTTAAATGACGATGGGGTCTAGAATGGTAAACGCGCTAAATCTACAGGGGACTGGTAAACTGTAAAATTATTGTTACAGTGTGTTTGTCTAAACCCTTTTACTATATTTGATTGAAGAAGGCGGTACTTTGCGGAAATCCATTATTAAATATTATAGTGGATATTACTTTGCACTTCCGCATGGAATTGATTGACCACTATTACGTCCTACTGCAACAAAAGCTTTCTTTTTAGTAAAATAATGACAAAAGTTAAAACCGCGTTCCTTAGTTGAACCCGACGGTGGTTAATACTGTTGGTTTGTAACTAAATATAAAAAATTAATTATTTCAAATTAATTAAACAATTATATATGTATATTAATTAATCAATTATACAATAAATAATTAACAATAATAAATTAATTAAGTATGTTACAGATTGACGTGTAGTAACCGCAACCGATTACACGTGTTTCGCTCCTTCACGGAGCATCTTCAAACCGATGTTGACTCTTTCGATGCGAGCGGGTGAGTTTTTTTTTACTTTTATTATTGGCAACCAGTCTTCTAGATTATTACTGCTATTCTCGAGTAGGTAATATTACGAGTTTCTTGTGATATTTTCAATGTTTTAACAAGATGGTGGCCGTCTTGTTAGAACTTTCCTTGGGAATTTTTGTGGCATCTCAAAATTCATGTTCTGTGCTATTATTTCTCATCCTGTTCACTTGTGCACATTAGCCGAACTATATTACGTAAAATGCCACCAATATTACAAAATAGAGTCAAGTAACACAAGATCATGGCAACAATATAAAATCCACTACATGGCAAACTAAATTCCTGCAAAAACTCCCTAAACCTTTTCAAACATTGCATGGCTTACTTTGTATTTCAATATTTATTGTAGGGCCTTATTAAATAGAATAATATTACGCAAACATTACGACTACAATGGATACATTTACAGCTGTAATATATTTAATTATGACTACAATGTTATTTAATTTGTTTAAAATTAATATTTTTCAATTAACTTTTTATAATTCGAATGTATTTTGATAAATAAAATTGCGTTTTGATGCGTTCACATGTTAGAAATTTAAAAGTTAGATTTATTGTTCCTATGGACGATTTTTTAAATAATTTCTATTATAAACAATTGCCTACTGTACTGTATATTTAAAAGTTTAGGTAACAAATAGAAACGTAATGTTCTCATAAATATTTTGTGTCAATTTCATTTACTTTTCCCATATATAGTTTAATGACACAAAAAATATATTACAATTTGACCATAAAATGCCCATATGGTTGACATAAATAATTATGTAGAAAACTTCATTTTTTTTAAATTATAAGCACATAAACAGACAGATATTTTAAAGATTTAGATAAAATAACCATAGTTTGATGATTGGTCTTAACTTGAATTTGTATGAGAAATCAATTCCATAGAAATATTAAAATGGACAATATTCATTTTCCTCCATCTTAAATTAGGATAATTATATCGCTGCTTGATCCATAACACTCTATTATATAAACTTTTTAAATTTTATTTTAACCGACATAGAGCAACATTTAATTCAAAAAAGAAATTACTGCTCCTAAGATGTATGTCAAATCTACATTAACGTGACCGGAGCCGCGATCAGACACTAGTAAGTGTATAAATTTGAGCGATTTCGAATAATTAAGAAAAATCTTAAACATCACTGTCTCGTGAAGACAAAAATAGTAGAGAAAGCACGTGGGCGGCTTCTAGGGTGTTAATTAAAAAAGGTTCTTCTAATAATGTTTGATTCCCAAGCACTTTTACGCCAACGTTCGTCTCCATAAGGGAGAAAGGATCGAATCTCATAGGAGATCGGATTTCATATTACAATAGACAGTTCATCGACACCAACGGCCACTGAATGAAGAAACTATATTTATCAACAATGTCTTTTGTTATAATATTGATCAATGCTCTTCGTTATTCTTAGAACATGAGAACATGAGCCCCTCTCGCCCCCTCGCCATCCTCTTTCCCCCAAATACAGGTTGTTAGTGTCTATGGACAGTGGTGATCACTTAACATCAGGTGATCCACCTGTTCGTTTGCCTCCTATAAAAAAAAGAAAAAGAACTAATAAAGTAAAATTCTGCTTAACCAATTGATATGTGTTTAGGCTAAAATGGTTAAGAAACATTGCAATGCATAACGCTATTATCCGTCCTTCTTTAAATCCATCAAGTGCCATAATTCCTCCCCCCAACCCCCGGTGCTTAAGTCAGTCCGAATACATAATGACTACGGCGCACATCTCTGTGATCGAATATTAATATACGCATATATAATATATATACATATATATTATATATGCGTATATAATATATATACGCATTATAAACGTTCATAAATATAATTAGAGAGTAAAAGCGAGAGGTGCGAACCGAAGTATCAGTGAAGGAAGAGGAGGCCTCTTACAGCCGTGACAACAGCCAAAAGGTGAGTCCTATTTTTTTCCCATATCCTTCTGACCGTTGTGCATTCTTAGCGATCAGCAGAAAAGCATCCCGCCGAATTATTACACCTTTTTTATCGCAATTACCACCAGCGTCTACAATACGTATGCCAGTTAAGTAAAAAGGCAGAAATTTAAAGCGATGACGTATTAGCTGATAGCGTGCTTGGACACAGCGACGATAGACATAGGTTCGAATCCTTGCAACTGAGTTGGAGCTTCCGCTGAAGGAAATCATCGTGATGACACCATATCATGTTAGTAGGGTTTTTTCTAAATCTGCCAGGCTAGCTACCACCCTCTAGTTCAACATCTGTCGCCAAGCATCCATTGGTGTATTCCGGCAGCTGAATTAGTGAGCCAGTCAATTTTAGGTTAAGCTTGTTAGCCATTTTTTTTTTTACTTTTTTTTGGCAACCGATCTTTTAGATTATTACTGCCATTGTCGAGTAGTTAATAATATTACAAGTTCTTCTTCCATTCCATTTTTGGCAACCAGTCTTCCAGTAGACTATTACTGCCATTGTCAAGTGAGTATCGATATTACAAGTTTCTTGATATAATTTCAATGAACTAACAAGATGATGGCCATCTTGTTAGAACTTTCCATGGAGTTTTTGTGGCATCTCAAAATTTATGGTCCGTGGTATTATTTTCCATTCACTTCACTTACGCACAATAAACAAACTATATTACATAAAACACCACCCATTCCGCACAATATAGAGTCAAGTAAGACAAGATTATGAATAAAAAATAAAATCCACTACATGACAGACCAAGATCCCGCCAAAAACTGAGACCATGTCGTTATTTAAGATCAGATGAGATTGTGGTCAAACTTAGAAATTATAAAAAATAATATTATAGTGGACGTTACTTTGCACTTCCGCCTGGAATAGATTGCTAGCTGACATGTCTTACTACAAAAGCTTTTGATTTTATTTTTCCGAGTGTACCTGAAAAAGTTACACCTGAAACTGGTAATAGAGAGAGAGAGCGAAATACTTGTTTATTACTTTTTCAGGTACACTCGGACAAATAAAATCACATGTTTTTTGTAGCAGTAAGACGTGGTAGCTTCCAATCTATTCAAGACGGAAGTGCAAAGTAACATCCACTGTAACATTTAATGATGGATTTCTGCAAAGTAACGTCTTCTTCAATCGAATATAAAAAAGAAGTTCTTGTAAATTCAAACTTTGCGCTATCGATTGTCTACTCATTCTCGTAGTTTTAGGGCAGTACTAGCTCAGTAGACTACTAGTACTAGGCTATTCGGTAGGTATTCTAACAGAACATAAAACGACGTAGTTATTAACATAATCTTTCGGTTAAAGAAAACATTACTATAAAATGACGGTAAGAGTTTTTTTAATTCTCGCCCGGGTAGCTACACCTTACTTAAGCTGAAAATCTGTCGCTAGGGAAATATGTTTTCCGGTAACTGTATTAAATGCTTATTCTCTGTAGGCTTGGACCACATTATATTTTTATAATTACTATGGATTTTCGACAAATGCTACAGCATACCAAGAATAAAACACTAAGATCAATGTAGGATGACATTGCTACGGCTTTAGAAATGGGCTGCCAGGATCCGTTTTCTCCCAATTATCTAACCAGGAGTTGGTCTGCAAGGTTGAGCATGCAGACGCGTTGTCTTATAATGAAATTATTTATAAGCGATGGTAGTTATTTGTATTCAAATGTATAGTCAATCCACATCGCTTTGGTAAAAATAAACGGTCGAAAAATCCAGAGACGCGATCGTATCATCAGCCAAAAGTCAAGGTGAAAGCCATTAACAAGCGGAATATATATTGGCTGATCTTGAAAACCAGACGAATCAAAATGAGATATGGGAGGGTTGAGATCTAGTTGGAAATGAGTACGCTACACTCCTGTGTATTATTTATCTATAAATATTATAAACAAAGTCCCTTTCCATGTCTTTCTGTATATTCCCTTAGTTCTTCTAAAGTACGGAGTTTGATATGGCTATCACTACGTAGAGAATTTCCTTTAGAAGGTTGTTTATATGTATACTATATTCATATAAAGTAAAGAAAAGTTGACGTAATCTAATGAAATCTAAAGGGAGATTTTTCGGGCGATTCCTAATGTAACGCTGGCTAAACCTTATGGTATCGCTTTAAATGCTAGCAGCGTTTACGAACAATTACACTACACGCACTTGCGCAAGCACATGCACCCGCCTAAATTCTGAAACAATCCTATGAGATATATAGGAATAATATACTACGGAATTGTACATTTGAAAAATGGGTATAGAACAGCTAACGGTATATGTCTCTCTTCTAGGAATAACCCATAGTAATCCATTTTAACTTGTACAAATAAAAAAAGTTGTCTGTTTTGTTATACTATATGGATGTTAGCGTTTGTCCACAGCCCCGTCTAATATTAAATGACGATATGGTATGTGGTGATAAACACGTCAAAGCTAGAGGAAGCTGGCTCTTAAGTGCAGCTGTCGGAATATACCAACAAACACTTAGCGACAAATTTTCAAATTGATGGTGGTATCTAGTCAAGCGGGCTTAGAAATACCCATACCGTACCACCATGCTATGATGTTTTCCTTCATCAAAACCTCCTACTCAGTTGCTAAGATTCAACCTCCGTACATCGACGCGGTGTCCGAAAAAGCTATAATCGCCATTCATCCGTCATTTGCTATGTTATTTTGACAAATACAGTATTAATACTTATCCGATTCAATAATTTTGTTACATTGAGCATTAAATTCAAAATTACTGTTTACCTATGTATGCTATTTAGAGGTAGTAGAGCCACGCTGAAGCTATTACTGGTTTCAACATGAATGGGTCGGCTCGGCCGGGGCAGCACCACCCTCTCACAGAAAACCGACGTGAAGTAACAGTGTTTGCATTGTTGCGTTTCGTTCGGTCAGTGAGAGAGCCGGATGACCACCTCTCCTGCCTCTCCCATCCCCTCCCCTTGTTCCCTCCCCCAGACACAGACTGACAACGCATTAGCGACTCCCCTCGTGTTGTTAGTGTCTATGGACGGCGGTGATCACTTAACATCCGGTGACCCACCTGTTCGTTTGCCACCTATGATATAGAAAAAACTCTTTACATACTCTTATAAAGAATAGAGTTCAATTATTTAGATACTTATGATGCTAAATATTAGTAAATTGCAGTCACACAAAGCCGGGGTGGGCGGTAGTTTAAATATACGATTAGTGTTTGCAAAATAAAAGTAGTAAGAATGTTAGTAAATATATACGTAACTTGCTCCAGGCGTTTTGCTTCGCAAGGATATGTGGGGCGTATCAGAACTCCACTTTTCAAATATACACTGTATTTCTTATCTTCTAGTACCTGAATTAAATAAAATGTTGACAGAACCGTGATTAATGTTCAAGATACTAAACAGATTGTGTATTTTTATACCTGTGCCTTATTAGGACTAATGCTTAAATAGTATATAAAACTAGTATTAGTTTTTGCTAGCGGTTTCGCTCGCATTAGATGGATTTAACATAATATGTTATCATTTTTGACCTCATCAATTTTGAACATAAAGTTACATTTACCGAACGCTAAATACTAGACAGAATAAAAGTTAGACATTTGAACCTGATCCACATAAACATAATATATCCATCCATTCCATAGTCAGTTGCGATTCTTGCCAGTTTACAAGATTCTTCAGTATGCTAGAGGGTCCGGCAGACGTTGTCTTGCCTTGTTAAAAAAATAAAATAACCGCAGCGTCAATTACCGGGTCCAAGTGTGAATCTAATCCACTTGAATACTGACAAAACATTTCATAAAATTCTGTCCAGCAGTTTACGAATTCAGTCACATACACGAACAAAAGAATTATATATACATTCTAGCGGGCCGGGCGGACGATGTTCTGCCTTGATAATAAAAAAAATCAAAATTCAACGGCAGTGCCACCTACCGGGTCCAGTTGTGAATCTACACCATTCTCGGATCCACTGGAACACGCACACAAAATTTCATCAAAACCGTCACTATATCTTACCAACTTACAAAATTATCAGCTACTGGGTTTGTATACAGGTTGATTAGAAAGTCACTGTGACAAGATTTAGCTGTCGCAATCTATATACAGGTCTCTATTACTTTCCTTGGTTATTAGATATAACCCTTCTGATTCCGGAACTAGTCTATTGTAGCCAGGAGTTAGTCGAACACAATAAAATCCAACCAACTTGCGAAGTCAACCATAATAATAAGAATTTAATAGGAAATAGTTAAATATAAATGGGGTTAAAATTGATATTAATTTTGACAGTGCTACCATGATGAATAAGTCAATCGACACCGGACGTTTTCCACACTATTATAAATTAAAAACCATTCCGTACGGACGGATATTAATTTTTGTTTCAACAATCGTGTAATGGACAGATGGTTTTGTTACAGAAATTTACGTTTCACTAATTAATTGCTTAATTGGGGAATGGTCCCGTATTTGTTCTCTCCTGAATGTTGTAAGTGGATTTTTTGCTGATATATTTTTGAAGTGAAATCTTCTTTAGGTGCGTTGAGCGGTTTTTTGGTAGGAGATAAATCTGTAATTTCGTGTCATAATATGTTACGTCATCCATATTGCGCTTGCGTCGAACTAGCGACGCGTAGTATAGCGACGCGTAGTAGTATTGCGCGTGCATCACACCGCTTGTCCCATTTAACACATAACTAAATGCTTAATACTTATAAAAAATTAGTTTCTTGAAACTTAAATAAGTATATATTAAGTTTTTTTTTTAGATAGGAGCGTCTAAGAAGTAAAACAAAAAAAAAATGGTCGATATCTATTCAGTAGTTTTTGAATGATACACGCACAATAGCAGACATCTATCATTTTATTTATATATAGAAGAAGATATGAGATATACTACAGAATAGCCAGGATTTTGAATGAGCCACAAGAGGCATAGATAGTATGCTCAACTACTGTTCTCTCGTACTTAACTCACGTCGTCATTCAAATTACAACGGCTTTTGATAGAGTCAACCGACTTTAATGAAACAAAACTAAATATTACTCGAGGATACGCCTTCTGATTTTCTTTGTGATGTTTTATCATAAGCGTTACATACTTTAGCAGTGATGCGCGCACAAACAGACAGACATTTCTACAAATGATTGAAATGCATTTAATTACTTATTCTTAGTCACTTGCAATATATTTTTACAAAAACATCTGAAAATTACAGTAACGTACAGACACTACACACATGTATTTATAGTCTTATTATAGGTATAGATGTGACGTATAACTGGCTTTAAGTGACATAAAAAAACGTCATAATTTCATTGCCCTTGGTAATGAAGTGTTATATAATACCAATGTCAGTGAACTTTATCCAACGGACCTTGATAAATGTGCAAACCTTAGCAAATTAAAAGTAGAAAAGTACATATAGATAGAAGAGGTGTAAACTTAAATACATCAGTAGACAAATTATATTATGATCAAATTGTAAAACAAGAAATCTTTATAATTAGAATAATTAAAAATATTATATTGTATTCAAATTCGAGATGAAACGTGGCCCTTTTAGGAGATTTAAAGGGCACCATCGATCTCAGTCGCGTTGATATCTGCTGGTCGCTCACAGAATTTGTTACCCACTCAGATAAGGTCGCGGGTCCGTAATGAAGCCAGTTCAACCGGAAGAAACGACGATAAGGTAATACCGACCTACGGGTTAGTATCGGTACTGAAGCGTCATTCTATTATGTTCTTAGCACAGTCATAGTAATGGTTAATAATGTTTTATGTCAGATATAAAAGGATGAATAATGTTACGCTATACATAAATACGAAGGTTCTTTTATACGACCGATTTAACTATTCAAATAATCTAATTACATTTGTAAGAAGTATACTTAGAATTGATTACATATATGTAGATGTTTATTAGCTAATCAGATTTTCGTAGGAAAAAGTTGTTATTTTTATATTACGAAATAAACAGGTACCGTTGTCTATAGCTAAATACAGCCAACCTCAGTAGGTACTAGTGTCTCTTGATAATCGCACTTTTAAGATCACAGCTCAAGTTCTAACAGGACGACCCCCATCTTGTTAATTTATTGAAATAATCGTAAGAAATTTGTAATATCATTACTTAATCGACAATGGCACTGATAATCTACTAGAAGATTGGTTGCCAAAAATATCACTACATAGTATAAAACAAAGTCGCTTTCTCTGTCCCTATATCCCTATGTATGCTTAAATCTTTAAAACTACGCAACGGATTTTGATGCGGTTTTTTTTAATAGATAGAGTGATTGAAGAGGAAGGTTTATATCTATAATAACATCCATTAAATAGTGGAGAAATACTGTTATTTTTGAGGTTTCTAATGTGATGTTGTAAATAATTACATTTTTTCCGCTTACATTGCAACAAACGCAGGCGGGCCACGGGCAGGAATGAATAAATCAAAACTACTGGATCGATTTTAATTTTTTCAGTGAATAACATAGGCTATATATTTTACACCCGTGCGAAGCCGGAGCGGGCCGCTAGTAATAAAATAAATGAAATCACAGCTCGAATACTGCTTACGGTTCTCCAGTTGTCCAATCTTGTACAATTTCTATCATTCTTAATTTTAACACTCTTATTTCTTTCTTTTATAATATCGAAAAATAAAGTAAACAGATTACGAAAATATTTTAGTTTATTGTTGAAGTTATTTTAACTTTTAAAAGAATGTAATTAATATTTTTACTTTTAACAAATAAATCTTACAACCTATATAAATTCGTCTGTATGTTTGTGTTCACATCAAATAGAAATAAACGAGACCATTTCAATTGGACTATTACTCAATTATCGTAATCGACCATAAACTACAACAGTAAGTCACTGATACGGTTAAAGTTCGTGTAGATATAGTTAGTTATTACTATGTGGATTTCGTTTTACTATTTACTGATTGTAAAGGGAAGCATACTGAGAAAGGCTAGATATTCGTTATTTACTCAAAGGCCATCTAGCAGAAAGATTCGAAGCTCCTTCTTTAGCAAAACATGGTATATTTTTTTGTTAATACATAATTATTTCAAGATATCTAGCAGTGACGTAAGACTACAAAAGTAATATTAACAGTATATCACTAGATTTTTTTCCAAACATTAATCAATAACAATATATAACAAACATTTAAAACAATTCAAGGAAATGATTCAAGCTATGAAGATATGGAGCTATTATTAACACAAGTCATAGTTAAATAACAGCAGATTATGGCTTAGTATGAACCCTGTCATTTTTCATATAATATGAAAAATAATTTGCCATAAGAAATTATGAAACTGCCTGACTATTATTTGTCATGCAGTGAAATAAGTTAAAAAATCTGTGTTATAATTTACAGAACTCATGCACCTGTATTAACTCGACAATCTATAAAAGGGTACTTCACGTGGTAGTCGCTTACATATGTTGAAACATTATAAAGGTTTTAATAGCCGTTGTACTAAAAAAATATGGTTCACATGAGAATCCTCGAAAAGTTCACGCAGATACGACGATATACTGTATAATATATACAATTTTCGTTTATTATCTGCTAATTAGCAGCGGTGATAAAATTTAATTCTACTGTGATACAATTATATTAAAGTAGCTGTAATTTTCATAACAAAAAGGTTATTTTCATAGAATACACATTTTCGTTATTCCTATGGATAGCTCTACTTTTTTCTTGTGTTAATTTTAATAATTTTAGCTTTTGCTCGCGGTGTCGCTCGCGTTACTATACATTTGATCTATAGCTCGGGAAAGCACATTTTTTTAAAACGTAAGGTACCCTACGTACTTGTTAGTACCCTTGACAAAGTGTATGTAAAATGATCCGTCGAGTAGTTAAGGTGTGGAAAGCGTAACAAACAAACAAAATCACTTTCGCTTTTATAATATCGGTATGTATACTTGCTGTGCCTGGTATGTAGTTTGAAGAGTAAAAGTTGAAATATCGATTATATCTAATATTATAATACAAAGTCCTCTGCGACGTATGTCTGTCTGTCTGTCTGTTCGCGATAAACTCAAAAACTACTGAATTCGTTGAATACTGAAATTGTAATTTGGTAGTATAGATAATAGTAGATAGAGTGATTCACGAGACAAATTTAGGTATATAATTATAACAATTAATTAATTATATTAATTAATTATATTAATTAATAATATAATATATATATATTATTTATATTTTTTAATTATCATAGCCGGACGACGTCCGCGGTGTCTGCTAGTCGATTATATGTTCAATCGGATAGAATATAATCTATATCGTCTTAGTTCACATAAGTTCCGTGATATCCGTAACTTGTTATCAAGCTGATATAGTGAACATGATTGCATGATTTGATATGGATACATATAAAAAATACGTGCGTGTATTAGTGTACACACGTAAGAAGTGAAACTTCTTTATGACATCAGTTTTAGAAAAATGATCAACTATATTTACAACTTTACAGAAATTGGTTAAATAAAGCTAAATTAGATAAAGTTTAAGCAAAAGGCTTTTATTATTATAAACATGGATACAAAAAACATTCAGTTTTCACGCGGTAGACAGTATTCTGAATAATTTTTAAGAGATTAAGATGAATACACTATGGAGGTGGTAAATATTACTTTTCGGAATTATTTTGTAATATTTTAATATATCAGTCGTTACATTTCAAAATGTAATAAATCTAATTTTATTCGTTCTTAACATTTTACGTTATTTTTCAAGATCTTCATCTTTGTGCATGTAAAATATGAAGATCATAAAAAAAAAACGGAATCTGATCATTGTGAGCGCACCTTTAGAAATAAACATGGCGTGTAACGGAAAAATGTACAGAAATTAAGATGGCGCGTAACCGAAAAACATTACATACGTTTTTACATGCTCTAAAATTCCTCCCTACGTCGATAAAGACGTTTCACTTCAAAAATGAATTTAGTTAGATTACCTTGTACTTTTTTACCTAGAACTTTTTTACATTGTCGCTGATCTGTAAAATTATACAATAAAATAAAGCTATTACCAAATTTTACATTCATATATTTAAGTCTACTCAAAACCGAGATGCTGTCATAATTGATTTTTCCGGTATAAAGAAAATACGGTGCTTGGTGTTGTTTGGTGTAAAATATAATTTCAATTGACTTCGCAGTTCATAAAGGCAAACTTGCCGTTTTAAAAACACTTTGATTTTCACAACTGCCTTATTAGAGCTTAATTTTAATAAAGAATATTCAATTTTAATTATGAATTGACATCCTACGAGTAATATAAATGACGGAAATTCACAAAGGCACAAGATTTCTTATTCATAATGCAAATTACCAAAGGAGTGGACCCTTGGATTTGTTTTTACTGCCGACGTTTATAACAGAAAGCCTTCAAGTAAAAGACGATTTAATGACACAATGATGCTGAATTTTGGTGAAGAAAAATACCGTGATAAAACCATTGCATAATCGTATGACCCTTTTATAATGCCTATCTGGTTAACTAATTGGTTAATCGAAAATCTATCGCCAATTAAGCGCCTTATAAGCCAAATGCATTAAACCTAGCATATTACCTACCTTCCTACGCTATTTTATCATTTACTATTAAGTAAGGTTTTTGATGGACCAGATACATAGATACATTATGATAGCGATACGCTATAATGGCCGTTTTGACGTTCATCTTTTTATAAAATTTCGTATAAATTAATAACTAAGTGTCAAAAAGAGAATTGCTAGTATTTGTCATTATTGACGTGTAGTTACTCCTAAAATTTGTCGAATTTAAAATAGCAAACTTTACGACACTAAATTAATTTACGATACTGATTTCAAAATTATATATATATATAAGTAACTATATACTATAATATATATCTAAATACTACCATATATAATACTAGCCGACCCGTGCCCACTTCGTTGGGCGGTAATAGGCATTATCAAGCTACAACTTTTCTCTAGAACTCAATCATATATATCTCATAATTAAGGCAGCGTTCGTAAGAAACGTTTTCGTTCGACCATTTTTCTGCGACTCCCCAGATATTACCCCCTACAACCTCACAAACTTTACCTCTTTATAATATTAGTATAGATTATAGATAATATACGCGTGGAATAGTTATTTTGGGCTAAGACGCAGTGGAAGCTCTCAAAAGGAAACAAAGCCCCGATTTTAAAACATTTTTCATTCTTGCTCCGCTCCTATTGCCCCACTCACAAATAACTTGGCTTTCTATTGGTAAAATAATTTTCAAAATCGGTTTAGTAGTTCCTGAGATTACCCCTTACAACGTCACAAACTCACAAACTTTACCTCTTTATAATATTAGTATATAGATTATAGCCCCTGCCCGCGACTTCGTCCACGTAGTAATAGTTACTACTCTGGGCTAACGCTGACACACAGCAGAAGCTCTCAAAAAGAAAAAAACATCTCGATTTTGAAACATTTTTAAACATTTTTAATCTGTGCTCCGCTCCTATTGGCCTTAGCGTGATGATATATAGCCTATAACCATTCTCGATGAATGAGCTATATAACACTGAAAGAATTATTCAAATCGGACCAGTAGTTCTTGAGATTACCCCTTACAACGCCACAACGTCACAACGTCACAAACTCACAAACCCACAAACCCACAAATTCACAACGTCACAAACTTTACCTCTTTATAATATTATTATTAGTATAGATGATCCCGCAACAAATCTTTTCATGTTTTTTTAACGAAAAACGATACCGTTAGACTAAATACTTAATGGATTATAATTACTAGTGTACTTATTTAAAACTGAACTTAGCGCTTTTATTTTTCAAAATTATATATTTATACCCTATTTCTAATTATATAATTAAGATCGTTGGTCAACAAAATTACCACCTCTGACAAACTCCACGTCATTGCTTAATGCAAAACAGAGCAGCATTTGATTATACGTTATTTTGAAAATAAATTGACATTTCACGTCACTATTGAAATGTGTCAAAACGGCCATCATCACGTGCCGCTATTATAAAATTATTTCCAGCCGGTATTTTAAGGATGGTAAAATATGTTCCAATTTCGCTTACAGAAGTATCACTACATGACATAAAAGTGTTCACTCTGCCGTCTCCTGATGCAGTTAGTGTCAACTAGAGGTGGTGATTGTTACAACAACTATTAATGCAATGTTTTTCTACGCAATAGATAACAAATATCATACACAATTGTGTTACTGTTATTATGCATTGGCTGTTATTATTATTGACAACCAGCTGACCGCCCCGGCTTTACATGGATATACTTACTTCGAACAAAATGAGACCAAATCACTCCTTTACCAACTAACAGAATGAAATTGCGACTGAGCTAAACATCAATCTATCAATTCTGTCAATATTTTTGAACATTTCCCTACTGTGTTCTGTGGTAGTTACTTTGTACATATAGAGTTTTGAACCCATTTTTTTACTTTTCCGTATGATTATTTAATATTCTCTTCTATATAAATCATATCCTGATAATTACAAACACAATAAAAAAGTAACCAAATGGGTACAACCGTTCTAAAGTGACGCACTTAAATAAATTCGGGAATTGATTTTTATTTATATAGATGAAAGTTGTGGGCTGGTGTAATCACAATGTGCGAAGAAGTAAGCATTATGCAGCTACAAATATGCGTGAAAGGGAGAACACTTCACGTTTCTCAAACTCCAAAATCACATTAATAATAACGAGGAATTATATAATTATCGTGTCATTGAAGTAACAGTGCTTGCATTGTTGCGTTTTGTTCGTTCAGTGAGAGCGCCGGAAGCCCACCTTCTCTCCCCTTCCCCCTTACCTTACTCCCTCTCTCCCCTAAGACAGGTTGGCAACGCACTTGCGACTCCCCTGGTGTTGCAAGTGTCTATGGACGGTGGTGTTCACTTAACATTAGATGACCCACAAGTCCGTTTGCCTCCTATTATATTTAAAAAAAAACTGAGTCGGAGCTTCCGCTGAAGGAAAACATCCTGATGACTCCATAGCATGGTAGTAGGGTTTGTTCTAAATCCGTCTGACTAACCAAGTTAAAAATCTATTGCCAAGTATCTGTTAGTTTGCTCCGGCAACTGCACTTGAGAGCCAGCCGCCTCAAGGTTTGAAGTATTTACCATCTGGGCCCGCATTATCATTTAACATTAGATGTGATTGTGGTCAAACACTAAAACCAATAACTATTAAAAAAAAATGCCGGTTTATATTTACTATTGGGTTTTTATCAATAAAATAAAACAAAAACTCAAATGTGCCCAAACAGCTATGGAAAGAAGCATGTTAAAAATTAGGAGAATACATAAAGTGAAGTGTAATATAATCAGACATACTTACATTAAAATGGAAGCGGGCTAGACATATCGCACGTTACTCCGATAAGAGATGGATAATAGAAACTTTGAAATAGAAAGATCCACAAGACAAGAGGAAAGTTGGTAGACCAATGAGACGGTGGGCTGATGATATTACACAGGTGATGGAAAGGATTGGATTAATTTAGCCAAGGACAAGGATCTTTGGAAGAAGATGGAGGAGGCCTTTACCCAAACAGGAGTCCATATTTCAACCAAAAAAGACTAAATATACTAACAATATTTTATTTCTTAAGAAAATTGGCTTTTTTATTATTATTATTATCTACTATTGGCATCTAACCTGTGGAATGGAACCTGTCAAGTTCTTGAGGGGCATCATCATCATCAGCAGCCTATAAGAGACCCACTATAAGACCGTAGACATCTTCCCGAAGGAAGGTATGGGCATCACCAAGCCAGCCCACGACATATTGGCGATTTCAAACTCTGAGAATTCCACAGTTCTATGTATTCCCACATACAGTACAAGAAAATTTCTCTGGTTCAGGTTTACTCACGATGTTTCCCTTCACCCCTAGGCGATGGTGTTACCAATTTAAATTAGTAAATGTACGCGAATTCCGAAGAATTTATTGGTGCATGCCCGGGGTTTGAACCTGCGGACATCGGATTAACATTCCATCGGTCAAACCACTAGACTGTCACGACTTCCTTGAGGGTATTTGGTTACAAATATATCTATGAGCTGTGATGATCACTGAACAGTACCTGGATTGTATGTTGGGTTGATATGTCTTTTTTTATTAAAAAAAATACCGCTTAACGGACCTAAAGAAGTTTTCACATCAAAAAACTTAGAAGCGAGCTTGCACGTTATTAAAAAAATTATCATAGGACAACGAAAATAAATAATTAAGGAAGGCTATAATTTACCCACTGCTACAACGCTAATGCCTCATGTAAGTCCAAAAAAGGGTCACATTCTATTACACGCCTTTTTTACGGCTCGTATAAATTTTAACGTTGCTGCGAAATGTCAACCCTTATCTCCTAGGTATCTAACCGTAGAGAGATGTGGTGACTAATTACATTATTTCTTTCATTTCAAAGGGATTAATAACATAAGTCTGCCTTTTCAAGCATGTAATCTTAATTGTATACGGAATAAACCAAATCGCTAGTATACTTTAATTATGTGGAGTACACCCTTGATGTATAAAAATTATGCAGTAAAGTTAAACAGGTTGTAAACTCTTTATAGCGTCATTCGCTATAACGATGAACTTCCTACAAGGTAAAAATTAGTTCGTTTTGGTGGGTTTAGCTTAAAACCCATACATTGATAGCAGGTACTAAGGCATCACACTGCAGCAGCCATTCTCTATTACGAAGAAGTGTGTTTATATTGTAGATGTTGGGAAATATTTGGTGGGTCTACCTTAAAACCCATACATTGATAGCACGTACTGTACATCATCACAACGTAACAGTCTTTCTGTATTACAATCTAGATGCCAGGAAATATTTACAGTGAGTGTTATCAGCTTTTCGTTCAGGTTATAAATCAGGTAAAATTTTTGAGGTACCGAAATTTCTAAAAAAGACATACCTCAAACACCCAATTTACGTTTGTTATTTGGTAATTGGCGAGAACATGTGTACTGTTGCTACTGAACTGCACTGTTTATAGGAACTTTTGGTCTGAGTTACTAAGAAACAGCAGGCATCTCTTATCATAAAAAGAAACATTGAAACTGTGTAGTACAACTGTCTAGTAAAAAAATACAGCGTCATATATTGAAGAAAAAGTTTGACACGAAATAGTAAGAAGGAAGTTATGTTAGAGACTCTCTTAAAGAGTAAAATCGTAATCTATACATATAATAAAAATGAAGTGTCTGTATGTAATATCAAAATAACACTTTTTTACTGATTGGGTGTGAAAGTATACACGCTACTGATAACAAAAATGCAATTTTTAAAATTTTTGTCGGTCTGTCTGTCTGTCTGTCTGTTTATTCCGGGTAATCTTCTAAACGGCTGGACCGATTTTGATGGGAATTTCACTGGCAGATAGAAAAAATTACAGCGCATTTCTTAGGCTACCTTAAATTAGACTATCTGTTAACGTGGCTTCGTCTGCCATGATATCTTCAAAACGGTTGGACCGATTTCCACGGGACTTTCACTGACAGATAGCGGACATTATAAAAAGTAATTGAAGCAATTTTAGTTTATACTAGCTGTTAACCGTGGCTTCGCCCACAGTGCTATCTTCAAAACGATTCGATCGATCGTCACATAACTTTCACTGGCAGATAGCTGATCTTATAAAAAGTAATTCGAGCAATTTTAGTTTATACTAGCTGTTAACCGTGGCTTCGCCCGAGTGCTATCTCCAAAACGGTTCGATCGATCTTCACATAACTTTCATTGACATATAGCTGATTTTATAAAAAGTAATTCGAGCAATTTTAGTTTATACTAGCTGTTAACCGTGGTTTCGCTCACAATGCTATCTCCAAAACAGTTAAACCAGTTTTCACGAGACTTTTACTGGCAGATAGCTGACTTTACAAAAAGTAATTTAAGCAATTTTAGTTTATACTAGCTGTTAACCGTGGCTTCGCCCGCTGTGCTATCTTCAAAACGATTCGATCGAACTTCACATAACTTTCACTGGCAGATAGCTGATCTTATAAAAAGTAATTCGAGTAATTTTAGTTTATACTACCTGTTAACCGTGGTTTCGCCCACAATGCTATCTCCAAAACAGTTAGACCAGTTTTCACGAGACTTTCACTGGCAGATAGCTGACTTTACAAAAAATAATTTAAGCAATTTTAGTTTATACTAGCTGTTAACCGTGGCTTCGCCCGCTGTGCTATCACCAAAACGGTTACATCGATTTTCACGGGACTTTCACTGGTTGATAGCGAACCTACTAAAAAGTAATTGTGGTTATTCTATTTTAGACTAGCTGTTACCCGCGACTTTGTCTTAATGAAATTTAGCAAGATTTCAACTCATTCTTTATTTTTAATAAGAGAAATTATTATCAGCTTATTGTTTACAATTCGACATTACAATTATTAATAACATTAATGATATAGAGGTCTTCCTAATAAGATCTTAGATTATAAACGTATTACGTAAACAGTTCCATAATACAATTTCTTGCGGAACAGACAAGCGTTTATTTTTTGTATAGTCACAAAATCTTAATTATAATAATGGCAATGTATATTAAATGTAATGTAAATGTAAATCTTTATAATAATATTTCAAGTTATTGTTTCAATAGTTCCTTATACAGTATAAGTGAGCACTGAGGTAGTTATATGGTGGGTTAAGGATCCAAATGTGTTGCTGATGATAAACCTCATTTAGCATGCTATTTGTATTTATATATATATAATGTACACGTTACATGTTACTTTTAGTGCCGTGCGCGTCGTACTTACAATTGTCTTTAAAGAGCGTTTCTGTAATTGTACATAGTCTCACAATTCTAAAATTCTTTAATACGATTTAAAAAAAACGCGTGCGGAGCTGCAGGTACAGCTAGTAAGAAATAAAAATGTTATCCCTTAGTTTTCTTTGTAAAGAGTTTACACTGTATTTATTAACAAAATAAATTATAATTAATATTAAATTTATATATCTGGTTACTTACTGAGCAGTGATACAATTAGTATAATTAAAACTTAACTCAATAGATGTGACTAATGAGCGAGGTTTGACCGAATAAGCCACGCATCGAATATTACTACCGGTCAAATTATCAAGTCCACATAATATTTCAGGGACACAAAATCTGAAAAGTACCCAAATCGGATACGATATACGAAGTGTTTCTCACGGTTCTATCGCGGTTATTAGCCCAATAATCTCGTATCAGTATATTGGAATGACGATGGCCAGTGAATTCCAATGGTCATAAGTAATATAAATAACAATGTAATTTGACAGTTTCCATAAGTTACGATGGTGTAATACATTAACATTACATCATTACATAGTATAAAACAAAGTCCCCTACCGCGTCTGTCTGTCTGTCTGTTCGCGATAAACTCAAAAACTACTGAACGGATTTTCATGCGGTTTTCACCAGTGGATAAAGTGATTCATGAGGAACGTTTTTGTATATAATTTGTGAAGGATTTTTTATAATCAGGGCGGGACAACGTCTGCCGGGCCCGCTAGTTTAATAATAAACCCCAAATGTGGGTCGCTTAAAGTTAAAGACTGAAATAAATTTTATCGTTTGGTAGATGAATCTTAGTAATTTAAATTCAATAAAAACACCCATAAATGTGAACAAGCAAACAGCTCATGATAAATACATTTTATTTTCATAGGGTATGTTTTAAACTTTGAAGAACACTGGGCATAAGTCCAATGAATTGAAATCTATTGCAAAGATGTATGTACCACTAGGGTGGGCTAAAAAAACTTTTAATTTTTTTTTTATTAATTACCATGAAAATATCGTCTGAGATGACGAAAAAAAAATTGTGTTAACGTTTCAGCTCTTAATATTAATATTAAGAGGTGGCGCATTAGAGTTTTTCTTTTCTTCTTTAGTCCCATACAAAAAAATTCATATCTCACCATTCGTTGTTCGTACAGCAAAATTTTTCAAGAGTTTTTTGTAGGAAATTGAACGTTCTACAAAAAAGGTTTCCTTCATTTTTTTCGCACGCCTCGCCATTTTAAAGATATTCAAGATTGAAATTTAAAGATTTTAAGTTACATTTCTTTTTTGCTTCTGACTTTTGTAAGTGGTTGACAAATGAACGTTATGAAATGCGCAATACATATTTCTGCAGGAAATTAAATGCTCTACAAAAAAGATTTCTTATGCTTAGTCGATTAGAATAAGCGTTTGAAAGATATTTATGATCAAAGTTCAATACTTATCGCTCTTACTAATTTTTCAACATTTTCAACAAATTTGAAATTTTTTTTGGCCCACCCGAACGTACATGTATATAAAAAATAATTTAAATAATAGATAAAAGTATTTTTGTGCTGATAAAAACTTAAATTTGCATTAATTTTTTCGAAACTAATGAATTATATTAAAATTTTCCGAAGAAAATGTTGAAAAATTAGTAAGAGCGATAAGTATTGAACTTTGATCATAAATATCTTTCAAACGCTTATTCTAATCGACTAAGCATAAGAGATCTTTTTTGTAGAGCATTTAATTTCCTGCAGAAATATGTATTGCGCATTTCATAAGGTTCATTTGTCAACGACTTACAAAAGTCAGAAGCAAAAAAGAAATGTACCTTAAAATCTTTAAATTTCAATCTTGAATATCTTTAAAATGGCGAGGCGTGCGAAAAAAATTAAGGAAACCTTTTTTGTAGAACGTTCAATTTCCTACAAAAAACTCTTGAAAAATTTTGCTGTACGAACAACGAATGGTGAGATATGAATTTTTTTGTATGGGACTAAAGAAAAAAAGAAAAACTCTAATGCGCCACCTCTTAATATTAATATTAAGAGCTGAAACTTTAACACAATTTTTTTTTCGTCATCTCAGACGATGTTTTCATGGTAATTAATAAAAAAAAATTAAAAGTTTTTTTTGGCCCACCCTAATGTACCACGTACTATGATATCATTGTTATTTTGCGACAATGACGATACCGGCAGAAGATTAGTTCTCTACAGTCATCATCTCAGGATCTTTAGTGTATACACAGCGAGATTTGATCGGACCGAGACCGGAGCGAGATCGGACCGTGAACGGTACCATAGTGTTAATTGAGCCATATTCTTTTCAACCAACCGGTACCGTGATTCTTTCTTGTTTAAGAACATTTATCCGGACCGGGAACGAACCAAGACTGGAGCGAGATCGAACCGCGAATGACATCATAGTGTGAATGGAGTCTTACCTTGCATGAAGCATTAACATTAGGCAACAAATGATCCACATGATAAATCAGTTCGTATACTACAACTATTATTATTATTATTATTATTTCATTTATCTTAACGTCTTTCAATTTTAATACGTACAGATCATTCTTGACTAATATTAAATACATTTAGAAGCTGAATACCTCGTAGAGATTAATAACATTCCACAAAAAAGTTCAAACTCGATTATTATCACTATCAGTTGCTAATTATTTTAAAAACATACATACGTACATATTTAATTTACGGTATCAACCCTAAGTATAATTTATTATTTCGGTCCATATCTAATGAACCAATCACCGTTTTACACGCTTCACTAAATTTTGGTAAAATTAAATATTATTATCTTATACTCTAATTAATGAATACCTACTCTGTAAAACCAATTAGTTTTGTAGCATACTGGTCATTAAAAAGTGTCTATGCACACTGGCTTTTTTGAAAACGAACGACATATTCTATGACACATATATATTTTTCCTCGACAATAAAATTTTTTTTTTTCGAACTGACTACACTATTTACCGAGCAAGGTCTTAACAGTTTCACCGGAATACTAAGGCGAGCACTTAAGGCACTCAGCAAATTTTATTTGACAACTAGCTCAAAGGTGCACGGCACACCTCGGCTTGGGCTGTTGCCTGATACATGCAATTCGCGACCTATCTGAGCTAACATAAGCTAAGCTAACTATTCATACATATATGAGTTGTTGAAACATATATACGTACCAAGCATACATACCACAACAACTCTTATATATATTTCGTATCGGATAAATCAATACAAGTCCAATATTAAAAGTTTCGGTTGCAAAGTCAGTGTTTGATTTTATCATACATATTATATTGAACACGCCCCAAAATTGGTGACCCCGACGTCCGTGATCGCCGCTCCAACGTAATCGGGCGATCACATTATTCGCAATACAACATCGAGTGCCGTGACAACGGTGACTTCCGCATTGCAATTGCAATCGCACAATTTCACGAACAACACAAAGAAGACGCCCAAAAGTTTACTTATGACTTTTGGGTCCATCAAATATATTTGTCAATGTGATTTTATAACAGCTTGAACAGGAAGTACTAGCAGTAAAATGATTGCAGAGTAATTAATTCACACTAATTATTTTGTAGATCACAAGATACTTAAATATAACATTACATGCAATTTAATTTATGTAGCCCAGTTCTAGTAAACTTTATTGTTGATCAAGTGTTCTAAACTATCAAATATATTGCCAATGGAACGCTTTAAAAACATGTTATTATAAATTGGGTTTAACGCTGCCTATTTTTACCGAAACTCAAACATTCTAAGTGTACCTATCTATCCCGTATTTTCTACGTGGGATTAGTCAGCGTGTTTACGCTATTAATCACCGATGGACGATTAGTCAAAAATAGATGAGAATCTTAAGTTTACATCGTTCGGTTGAATTATTCCAACGTTTTATTAAATTCTTTAAATATTGTAATGTAAATCAAGGTACAAAAAAAAATCCAGACAAAGTTCCAAATTGTGGAAAACCTTTAAATCAATTACAAATTGAAATTATTAACATTAGTTTAGTTTTCACCTCTATTCGTACTCGGAGTAATAACTATATACATTTCTATGCAGTTTATTAATTAATCACACATATGATAGGCTGCACAAGCCCAGCACAAAATATCAGTATTACATGTACACATGCCTCTATACTACGCGTCGCTAGTCTGAGGCAAGCGCATGTCACTAGCGTGTCGATAACGCTTCACGAGGATGTCGGTAACGCGAACCCATTAAATTTCTTCCTACCAAAAGTCTCTCAACGCGGCTAAAGAAAGTTTCACTTCAAAAACCTGAATTATTGTTTATAATTACGGCGATTATGGTAGACGTAATAGCCACCACACCTCATATGAAATTGTCACGTGTTTTCATGTGCTATTACGAGTCTATATTAGTTCTGTATATTACTTATTTTGTGTCTTGTCGTGAACTAATTATTTATCGAGAGACGGGGTGTTGTCCCAAAGAAACACGATTTTATATAAATCCGATTGTTGGCTCGAACGTCACTGGCCGATCATATGCATAATACATTCATCATCATCATCAGCCTGTAGAAGTTTCTGTTGCGGCCGCGTAAATAATCAATTAGGAAAAATAGTGTCAGCGAGTGTGGGAGCATATTTGTTTGTCGATCGCCCCCGGAGATTGTGACGCCGGACTAGTTCGCTCGCACACATCGTAGGCGAAGGACGCGCGCGCTCGTATTGCGCTCCTCGCATCGCCATAACCTATTTGCACCATCGCCATTTCTCGGCGCCGAACTCCTGCATCGAACCCCGCAGAAACCGGTGAGTGATCACAACATTTGCTACTACTTCTCGCTGATATCGCATTTAATTCGCATCACCGATGGTTTCTGATCGAAGGAATCACCACCACTTCTTGATTAATAATGGCGGCCACATAAAATATAAAATTTTATACAAAATAACACTATGTAATCCACCAACAACGAGTAATAGTATTATGAATTTCGAGATTTATTATTTAATTCCCGAATATTACTGTTGTATTGAGTAATTGAGTTATTTGTAACGTATATAAGATAGTGAGCGAAATAAATAATACCGGGTAGTTATGTCACTTCTGATGATGAGTGAAGCTAACTGTTCCCATCATATGAAACATCCGACGGGTTCCATTGCAGAATCATAGGTCTCTTCTCAAAGCAAGGTATGAGTATAATCACCTTGCCAGCGTACGAACAATTGGGGATTTTAAATTCATAGTTCTATATCATCCCACGTACGGTATAATCCCACATATGGCCGTGTAGTACCGGCAGAGTAGAATAACACCACACCATATATTCCCGTGGGTATCGTAAAAGGCGATTAAGGGAGTGCGAGATAGTACTGACCCCTTGTATTTTCTCACAGGGATACTGTACCATCTGTCCGAGTCCTTCTCCGGTCGTAACGGTTCCCGTTTCACTGGATCCAGAAGAACAAGGACGAGCATGTGCACCTGTGTCTTGCACGTACTCTTGTGCACCTTAATATATCCTGCGCATCTGACCGCTTTTACTACTGGGCTCCGAGTATGCAAAAGTCTTGTGGCGATAGGTAAAGGTAGAGAGGTCTAGCCTGATCCTCAATGTTCACGCAGTTTCGCCGCGAAAATAGGCTACATAAGCCATCTTCGAGCACACCGGCACCAGTTAAGTTTAGGGGTCAAAGTGGTCGTCATATCCGAAACCGGTCGGAACAATCACATATGGTACGATAAGAACATATCTTAGATTCATCTTTCCTCATGATGTTTTCCTTCAACGTCAGTCGATAGCGTTACCAATTTAAATTACGCGAATTTCGAAAAATTCGTTGTTAAATGCCGCGGCTCGAACATGCAGACATCGAATTGAGATTCCAACGATCAAACAACTAGACCACCAGAATTAATTTAATGTCTTAACTAAACGGAACATGACACCTCACAAAATCAACAATAATTGGTATTACCGATAAAGACGAAACAACAGAAAGAAATATAAAACACACCTCGTTTGCACCATCTTTAATTCTTAGCATCACATTTGCGCAACTTACTTAATTCTATATCTTAATATTAAATCATATAACATATTTATGATATTTAGTCGAAACAGCGTCCATGAAACATTCAGAGCTATATAATATAATAGTTCTTCAGTAGTTCCTTCTTTGTTATTTGATCTCTATATATTAAATAAGTTGATTTATTAAGGAAAGACTTAAATAAAGATGATGTTCTAATATAGCATTTCAACCGATCAGCAAATGTTATACTAGATATATCAAATGATCAGCTTCTCCGCCTAACAGTCAGTATTATCAAAATGTAATACAGGTGATGTCAATCAGTATCACAGAGGAATGTATTAGTAATGTTTTCTCAATATACAATGACTTTCTACCTCTAGGCAGTACTATTCAAAAAGAACTGAGAAAATTTCTAGTACCCAAAAAACAATAATACAAAACCGTCATAATGTGCGCTTAGAATCAAAAATCTGCAGGTAAAATACATCAAATATTCGATACATAAAAATTTTAAAGCCTCGTAAACATTTTCTACTTTATATTTCAATTTTAGTAACTTTTTCAATATTAAAGCGATACTTTATGTTTTCATACAAATGTGAAATACAAGCACTTTGTATTTTAAAATGAAAATTGTAAGTTTATTTTTGTTCCAATTTTGTATTCATGATTTTACTTTACTTTGAAAATAAATTTAAATAGAGAATAATAATGGAGGTCAATTATCGTTTTATTTTTAATTAGCTGTGTTTAATTGTGTGTGTGTGTTTTAACTTTTGATAGAATGAACCGATTTTAATGAAACCAAGACTAAATGTTACACGAGGATATGCTTTATCTTATTTTCTTGGTGAGGTTTCATCATGAACGCAGTACTTAACCAATGATGCGTGTAAAAACAGACAGACAGACAGATATTTTTAAAAGATTTTAATGTATTTTATTACTTATTCCAAGAAACCTGCAAAATTTTTCTCACAAAATCTAAAATTTACAGACACGTTAGATTTACATTCTTATTATATATATCGATAGTAATAGTCAATATCTGAAAACCATACAAATTGTTAGCATTATGAAGTTGTTTTATGACGAAGTACTTATAGTTTAGATAACAATAAACCATAAAATACTTTGAAATAGTAAGTGTGTATCCTCTAATAGTGGCTTATTTAAATAAACTGAATATGTTAACCTAATAACTAATTGAAATAAAAATATTTTCAGAGTTTTATATTTCCGTTCGCCATAATAATTTTATTTGGTCAAAACGAAGCTTCAAGACTGCACAGAATATTTCAATTTCTAGATGGATTCAGATCTGAAAATAATCTAAGAGGATATCTACATGTAGGAAACGATTATGCAGTGTTTCTACGTAAACCAATGGCTCACGACAAGTTCCTAGTATATGAACTTTATGAAGTCAAAAATCTACGAGACTATAAGACATATAAACCTAAATTGTTAGCTATATCAAAAGTACCTGTAGAATATATTAAAGATCAGCTAAGAACGTTCAGACAAGAGTTATATAAAGCAAAGTACGTAGATAATAATGTCATTCCCGGTACTCAAGTCCAAACATTAAGGGAATGGCAGATAGAAAGAGCGTTAAATTTCCATATTAACAAAGGCGTTTTCGAACCTAAATTTCCGATATTGAGAACAATTTTATAGAAATACAGATATTAATTATTAAATCATAAACCTCCTTTCGTAATTATTTATGACAAAATGAGTAACAAACTGATATATATATATATATATGTCACAGCATTATACAGAGGCGAATGAAGAGTGACAAGCTTCAAACAATTGTTACTGGCAGTCGTGTGAAATACAAACCATCAGTTGTCGACAAATGTTATTGTACAATTTATTGGTGATATAATACGGGTAGTTGGAGATGTAGGAGTCTTGGGAGTGTCGTGTGCTTCAGTCCAACGATATTATAAAAAAAAATCAGTAATATCGTTAGCTTCAGTCAGAGAACGTGCACGCAGTCGGACGGCCCTACGACTTCCATCTATTTTACATCGCGGATATTTGTGACTATTTAAGTTCAAATTTTGACTTGTTAATAAAGCAGACATACGCTATCTATCTGTGGTGTTATTTCTTGCTTT
Organism: Antheraea yamamai; assembly: GCA_036509395.1. NCBI lineage: Eukaryota > Metazoa > Arthropoda > Insecta > Lepidoptera > Saturniidae > Antheraea > Antheraea yamamai. The sequence goes on from AP028440.1 coordinate 5,868,796, forward strand.
CTGAAGATGTACGAGGAGGAAGGCGTCCCTAGCATTCTTGTAGACTCTCCATCATATATATATTATACATAAAAAATTTATTAACTAAAATAATGTATTTTCATGAAAGAAGTTATTTAAAGTGAAATTCATCATCAGGTTCATCGTCATAAGTAGGGTCGGCACAACATGTTTTCCTTTTCCACTCTGGCCTATCAGCTATCATCTCAGTATTCACACCTTTTATATACATATTATTTTTCACACAATCCATCCATACCTTTTTCGGTCTACCTCTACTCCGATATCCATCCACCATCATACTCAAAGCCTATCTAGTTACATGCCCATACCATGCTAACCTATTACTCCTCAACTTCTCTGTCAGTGGTGCTATTTTCAAACTTCCTCTGATATATTCATTCTTAATCTTATGCATTCTAGTAACACCACACATCCACCTTAACATTCGCATCTCTGCCATATGTAGTTTTCTATCATTCGTTTCTTTCGTCGCCCAGCACTCAGATGCGTACAACACGACTGGTCCTATTATAGTTTTATACAGCTTCCCCTTGAGTTTCAAGGGCAGACACTTTTCGCCATTTCATCCATCCAAATTAAATTTCTTAATAATTAGGTAAATCATTTAACTGTTAATATCTACATCTATGGACAGCATAATAGATAATACACGAATTTATATTTTGAAAATGCATTATTGTTGTGAACTATTCTTAAAATCTGTACTCTGGTTGGAAAATATAAATTTATTTAAATATTAGATTATTTTATACAAATAACTGTGAGCCCAACTAATATTTCACAGCATGCTACTCATTGTAATCTTCTTTTACCAAATCTGCTCCCCTCTCTGCTATCATAATAGATGCTGCATTGGTATTTCCGCTCACTTCATTTGGCATTATACTGGCATCTATTACACGCAAATTTTTAACGCCATAAACTCTCAAACGGCTATCTACCACAGATGTATTAGGATGTGGTCCCATTTTACATGTACCTACAGGATGATAAACAGTAGTAACCATATTTGTTGCTATGCACTCCCAGTATTCGTCACTATCCAGTTCAAACTTGTCACACGGTGGCCATGGAATTCTACCTAGAAATCCTCCTATTGACTTGAAAAATTTTGTTTCCGTTACTTTTGTTAACATCTTAATACCCTTTACCGTGGTTTTCATATCTCTTGGATCATCGTAATAATTTGCATATATCAAAGGAGGATCCTTCGGATTATTAGAACTTAATGAAATGTTTCCTCGTGAGTACGGATGAAGGAGTACATAAACCAACTGATATAGTGCATGTTCAACATTAAGTTTGGCGATAGCTTCTATAACAGATTCCACATTATTCTTTCTAGTAAATCCTTCTCTTACAGAAGATGAATTTTTCGGGTAGTAAATAACAAATGCTTGGGAAGAAGGATAAGAATCATTTTTAGATTCGGAAAATAACACTGATATATCCGAAGAACTAACATCAGCGAGATACCCTTCTTGATTGTATAAATATCTAATAGCATCAAAATGTTTTTTTCTTTCATCTTCAACATCCGGTTTATTTCCGTATATTGTTATGTATACTACACAATGGTCTTGTAAGTTTTGTCCTACCATCGGTGAATCTACTATACATTTAACATTTTTTTCAGCTAAATGTTTTTCTGGCCCAACTCCCGATAACATTAATAGCTGTGGAGTATTTATAACGCCTGCGCTCGATATAATCTCACGCTTCGCGTAAAAAAACATTTTCTTGTTTTTATATAACACTTGCACACCGTAAGCTTTTTTTGATTTTGGGTTTATTAATATTTTTGTAACGTAAGCTTTCTTTAGTATCTTCAAATTGGTTCTTTTGCGTATAGGAACTAAGTACGCTTTAGCAGTGCTTTGTCGTCTACCATTTGCAGCTGTTACTTTGTAGGTTCCTGTACCAAATGAATTAAGTGCACTTATGTCTCCTACATTCTTAAAACCAATTTCGTCAAGTGCAACAATTATTTCATTATTGAGAGTTCGTTGAGTACTGTTTACAGAATTAATAATAAGAGGCCCTTGGTGACCATAGTTTTTACTTACTTCTGGATCTTTTAATAGTTTCGCATCCTGGAGACTCTCAGCTTTTTCGAAATATTTTTTAATAGTACCCAGATCCCATTCCGGAGCTCTTTGTATGTTCCATCGCAGATAATCGTGATCATTACCTCTCACATAAATCATACCATTCATACTACTTCCACCACCAAGCATTTTTCCTCGTGGCCACGGTACTGATCCATTTTTGTATGCTTGAGATGTTCTGTTATTGTTGACAGTTTTAAATCTCCAATCAAATTTAGATCCAAATATTTGTTGATCAAGTGATACTATCTGGAAAAATTAAAGAACTGCATTGTTTATATTTCAACATATAACATAATCTTTTGCAAAATGATTGAGTATTTGTATCCCATATTTTGATATTTACATTACTTTCGATTGGTGGATCACCACCAGCTTCCAGTAGAAGAATCTTCCATTTCTCTATTTCGCTAAGTCTGTTCGCCACAACACTTCCACAAGCCCCAGCGCCTATGATTATGATATCGAATGGTTCGCCATCTGAAATTAAAAATACGAAAATGTGTTTGAAAAGTAACCAGTCTTTATTTACAGCATGTTTTTTCCGTAATTTCTAAAATATTCTTTATACCAAAAATACAACCACAATACTTTAATTTCATAGATTAGAATCAGAATGTCAGCGCTGTAGCCTTTTTTATCAAGCTACAGTAACACAAATTAGCTATCATGTCAGACTTGATGTGCACTAAGCCTTTGAAACGGTTGCATGTAAGAAGTTTGAAACAACATTAATTAATGAAATTGATTATAATTTTTGTAAAGCACATGACAGCATTTTTATTATAGGCTTTATTGCTATATGTAGTTGCTATTTTATTTTTATTTTTTTATATCATAGGAGGCAAATTAACAGGTGGATCATCTGATGTTAAGTGATCACCACCGTCCATAGACACTTGCAATACCAGGGGAGTTACAAGTGCGTTGCCAGCCTGTGTTTGGGGGAATGGGGAGGGGGAGGGGAGAGTATGTTTCCGGCGCTCTTACTGACCGAACGAAACGCAACAATGCAATCGCTGTTACTTCACGTCGGTTCTCTGTGAGAGGGTGGTACTCCCCGGGCGAGCCAACCCTTTCAAGCTGAAACCAGTAATAGCTTCAGCATGGCTCTACCACCTACAAATTTACAGTTAAGTATAAATATTTAACAATTTTTAAAACCATACGTCATTTATTATAATCAGAGTAAGTAATAACCGTCTTTTGTAACATTCTAAATATACTATTACGACCTGCAGAAAAAATACACTGCTTCTGAGCACTGTAGAAATGTGACTTGTCGATACATCGAAAAATTTGCGCATACCGAAACTTTATTAATTCTACTATTGTAAACAAACAGATCAACTCTCAAAAATTAAAAATTTCACCCGTTTGTTTAAAACGTTATCGGTGTCATTAATCAAAAGCTTTCTAGAGATTTCAATCCTATATTTGATGAAATAAATAAAATAAAATAAATCGGCGAAAGATCTTGGATCTACTTTGCTGTATAAGATTGCTAATGGAGTTATTATAGTCCCGGATGTATTAAATGAACTAAATTTAAAGGTCCCTAGAAAGGTCCCACGATATCACATTCAGACTGTTTTTTCCAAAATGTTTTTACGAACGAACATCTGTTCGCCTCTCAATCGTATGAAACAATAGTATAATGAAATTAATAGCAATGATATTGACATCTTCCACTGCTCATTCAGGAAATATCGCTCAGAACTATTTAAGTTATACGTATATTGATTTTTTTGTTAAATTATAATTTGCATTTAATTTATTTTGCTGTGTGCTGAGATAAAATATAGCGCAAGATGTGCATATCTGTAAAGATGCTTCACACTGTCCTGAACTTGTGGGTTATTAGATATAAGTAATATTTTGTGAAAGCGTCGTTGATGTGTCAATGAAGAAATAAATAAATAAATAAAAAATAAATGAAATATATAAGAGTGTCACGATGCAATCAACGACAGTTCTATTATGGACATCGAAGAAAGTATCACAAGAAATAAAAGGAAGTAATCCTATACGAGAACTGCAACTAGTAATAGTGAATTTCGTCTGCGTGAGCCTAAGTAACTTTATTTTCATGTAAAACGCTATTTTGATTACCTACAGAGACAGTACTATCTTCTACTTCAAATTTAGTTCCGATTTACTCGTAATTCACAAAATTTTCATTTCTTTTACAGGAAAAAAAACACATTTGTAATAAAATATAATCTCATGTCAACATGTATCTTAATTTAAAATACAATTGCTACATCCAAGCAATCATTTGCATTCTAAATTGTATAGCAGTCCTTATAATTTACCAGATGTTTTTTCCTCAACCTAAATTCTACATAGAGACAGTAGTACATTAATTGTGTTGAAATAAACCATTACATATGAATAAACAAAGTCCTCTGCCACGTCTGACTATCTGTCTGTCTATCTGTTCGCGATAAACTACTGAACGGATTTTCATGTGGTTTTCACCAGTAGACAAATTAATCCATGAGGAAGGTTTAGGTATATAATTTATCAAGGTTTTTTTTATTATCAGGGTTGGATAATGTCTGCCCGGCCCGCTAGTACAGTATACAATTACAACTATCTCTTTATTCAAATTTTCATAAGAAATGTATATCAACACCGAACATATGAAAATCATTACATAGTATAAAACAAAGTCCCCTACCGCGTCTGTCTGTCTGTCTGTTCGCGATAAACTCAAAAACTACTGAACGGATCTTTATGAGGTTTTCACCAGTGAATAAAGTGATTCACGAGGAACATTTTGGTATATAATTTGTCCAGGATTTTTTTTATAATCAGGGCGGGACAACGTCTGCCGGGCCCGTTAGTTAACAATAAATAAAACATGTTAAGGTCATTTCTTTCATTACAGTTCGTCTCTAATTCCATTTATTAAAGGGGTTACTTTCCACAATGACAAAAATGTTAGGTTGTAACTTTGCATGTTATACAAACACATATAAGTACGATTGAATTACTTTTTTATTTATTTTTTATATTATAGGGGGCAAACGAACAGGCGGGTTACTTGATGTTAAGTAATCACAGCCGTCCATAGACACTAGCAGCATCAGGGAAGTCGCAAGTGCGTTGCCGGGCTGTGTTTTGGGGAGTGGGGAGTGAGGAAGGAGAGAGAGGCGGGGAGGTGAGTATCCGGCGCTCTTACTGACCGAACGAAACGCAACAGTGCATTGCTACTTCACGTCGGTTTTCTGTGGGTCGGGTGGTACTACCCCGGGCGAGCCGACCCATTCATGCTGAAACCAATAATAACTTCAGCGTGGCTCTACCACGTCAGAAAATTTATTGTGTGGTTAATATTTTTATTGTGCGATTGGTTTCATCACTGAAATGGATGAACCGATTTTGACAACAATTAAAAGCAGATAGAAACCTCTTCACAGTGATATCTGTACTATATACAATTACACTTTTCCATAGAGAAAAGTAATAATCGCAATTTTAACAAATATAACTTAATATCGATAAATGTCTTATAGATCATAAGGACGGAGAGAGAGACGAACTTCTTAGCCTTCCATGGATTCACCGTGCGGGTGCCGGGTCCATCGTGTGGCAGAGGGAGAAACTCAGAGCAGTTCCCAGGACTTGCGACCCAGGTGTAGGTTTAAGGAGGCCCCCTTTGAGATGCGCATCAACGCTCACCTTCACTGCTCGAGTTTCCCGCCCTGCCTAGCCAAATTTGGTAGGAACCTGTTAGTGCAGCCTTTGATACTCGTTCTAAAATAGAACTTACTGCACATATAATAAGAATGTAAATATAACATGTCTATACTTTTTAGATTTTTGTGAAAGAAGTTGTCGCAGGTGTCTTGGAATAAGTAATAAGATACATCTCAATAATTTTAGAAACGTCTGTCTGTCTATCAGTCTGTTTGTTTGAACACGCATCACTGCTAAAGTACTGCTCTCACGATAAAACCTCACCAAGAAAATCATAAAGCATATCCTCGAGTAACATTTAGTATTAGTTCCATTAAAATCGGTTCACTCTATCTAAATTATTATAATTTTAATGACGACGCGACTTAAGTACGAGAGAAAATTAGTAAACGGACTTAATATATTCAGATGATTTTATTAGTCACTATTTTTTTACATTACGTTTCACGCGGATGGAGTCGCGGGTACAGCTAGTCTATATCTATACATATAATAAAAATGAAGTGTCTGTATGTAATATCAAAATATATTTTTTACTGATTGGGTACGATAGTATACACGATACTGATAACAAAAACGCAATTTTTAAAATCTTTGTCGCTCTGTCTGTCTGTCTGTTTGTTCCGGGTAATCTTCGAAACTGCTGAACCGATTTTGACGGGAATTTCAATGACAGATAGCTGAAATAGCAGCGGGCTACTTAGGCTACTCTAAATTAGACTAGCTATTAACCGCGACTTTGTCTGCAATGCTATCTCCATAACGGTTGGACCGATTTCCACGGAAGATAGTGGACATCATAGCAAGTAATTTAGTCTATTTCGATTTACACTAGCTGTTAACCGTGGCTTCACCCACAGTACTATCTCCAAAACGGTTCGATCAATCTTCACGAAACAGTCACTGGCAGATAGCTGACTTTACAAAAAGTAATTTAGGCAGTTTTAGTTTATACTAGCCGTTAACCGTGGCGTCGCCCACAGTGCTATCTCCAAAACAGTTAGATCGATTTTCACGGGACTTTTACTGGCAGATAGCTGACTTTACAAAAAGTAATTTAGGCGATTTTAGTTTATACTAGCTGTTAACCGTGGTTTCGCCCACAGTGCTTTCTCTAAAACAGTTAGACCGATTTTCACAGGACTTTCACTGGTAGATAGCGAACCTTATAAAAAGTAATTGAGGTTATTCTATTTTAGACTAGCTGTTACCCGCGACCTTGTTTGTATGAAATTTAGCAAGACTTCAACGCATTCTTTATTTTTAATAAGAGAAATAATTAGCAGCTTATTGTTTACAATTCGACATTATAATTATTAATATATTTAATGATATAGAGGTTTTCCTAATAAGATCTTAGATTATAAACATATTATGTAAACATAATACATACATACATACATACATAATACAATTTTTTGCGGAACAGACAAGCGTTTATTTTTTGTATAGTCACAAAATCATAATTATAATAATGGCAATGTATATTAAATGTAATGTAAATGTAAATATTTATAATAATATTTTAAGTTATTGTTTCATTAGTTCCTTATACAGTGTAAGTGAGCACTGAGGTCTAATGTATACGTTACGTGTTACTTTTAATGGCGTGCGTGTCGTACTTACAATTACTTATAATAACTTATAATTCTTTAATACGATTAAAAAAAACGCGTGCCGAACTGCGGGTACAGCTAGTTATTAATAAAAAAATAAAACATTTTGTAGGTGGTAGAGCTGAAGCTATTACTGGATTCAGCATGAATGGGTCGGCTCGCCCGGGGTAGTACCACCCTCTCACAGAAACTCTGACGTGAAGTAACGGTGCTTGCATTGTTGCGTTTCGTTCGGTCAGTGAGAGCGCCGGATACCACCTCCCTTCTCGTGACAGAATACAAAAGTAGATTGCTTGGATTCCAATTTTCGAGACACATAGATCCTATGAATACTTTCATACCGACAATAAAACTATTATTATAAATAAATAAATGCTAACTTACTAGAAACTTCGGCGTCTGTCGGCCAATCTTCCTTAATAAGACATTGCGCAGCTGCGAAGAACTTAAGGGCCGATGAGAAGATTTGCGGTGCTTTGCCAGTCGTAGGTGATAAGCATGTATCGTCGCTATAAATAACAAATTATTTTTTAAAATTGCATTGATAAAAAGGGAAGACTTAACAACAATTGTACTACAGTTAATATAGAGGAAATATGAATTATCAGTATACTATTAACAAAGAAGAAACCTTATCTGTAATCCTAAATCGTCAGTTCAACTATTAAAATGCTGTCTTTTGAACCTTAATAAGCAGCAGCCGGTTGAAATGTTCTATGGTTCATTGTGGTATATATCTTGAAATGATTTACCAGTAACATTTTTGGAGCGATACTTATATAAGAACATTTTAACGTATACCGTTCGTCTATGAGTACAGAGCGAGAATGATCCCCACCAACAGGCTCTACCGCATTTATAAACTTTCGTGCGACTTCCTTCACGTTAATACAAATTTAAACTATTCCTCAAAAACAGTCCTTCTTTGTGAATAAAAGATCAACATCATCTTCTTACCCTACTCCCACCTAAGTAGCGTCGGCACAACATGTTTTGCTTCTCCACCCCCCCATCAGATGGCATCTCAGTATTCACACCTTTTTCGCACATATAATTTTTCACACAATCCATTCATACCTTTTTCGGTCTCCTCTACTCCTATATCCATCCACCATCATACTAAAAAGTTTTTTAGTTACATAGTCATCTCTCCCCATAACGTGAAAGTGTAATAAACAAACTCATATTCGCATTTATAATATTAGGATTTCCGAGCCGCAAAATAATGAACTGGTCGTGACTTCACATTGGACGAGAGTCAGCTGATTGCTTTTTAATCTATCACTAACACTTAATAAAGTAAGTACAAATATATTCTGTGGTTGAATGGTATCCTCATCTGTACTGATATTATAAAACTGGAGAGTTTGTTTGTTTGATCGAATGCGGTAATCTCAGGAACTACTGGGCTGATTTGAATAATTATTTCAGTGTTAGATAGCTCATTTATCGAAGAAGGTTATAGGTGATATATCATCACGCTAAGATGGAGAATGTTTCAAACTCGTTTTTTTTCCTTTTGAGAGCTACCGCTGTTAGCGTTAGCCCAAAGTAACTATTCCACACGGACGAAGTTGCGGGTAGAAGCTAGTTATATATATTAAGTAACAATACTAAGATTCTTATAAAAAAAAAATGCTCTTTCTTCAGTATAAAGTAAGTATCTATGCCAAGTTTTTAATACATGTCCTCACAAGCCATTGCCAAATCGACCTCTATATTATACAAGTTGACAGTCAATGCATATGTACAATATATAATTGTATGTTAGTTGATTTACTTGCAGTTACAAATAGTAGAACATCTACCATTTTTCAGGAAGCCCCGGGTCGAAAAAACATTTCTGAAGAAACCAACTTTAAAAATATACTATTTCTTTCGTGATAGCAAAACATTATTAGTGCCCGCTAAATTATTTAAAATCATCAAGTTCAAAATCTGTCTCCAACTAAGACAGGTGATGTACTGTATCCTGTAACTGCAATAGGAAAGTCCATTACTTATGCGTATAAATCAACTTTATGGTAACACAACATTTTAGTTCCCGTCAAGTTATTTATAAAAACTCAATTTTAGAATCAGTCTTCAACTAGTTACTAATATAATCTTGTATCCTATAACCGCATTTGGGAGCCAGTCATTATATGTCACTTAAAATACTCATTCATACTTCTCTTGTAATGCTACACTCATACTTCACTTATAATGCTATTTATTACCGTTATACCATTTCCTAGCTTACGTCTCCTTATCTACAATATTTGTTAAAAACACAATAACACTGTAAAATAATTATATTATTGTATAATAAATAAAAGCGACTCTGAAAGAGTTCATCAGAATCTAATTCAATATATACTTACCTAGTCTTAGACTTTCATAAAACCATGAACATCTCAATCGCTGTACATTTCCTATTCAATTTTGAAGAGTTCCTTGGTGTATTTTTGAAATACAAGCATTAATGCTAAATAAATATTATAGTGGCAGTTACTTGCACTTCCGCCTCGAATATATAGGCCGGTACCACGTCTTACTGCCTTACTTAAGTTACACCTGTTCAACAAGTTCGCTCTCTCTCTATTACTAGTTTCAGGTGTAACTTTTTCAGGTACACCCGGACAAATAAAGTCAAATGTTTTTTGTTACAGTAAAACGTGGTAGGGGCTAATCTATTCCAGACGGAAATGCAAAGTAACGCCCACTATAATATTTAATGATGGATTTCCGAAAAGTAACGCCTTCTTCAATGAAAAATGCTAAATAAATGAAGTACTTTCTTGAAAATATCCCCTTTCCACAAAGAAACCCAAGTCGGTTAAACGAAGTTCTGAGGTAATAAATCAATAAAAAAAATACAACCGAATTCATATTCTCTTATTTTTGAAGTCGATTAAAAAATTATGTATTATGTTTGAACTAGCGGGCCCAGCAGACGTTGTCCCGCTCTGATTTTAAAAAATACCCTGGACAAATTATATACTAAAACGGTCCTCGTGGATCACTTTATCCACTGGTGAAAACCGCATAAAGATCCGTTCAGTAGTTTTTGAGTTTATCCCGAAAAGACAGACAGACAGACGCGGTAGGGGACTTTGTTTTATACTATGTAATGATGTTGTCAACCACTAGTATGATTAATTATATACTATTAAAACATACCCACAAATTACACTTAAAGCAATATGTAAATGTAAACACTTAACAGATATATGGTTAAAAAGTTACAAAAATAATTACAGTCTACGTCTCTCTCAGAAATTTCCAATATAATATTAACTATAATTATTAAAGTTTAAAATAAACTCACCAATGCATTACGATCAAATAATATACACACCGTCCGATAGAAACAGTGTCTAACTGTGAATGAAAATACCTGAAGAGTGAACAAAAACTTTATCTTTTGAATACAAATAAAACTGTCCTTGGAAGTATTTAATTTAGGGCAATTTGATAAAAGTCTTTACTTGATGCTAATGAATTTTAATATATTTTATAAGTACTGGTTTTCCTTTATAATAATTACTTTTTCTCTTTTCAATTGGAATCTTGTTTTTAAAATAAAGAATATTTACTTGAGAAAAGTGGGAGACATAATGCAACATGTAAGGCTCGTGCTAGCGATGTATGATAGGTAGTCTATATAGTCGACTATTCAAGCATATGATGGCACTGCCTTATTTTAAAATTTTAAACTCGTGTGGCCCCAAGTCAAGTATAATGGACATATATATTGTGTAAGCCCTGTGTCTATCTTACAAGTTTGATGACATTCAATATCATCATTACAAGGTATAAAACAAAGTCCCCTACCGCGTCTGTCTGTCTGTCTGTTCGCGATAAACTCAAAAACTACCAAACGGATTTTCATGCGGTTTTCACCAGTGGATAGAGTGATTGATGAGGAACGTTTTAGTATATAATTTGTCAAGGATTTTTTCATAATCAGGGCGGGACAACGTCTGCCGGGCGCGCTAGTATGTATATAAATTGTTAGTGAATTAGTTATAAAATCAGTTTTATGAATAATCCTTAACATTCACCACTTGAGGTTCGTTGGCGATCATCTATCATCTGAATGGTTGCCGACAACGGTGACGTGTAAGTAGAGTTTACCCCTACCACTGTACTCAGTCTTATTATTACTTCTGACAACCATACCTATAGTAAAAATCTATCATATAATATAAATGTATATATTGTGTCTGAGATTGAGTTTAATACCGTCTAGATTAAAGTCGGCACACCAAATTCTTTTGTGGTGAATTTTTTTACTATCCATGTAGTCCAACTCAGTTAAAAGACAAATAAAAAAACACGTATGCAGACCCGTCGATATATGTAGAATTATATGTTATTGTATTATCACTTTAATACTTACTAAATGTATGTAGTCGACTGCGAAAAGCTTTTCCTTAGAAATAGAAAAAATAAAAGAAAAACTATTCAAATCCTATAGATACATAGTAAGAACAGTGAAGGAATGTTTCTTTTCTTATAGTTGTTCCCTCGGTTATGTATGTATAAACAGTAATTATAAAACTCATAGGTAAACAAGTGTATAAAAAACAACATCGACCAACTGAATCAGTTACAGTTATCTACAGCTATCAATACAGTTCAAAAGTCAAAGTTTAATAGCAAAATTTAAGAAAACTCTATTTGTAAAATTCAATGGAAAAAGTAAAATAATTCTAGTCATTAACTGATTGATATTTTCTAGAAAACTTAAGAATAAGAACCTAGTAGGTCAATAGTTCATTTCACGTTCCATCCAACCCGTAACATAGTATATCGAAAGCCCATTGAGAGCAGTTATGTTTATTGAATATAATAATTTTATGTTTAATTTCAAATACATTATTTATTTATTAAATATGTAATGAATAATCATATTGCCTTTTTTGTACGTAACGCTAAGATAAACATACCGTGCCTAAATTCGTGAGAATTTTAAATGAAAATAAAACATTTTTTTTTGTAACTGACTATCCTCTCTTTGTTTTACAAATCTCCACATTTTCTCCAGTTTTTGGAAGGAGCACTGAAAGAACTCAGCTGAAATGGCAAGAATAGTAAAATGGCCAGAACTCGGCTTGGGTCATCGGCATAATAACCTAACTCGATCACCGGGAACCCCGTGGTAGATTGTTGGTGAACACGGTAGACATGGAAGCGACGAAAATGGACCGTCGGGGTATACCTGATCAGACCGGATAGTGTCAGGAGAATTCCTGTAGTGGAAGTGAGACGATGAACTTAAAGAGACGATAAATTATGCAAGTATCAATCAATTTATGCAAGTTATCTGTTTCGAAAGCCTAATTTCTTAGTTGGAAACGGGTTTATGTATGACATCGCAATTTCGAGGTGGTATAAAAGTAGCCCATGCTAAATTTTACCTAACGTGTCGAGGCGATATATAGCCTAGTAATTATCGGGAAGCGTAGCTTTTTGCTGGGTTTGTATCTATCACTGCGCCTTTTTTCAGTGGGTGAAAAGTGGCATTTGGTTATGGCTGTATTGAAGATGCAGACGAAATGGTCTCTGAAAGGGTCGGTAAGAAATTTGATAAATTTAACACACTCTTAATAATATAACAACCGTAAAAACAATATTACAATCGTACAATGAATACAGACATCAGATTGAACCCAAATCTAAAAGAAATATCTATATAAACCTAACAAACATACGAATTATTTCAGTATTATGCATCTGAAATGAAACACACACAATGTGTTACGCATTACACATTTATAAAATCTATGTATAAATAGGGTAAAACAAAATAGTTAAATAATTATATTATATAATTATATAAATATAATTAATTATATTAATTATATACATTTTTTTTTTCAAAAACTGTACTTTGACGACTCCTACTGGTGAACCAGTGCGAGCTACACAAAAAAATACAAAGACTATTTTGAAGAGCTTGAAATTCCCCACAAGTTCCATTAAACCGATTTGTAATATTGTAAAAGCCGGGTAAGCATTAGAAATTTGAAAAAAAAAAAGATTTTTATAAATGCATTTTGAATGGCAAAACTTTAAATTTAAATTGTAAGTACTTAAAATTAATATTAAGAGCTCAAACTTGGTGAGAATTTTTTTTCTATATGTAGATAAATATTTTGCAGGAGCAACGAAAAAAAAATTTTTTTTGCGGAAATGAACCACCCTAGTATATAGCCTATGACACAATTAACGTAGCTTTCTAATGGTAAAAGAATTTTCAAAATCAGTTTAGTAGTTCCAGATATTACCCCCTACAACATCACAAACTTTACCTCTTTATAATATTATTAGTATAGACTACAAACGTCAGTACTAACATTTCAGTTAGTTATATGTATACGAAGAAGTTAAATCGCAGCTCATCGACACAGTTTTTGAACAATTGGTAGGGGCACTGCCTTCATTACGGCGTAATTTATTGCTCTTACGTCACGGAAAAGGGTTCATCAACCGCGAAATCTAGCTTGAAAGGGAAAAGGATTAGTCCAATATCTTATTATTGTTATTTTCTTAATCTATACATATATAAAACTGCATGAGAGTTATATATGAAATCAACAAAAGCCCGCGATTTCGTCTACGTTAAATAATAATAAAATATGGCCTAGAACCCAGTGGATAATTGGAGTAAAATGAATAGCATAAAATATTCTTCAGAGAAAACAGAAAAAGGATTTTTTATCAGCTATTTTAGCTGCTATATCTGACTACTAGGTGGGGAGAGGTTTTATTTTACTAATATTAGATTGTATGTGATAATCTAAGACAGACAAAGTCGCAGTCGTTTCTTTATAATAAATAGATAATTATAGTTTCAGCAAACACCACTTCTCTTTCCATTACGAAATAGTAATCTAAAAAATGCTTAATTAATGTTGACAAAATCGAAATAAAATTAATTGTGAAATATTTCTGATTCAAATTAATAATAAACTGCTACTTTAATTACTGAACTAAAGATATAATTATTTTTTTGTACTCTATTTTACTTCTCTAAGAAATATTTTTCTCAAAAAAAAAAACGATAAACTATGAATTACAAGAGATTACTTGACATAATTAAAATGTATCCTAACATTAAAATGATGAACTGAAGTCATAAAAATCATCGTCATATTATCTTATACATTTTAAAAATATAATTAAAAAAAAAGATTTTCGCTTATAACAAAATGATAGAAGTGGAAAGTTATAAACAAACACATTCAATATTAAGTTCATAAAATTATATCAATGTTTATATTTAAATAAATAATAGTAACATTTAAATACGTACAACAAATACACTTGAAAAACTACTTTGATTATATAGAAAACATAACATAATATTTATTACCTTATTATTAAACGTAATTATTGGAACGATAGACTCTTTGTCAGACAATAGTTGGAGTCGTGTAGACATGATTTATTCCGTCACCGTCCGTATCGCGCGCGATCGAATGGAGCCGAGTAAAACAGATTCAGTGTATTGCCGACCCGAATGTGACGATTCCTTTTCATTCGCACTGATCAATGAGTCTTAAACAGTTTTCATTTCAATACATTTTACCTTAACTTATAAAATTAACCTACTTGGTTTGACCTTGTAAACGGATATAATAACTGTAAACTCCCAAGTTAAATTAATTTTAAGTTAATAAAATGCAATACTGGTCTGCATCTCATGCCAAATGTACTACGATATTTTATCAAGACATAGAACATTGCTGTTTTGAGTATGTACAACAAGCTTAACCTCGTATTCACTCACACTTATTGCTACAAAATAACACTTGAACATTTATGTGCAAGGAAAATGCTTATTAGGAAATGCTTAATTATGCGAACGTTTTTGAAGTTATACGTCTTTTGACGCGTTAGAGAAAAATGATGCGAATAAATTTTTACGATGCGCGCGCACACCGTCACGAAATACCGACGCTCTGAAGTTATTACGATGCGCGCACACACCGTCACGAAAAACCGACGCCCTGAAGTTATTACGATGCGCGCGCACACCGTCACGAAAAACCGACGCTCTGAAGTTATTACGATGCGCGCGCACACCGTCACGAAAAACCGACACCCTGAAGTTATTACGATGCGCGCGCACACCGTCACGAAATACCGACACCCTGAAGTTAGCTATAGTCAACATTTTGTTTCTTTGTATTTGTTGTTTGTATTTCTTTGTATTAAAACTTTCAATGTATTAAATACCTTTTTTCTATTGTTAGTGTCGTTTTTTCTACAAATGTAGATAGAATATGGCGAATGATAAAATTTTTGAAAAGATTTTTATCTTGTTACGCTAAAGTAGTATAACTTCTAATGCGTGTACATAAGTACACACACACTTTTTTTACTGAGCTAAGGTAATAACTACACCATCTGACGATCATTTTTTGAGTAAAACATCAAGTCATTGGTGGTGTATTGTAGATCAGTGAGCACTGTTATATTTAGTGGTCACATTATTCGGTTTGTTCGGAAGATAAGGTAAAACGTTTATATAACCATTCTCTACAACATAATCTGGTACTTAGTTTCAATTCTTCGTTACTTAGTCTTTAATGAAAACATATTTCTTCTGTAAAATATTTAATCTATAACAATTTGAATATAATCACTTCCTAATATACTTAAGTTAGCTAATCTTATAAAACTCGAGAGATTGTTAGAAGGTACGAAACAATCAGTCAGAGATTATAATTATTACGCTATGGCTCTCAGGAGCGGAACAATTATCACACACAGCGTAGGTTACAAATTATGCAAGAAATAAGTAATATTGAAAGTTTTGTGTCGCGGTGTGGCGTTGGAAACAGAAAACAGTAGAAATAAACCCGAAAAAAAAACCAAAGATCATATTAAAACAATAGTCCACAGACTAGAAAATGTTTCCACAGCATTACACTATACTATAAGGTAACAGAATATAATTAATATCGGAAAATATAAAAGAGATAACAATTTTATTTCGTACGTAAGACAGAGCTCAGTTAATGCCTTTCAGGTATGCAAACTTGTATGTCACTTGAAATAAATTGCAGCTAAATAATTTAGTTCAGTACTAGCTGTACCCGCGACGTTGCTCGCACGGAATTTATTTTAGACTTCTACGGTCTTATTACAAAATCAAAAATAAACTAGGGTATAACACGAGTTTTACTAAGTAGGGCCTAAAATTTTAAAGGTAGTTCAAGTCATATTTAAAATATTTTATTACAAAAGTGTATCCAAGCGGTCTCTAGCTGATTTAAGTTTTTTATACAAGTAACTCTGAATAACGTTCGTTCAATTCGATCTCATCATTCAAAAACGTTCCATTACATACAGATATTTTACTAACAATTTCAAGTTATGAGTAATATTTTTGTTCAGATGTTCATTAAGAAAATTTAATTATTACACGTTAAACTGGTTATCATTATTGTGATATTTTAGTTAATAGAAAATGATGTATAAAATAAATAAAATAAGCAATAGACAACATTTCCGTAAACACCTGAAACACAAAAGTTCCATTTCTATCGTGTGTCTTTACGATACAACCTGCATTTCTTTTTAATTTATACACTTTAATTTTTCAAACACGTAAAAACATTTTCCTTATATATTTTCTTATTATTACAGTATTGATATTTAGAATATAGCTAAACCTCGTTTGCTTCATTTACTTTGTTTGTTTGTAAGAGAGAGCCTGCCATCATAGAAATCCAGTAATAAAGCGCCATTTGCTGAATTTTCTCCGAACTATGAATTGTGTAGTCGTATATAAAAAACTTCCTATTACGATTAGTGGATTTCATTCTCGAATGGAAACAAAGGATATTTTTTGGGGTCTATTCTCAAATTATATGATTTTTATGAAGTGTCCTATATTTTATACATGAAATAAAAAAACATGTTTGCATGCCCAGCAGCATGTCCCAGCATTACCCGGCTTTTGATTTAGCATTTTGGGAAAAATACCAAGATAATCCGCTGCCTTCAATATCTTATAGCGCTATTTTTGTTTACTCAGTCGTTACGCTGTGCGATAGAGAGAACGCCTTACAAAACCGAGATAAGACGATGTTAGCCAGACGTCTCACTATTCGCTCCGACATACCAAATAAAATACCAGATACTGTAGTTCTATTATTTTCTATACGAATGTAACAGTTTTTCCGCTGTATTAATTTATTTAGATTATGTTACGCTTAACAAAATTATATCTCCGTGTTCATAATTAGACATGAATTATATAAAACTCATCGCTTTCGAGGATAATAAATAGAATAATTAATATGCAATCATAATTAATTTCACGTTTATCGCCATAACCTTTCGATAAATTCTAATTAATGAAGGATTCGAAGATCGTAATAATTTCTCCAAAGGTTATTGTTCTACCTCCTACACACGTCTAAACTTATCTCACATGTGTCTGATTTTCCAAAGATAACATTACAACCATACTTTGTTCAAAAGGTTGTATAAATACATGATAATGTAACGTATAATATAAGTACTCTTTAAATGTTTAGTTATATATAACTTCCCAGGAAAACAATAATTTTCTGCCTGTCGGAAGCTGTACCTGGGGGTCGTGCGGTCGATGACCCTTTACGGGGCACCCGCGTGGGCGTTTAAACTGACGGCCAACAACATCCCTCACCTGCGGAGCCTGCAGCGGGCGATGCCCGTCAGAGACATACGCGGGTACCGCACGATCTCCTTTGAGGCGGCCTCCCTTCTTGCCGGATCCCCACCCTGGGACCGCAACGTCTTGCGCCTAGAGAAAACGAGATGCTGAGGTCCCAGCTCCAACAGGTCCTAGTGGTGGAAGAGTGGTCTCGGTGACTTGAGCAACCCAGCTGGGGCGTGATAAAAATCGAGGCTGTTCGACCAGTCATGACCAGGCGGCATGGCACTCTGAGCTTCTGGCTGACACAGGTGCTCTCGGGGCATGGCTGTGGTTGCGTGGATAATTCCGCTCTGCACACGATGAGTGAATGTACCGCCTGGAACGTGTCACGCCGCGAGCTGGTCGCGGTCATTGGCCCGGAGCTCTCGCTCCTGATCCTCGTCAGTAAGATGGTCGAGAGCGAGTGCAGCTGGCTTTCCGTCGCCTTCTATTGCAAGACAGTCATGCTTGCAAAGTGGGCGGCGGAGAGGGATCGGACCACTAGGCTCCCCTCCCGAATTCGACGAACCACATGGCGCCGATGGGTATATGATGACCTCCGGCCGCCGTAGATGGGGCCTGGGGCGATGGACACGGGCATGTCCGTTTTTGTTTTTTTTTCCTTAGTGATGAGTTGCAAAATGGAATGCCTTAATGGAGTAATAAAATAAAATCAAACTCAATCGAGTTAATATTTTCATCATACATATTTTTACAAACATAGATAGTTACAATTATGGGGGATACGGGACGTCATTTCTAGACATCACCATCGTTCACACGTGGTTAGGACAAAGAAAGACATAGGATACCTTGCAGAATGAAAAGAGAAGATACTGTTCCGGAGGAATAGGTTAGGTTAGCCAGCGGAGCTGTGAGAAAAAGCTAGTGAAATATAATAATACAATGCAGTGGTCGTTGTTGTGTGTTTGTTCCATTTACCTAATTTAATAAAAGATACCCTAAAACATGGTCAGAAAGAATTATGATTTGCAAAAAAGAATGTAAATCAGTTAGTAGTGTATAGTAAACACCCAAACTGACAGATTATATATACAAAGAAAAAATATAAAAATTTGTTTTTCGTTTATTCCTTCTTCATATAGCTGTGGCAAACTTTGAAATAATATTACAACGCTTTTTAATTAAGCGAAACAATTACTTGGAAAATTAATAAACAGAATTATACCGAAAATACTTACCGATAAGTACTTATAATTTGGTTTCCGTACCATTCATTTTATATTTCCTTTGGAGTATTATAATTTTATAAATTAACACACTCTTTCTTACCTTCAGTGGTAATTGAGTTCACTTTATCGTCAAGTAATTTAAACGTTACCTAATTTCCAGTTTCCGGTACATACTTAAATTGATAAAAAATTGTTTAATATATCCATATAATTACTATTATTTAAATTTATTTTTAATTAAGTTTATATTTATTCCTGCAAATACAGTTTTTTTTTGCATAAAATAGATGATAAATATGATATCTACCATAAACTACCTATAAAAATGACTAAATTAATTAAACTTACACGGTGTTATTACAAAAAAGTTAAATACGTATTGAATACTTGGTTTAAAAAGGTTTCGAATTAAATGCACCGCTGTCTTGCTCTTACTTACCAGACCTTGCGTCTACAGACTACTACTTTTTCCAGAATTTGGATAACTCCTTGGCGGGAAAAAAATTCAATACCCGAGAGGCAGTACAAAATGCCTTTGAAGAATTTGTTGCCTCCCGTCCAGCTGATTTCTTTAAGAAGGGCATCAATAAACTGCCACTGCGTTGGCAAAGATGCATTGATTGAATAGGTGATTACTTCGATTAAGACAAATAAAAAATACATGAAAAAAATTCGTTTAGATTTTTTCATACAAAACGGCAATTTCATAGGTAAAGACCTAATATTTGCGCTCCCATCCATTATTTTCTTTATTAAATTTTCACAGCACACTATAGATATGTGACCATTGCAAACTTATCTATATAAATAAAATGATTAGAGGTTTGCCGTTATGGGTGCATCACTCAAAAACTGTTAGATTTTTGGATTTCTACGAAATTCATTTACTTATACTTCTTAGATACTTGGTTCTGGTCTCAAAATATATCACAATTGCTTTGTTTAGTATAAAACTATATACAGCAAAAAGCATAATTTTGTAATGACTAGATTTTTAAGAATTATGAAAAGCTAATTTTTAATAGAAACTTCGATACTTCATTCATTACACAAATTATTTTAAAACATTATTTTGTCTTATTAAAATATTCTATTCCTCATACTCATTTGATCTTGCTCTTCAATAGTTGATCCATTATTTGATAAATATTACAAATTGTTGTCATTTTGTTTAAATATTTGTTTGCAAGGTTATAGTGATGCATAATAATGATAGATCTGGACATGCATTTCAATTATTATGTTAAATCTGACATCTAGAGTTGCGATAGTTTTTTCTTAAAGTATACCACAAAATGTGAATGTTGTCGAATAGTAAAGAGTATGCTTCAGTCATCCTACTTATAGGAAACTACGAATTTTCTATCCATTTGTGTTAATTTGTGTGTTTTCTTACCGTGGAGAAGTAGAGTATACTGTGTGGTGCTTAGTTTTTTCTTCTATACCTCGCCATGGTAGTGACGTATTGCATTTGGACCAGATAATCACTACATATTATAAAACAAAGTCTACTACAGCGTCTGTCTGTCTGTTCGCGATAAGCTCAAAAACTACTGAATGGATTTTCATGCGATTTTCGCTAGTAAAGAAAGTGATTCATAAAGAATGTTATAATTATATATTTAGGTTAGGTATTCAATTTATAACAGTTTTTTTTATTATCAGGGTGAGATAATGTCCGCCGTGCCCTCGAGTATATGTGTATATTCAATTGTATTATATGTGTGTTTGAATTTTTGGATAGGAAAATGTTGTGTTTTTGCGTCACCGAGAACGTCGACATGCTTGTAACGTATTGCGCTTGTGTCAAACTAGTGACGAGTAGTATAGCGACCTATGTACCGATGTAATATTGATATTTTGTTTTGAGCTTGCGCAGACCATCATATTTTGAATTAATTAATAAACTATCTAAAAATGTACCTATATGTATAATTATTACTTGGAGTCCCAATAGATATGGGAACGAAACTAATATTAATAATCTGAATTTACAAATTGATTTAAAAATTCATAAAAGTACACAGTTATTCTATTGTTTTCAGTGTCCATTTCAATCAACAGTCCTTATTAGGCTGTCTCGACTTTTTGTATTTTCTTTACATATTTTGAAATCTATACTAATATTATAGAATAATATAGAATGTGTTTGCTTGAACGCGTTAATCTCAGGAACTACTACTAGTTCGATTTGAAAAATTATTTCAGTGCTAGATAAGAGCGGAGCACCAATGAAGAATGTTTCAAAATCGGGGTTTTTTTAGCGTTAGCCCAAAGGTTCTATTCCGCGCGAACGAACTCGCGGGCGAAACCTAGTTATTTTATATAAACGCTATTTTACCTAACACATTAAAATTGATTATGATTTATCGAAATATGATTTACATCATAGCCAATAATAACTCCATTTGCGAATCTCCAGGCAGTAACATAAGGCAATAACATTATTTAATAAGTGATAATTATACTCGAAAATATATAATCATATTGGTGTGTCCGATAGTAACACAGGAAACCTTTTCTAGTATATTATTTTCTTTGGTTACACCAGATGAGTTTGTGAACGAACGACAAAAGTAAACCTTCTATTGTAAATAAAACTCAAGAACTGCCGACAGACGTGAAAGCACAAAACAATGACGTAAATGTGTTGTTATCTTTTGAATTTTCATATTAATTATAGTATGAATATTTAAACTTCAGAATTTGTTTATTGAAACTGTTAATATTAGTGGAGCAATAATTATATACATTTTTATAAAGTCTATTAATCAATCAAACGTATGATGAGTTGCAAAATATCAATATTACATGTGCACAGGCCTACACATCGCTAGTCTGACACAAGCCGCACAAGCGCAATATGCTCGGACACGCTTACTAGCATGTCTTCACGCGAGAAAAAATACCGCTCGACGGGCCTAAACAAGTTTTCAATTTAAAAAAAAAATGCTTGTAAAGACAGTTCAACTCAACTTATTAAATAATATTAACTATAGATTTATCGTCGTGTGTATAAACTACGGAGCAAAACAGGCGAATACTCGTCCCAAGCCACTTTCATGACGTTTTGCACTCCGAAGGTATAATCTCTGAATATGGCATGTCCATTAGTAGACTTTCGCCGTTCGTTAATAAGTAGACGGCTTAAAAGGGAACGTTCGTCATAATCTCAAATGATTTTGTATAAAGTTAATATTTAAAATTTCATGATTTTTTTTAATTTTTAAAGTGTATAATTAATTTTGCTTCTACTCTTTCTTTCGACTTTTATGTTAATAGAGTGTAATGTAAATAAAAACTTTCCTTCTCTTGTAAAAAGTTTTTTTTAATAAGTTCTTCGTTTTATTCAAATGTTTTGAAATCAATTATTTTTAGGATTACGTTTTTTTCGGATTAGTAGTAATTTTAATAAAAACAAAAGAACAGTCAACATCTGTATATAAATGAACAGAGACAAATGAGAAATTACGTCTTCCTTCTCTGTTTTTCAACCGATTTTCTTCTTTTTTTTTTGTTTAATAAATTTCGAAGAATTACTTATTTCCTTTCTTTCTCTATACCTCAAACTTCACCTTCTAAATAAAATATGTGTACGATATACATAATAATATCTATATATTAACACATGAATAAAAAGTTTGTACACATTATGGTCGAATTTCGACCACAGGACAACCGCTAGTTTACGCACTTTTACAAAATATCGTGACTGAATGACATGTTTGCAAATATATGATACAAAGCATAATATGAACAGAAAGGAAATATATTCAACATCTCTAGTAGAAGTAGGAAGCAAATTTCACTTCTGATATTGATATCAGAAATAAATTCATATGGTAAACACGATTCATATAAATAGGAATATTTCGTAATATTTTATTTAAATAAGTATATAACATCAATATTTTTGTTATTTATGTTTACAAGATTCTCTGAATCTAAAAGAAGGACTATTTGTACATTTATAACACACTAGTGGGATCGGCGAAAGTTTTCCCGATCTGATAATATAAAAAACCTTTATATATTATATACCTAAACGTTCCTCGTGAATCACTTTATCTACTAGTGGAAACCGCATGAAAATCCGTTCAATAGTTTTTGTGTTTATCACGAACATACAGACAGAATGGCGAGGCGATATTTTTGAAACGAAACTTCTTATGGGAAGGCTTTAAAATTCTGATCTGAACTTTTTTATGTAACGAAAAGTGGTGGTGGTAAACACTGTATCGGGTAAAGTGGGTGCAGTGTCTCGCTTGTCTTCGTGTATTGGAGAAAGGTGAGATATACGCTCTTCTCGCTTTCTTTTTGAGGGTTTCACTTTCTCACTCACACATGTTTTTTTGTCATTATCAATAATTTTTATTGAACAGAGTACTAAAATATACGGACGGTGCAGTGGTTAAATGGATTCGAATCCCACACATAGCTATTATTTGTGTAACTTATAGATTATTGTTCTTACTCTGTAGATCGTAGATCACAAATATAAAAGCAGTTAATAAAAACGAAAGAAAATAAACTATTTACAAATACAGTTACTATAAGTGTAAACGTTAACAAAAAGAAGATGCTATCATTTAAACATATCAGTCGACAAACTGACAGCTATTTGAGGAAGTGTTTGTGGAATAGAACCTTTGAGAGTATCTACGTAACCGTAAAATCAAAGTAAAATTAATTGGCAACCTCCAAAGTGAACACAACTGTAGTACAGTACTAGTACTGTACTGTAATTTAGTACAGTAGTTTGTTATCACTCCAATAGTATATAATATATAGCTATATAAGCTAAACTTGAAAATGCATTTCAGCAGAAGACTTCATTATTCAAATGAGACAAAGGGACTTAGTTGTTCCTGTCCTTTACCTGATTGTAAGTCAAGTGCAACCTAAAACTAGTAGCGACCACCCAAAAATCGACGTCTATCGATAATCGCCGCTGATATGTCAGTTTGTAAAACTCTCTGAAGCTCTAATTAGTTGGTCCAAGATTAAAATAGGGTATCATCAAAATTCAATCGAATACTTTACTTTACCGCCTCGATTCATTAATCTCACCCTTTTTATTAGAATAAAACGCACGATCGAGGAATTCACGAAGTACTCGGATTTATCTGTCGAATATAATCTTTACCGCGCTTAGAAATAAAGGATCCAAAGCCGCGCGAGTGATACCATAATATGAATCAAAATCAGTATCAATCAGTCCAATTATCCCATGAATCTTCTACCTTGTTGAGCTTAAACACTGGAGTATACACCGGCTGATCTCAGAACAGGACATGCCTATAGCGAGATTTCCGCCTGGTGGTCACACTAGTCAAACGCAAATGCTATAGTCTACCACCCGGCTAAGTAATTATTTAACAATGTGTTCTTTCCGAGCCACTTTTTCTAGGTGCATCAGGACATTGTCATTTCAAAATGTGCCTCTAATTAATAGTATCCTTAGAATTGATAATTTATTATCCATCTACGATAATTCACAGGGAGGAGGCGTGAAGTGAGGCTATTTGTCTTCCGCTTAATACCTCGGTTGGACTTCCTTACTAATTGGATTAGCCACGCTATCCTGGAAAAACGGGAATAAATATGTTCCTTGCTATCGCTACAGTTGCAGGTTGGGCTGTTGAAATTAGTTCAATGCTATTAGTGTTCTATTATTTTTTTATAAGTAAGATTGATGGTCACTTCATTCTGTATAGAGAAAACACTCAGAGACAGAACTAACAAATATCCTCATTAACCAAAAGACAGTCGTATGTAGGGAATGGAAATAGCTGTTTTTTCACTGGAAAATTTAGTTTACAGTTGCGCAATACGTCATTGAGTTTAAAACTCGTATAAAATTTAACTAGAGAAGAACCACCGTTACATATATTTCTGGGGCAAAACAACAATTATCCCGTTGTTGTGTTCAGATCTGAAGAATTTAGTTGGCAACGCGTACTGGTACATAAGCTGTACCATCATGGTAAAACGGCCGATTTGAGAATATACATAGATATAGGCTACATTGACCACTTATCGTAGTGTAGGTAAGTAAGTGTAGGTGGTAGAGCCACGCTGTAGGTGGTAGAGCCACGCTGAAACTATTACTGGTTTCAGCATAAATGGGTCGGCTCGCCCGGGGTAGTACCACCCGCTCACAGAAAACCGACGTGAAGTAACAGTGCTTGCATTGTTGCGTTTCGTTCGGTCAGTGAGAGCGCCGGACACCCACCTCCCATCCCCTTCCACTTTCCCCTTCCCTTCCTCCCCCCCTCCCTACACAGGCTGGCAACGCACTTGCGACTCCCCTGGTGTTGCAAGTGTCTATGGACGGTGGTGATCACTTACATCAGGTGACCCACCTGTTCGTTTGCCTCCTATGATATAAAAAAAAAAAAAAAAAAAAGATAGATAACATGTTTGTTTATTACTTTATACTGTTTAGGCTTTTTCATAAATAACATCATTTCTACGTATGAATGGTTAATATTCTGCGAGCGATAAACTATTCCTTAGTGATAGGATACGGCACAGCTACAAATTTAATAATGATTTATTAATGCACAATATAAAGTCTCATGAAAGGACAACTATGTAATAATTTACTTCTCAGGTAAAACGAAACAAAATATAAGAGTGAGCTATCTGTTTGTGTTTGCTTGTGGGTACATGTTTGTAGTTTATTTTATTACACATCTGCGATCTCGGTACTCTCATGAATTCAAATGCTAGCTTCCATTATTACCTATATTCTTACCTTTACGAAATAGGATTCGGTAACCTACAATGAATATATTCAACTAAATCTAAGCTTGCATGATACAATATTAACATGTGGATTTGATATATTAATGTCTATTATCGATATTAAATATAATTTTAATATAATGTAATGTACGATATGAACCTATCTATATATGTGAGCATATTTTTTGTCTCAACAATACTACTGTTTAGCTAAAAGAAAATCCCTTCTGGCATTAAGCTCGCTGTACATAAACTAAAAAGCACCACAAAGTATTCTTTCATTTTTTTGGATATTTAGCATTTTTAAGACATTGTAAAATATATTACTATAAACTAGCGTTGAATTATCTATACTATATCTAAATATTAGAGTGTTTTATGTAAAGTTACTTATTATATCATTTATTTCTATGCTAAATATAAAATAAAATTATATTATTTGAATAGTCATTATTTTCAAATGCTCGTCCAGTTAGCAACCGATCACAAATTAAAAATCTATCAAAAAGTATAACTATCGAAATATCTGGGAAACTTGTAAACAACATGCACTTCTTATGCCAATATTATTATTATATTCAACCCCATCATTGTTTGGTATAAATAGTTATTATGTCAGCCTTCAATATTTAGGACCGATGATGAACTTATTCGGATTCAGAATTTTTTTTTGATATCCTCGTCTTTATTAACCTTCCCAATTCTCCTTTTGGAAAATTATTGGCTACAATGTCTCCGATCTTCAGAACAAGTAAGTTACACAATATATAGAACTTAAACCTATTTTGTATAAATTTATGAAAGTTGAAACATCCAATCAGGTCATTAAATCTTTAATCTACATTTCTATAATTGTTAATTTTCAAAGTAATTTATTAACATCTTCATTCTTCATAACTTCATTTAAATTATAATGTTTGTATAAAATAAGCCGATGTAAATCTTCTATATATCTTCTATATATGTATTGTAAATCTTCTATATATCTATACATATAATAAGAATGTAAATGTAACGTGCCTGTAATTTTCGATTTTCGTGAAAAAAATTGTTGCAGGTGTCTAGGAATAAGTAATGAATACATTTCAATTATTTTTAGAAATGTCTGTCTGTTTGAATGAACACGCATCACTGCTAAAGTACTGATTTCACAATAAAACCTCACATAAAAAAATTATAAAGCACATCCTCGGGAGTAACTTAGTCTTTGTTTCATTAAAATCGGTCCACTCTATCCAAAGTTATTGTAATTTTAATGGCGCCACGACTTAAGTATGAGAGGAAAGTGGCTAAGCAAATGGACTAAATACGTTCAGATGACTTTATTAGTCATTGATTCTTACATCAGGTTCCACGTGGACAAAATCGCGGGCACAGCTAGTATATAAATAAATTCCTAACCAATTTCAGTCACAGCGACTATTTCAAGTCAAACATTCGTGAGCTTTGATGTGTCTTGGGAACGTAAATCTTTGCGTAGTAAGTGCATCCGCACAGTGAACAAATAAGAACACCATTTACATAAGTGTAATCGACTGACGCTGTTCCTACATCGTAGTACGTAAGTCCATGTACATTAAAGGCTTGAATCTTTGCCGCAGTTAAAAGGTTTTCAACCCGAACGCGTTTACTATAAATTTTAAATAATTAATAAATAAATACACATTATACAGACAATCTTCTATACACATAATAAAAATGTAAATCTAACGTGTGTGTACTTTTTAGATTGTTATGAAAAAGATTGTTGTAGGTGTCTTGGAATAAGTAATAACAGTACATTATTGCAAAGGCCGTGAAATAGGCAATTACAGGTCGAGTCTGAGTTGTCACTTCCACCGAGGCATATATAGTGCTTTTCTCAAAAGAGTGCAGGGAAATAAAACATACATTTTATATTATACATTTAATTGAATTAATATTAAAAGTCATATTAGTCACATTGGGGCAATTACTAAAAGATAATGTTATTGATTTCTCCAGTACATTTATGTTTGTTTGTTGAAGTTCTGATGAGGTTTGCAGGTGGGCGTTGGTTGTAGTGGTTGTAGACTTAGATGTTGGCAAGTGGCAAGTGGGTAAGATTCTGTTTCCGAATTAGGTTGCAATATGATATTTTGATTTATTTTATTATTTATATCAGTTTTGATTTCAATTGAGTCCTCAGTGTAGCCTTCAGCCACTTTATCTGACTTCCAGCTTCCGTGTCTTTTCAAAATCGTGAAATTAGCTCCTGAATCAGCCAGAAGAGTGGTTGAAGGTCTACGGAGACAATGTCCAGTGTAACATTCAGTATTTGTCAAGTTTAAATATGTTGCTATTTATTTAGGCATTTTAGCTATTTTATGTCTTCCAATGACCTGCCGTGCACTTCCCTATCTGGAAGTTAAGAAAAAACCTATCTGGTGTGTTTGCTGGACGAAGATTATAATATTTTTTCACATATATTAGGAACTCTCCTCGGATTATAAATATCCGGTCAATCTTTGTTTTAGTGTCGCGCAATGTTATTTTTGCTTTGTCATCAAGAAATTCTATATATTTTGTGGTAATATTATAGAGTTCGATACTCCGACATGCTCCGTTAACACCTAATATTATAACAACCTATAACAAACAAAACTAAATATCTTCTATACACATAATAAAAATGTAAATCTAACGTGTGTGTACTTTTTAGATTGTTATGAAAAAGATTGTTGTAGGTGTCTTGGAATAAGTAATAACAGTACATTATTGCAAAGGCCGTGAAATAGGCAATTACAGGTCGAGTCTAAGTTGTCACTTCCACCGAGGCATATATAGTGCTTTTCTCAAAAGAATGCAGGGAAATAAAACATACATTTTATATTATCATTTAATTGATACATTTAATTGAATTAATATTAAAAGTTATATTAGTCACATTGGGGCAATTACTAAAAGATAATGTTATTGATTTCTCCAGTACATTTATGTTTGTTTGTTGAAGTTCTGATGAGGTTTGCAGGTGGGCGTTGGTTGTAGTGGTTGTAGACTTAGCTGTTGGCAAGTGGCAAGTGGGTAAGATTCTGTTTCCGAATTAGGTTGCAATGTGATATTTTGATTTATTTTATTATTTATATCAGTTTTGATTTAAATTGAGTCCTTAGTGTAGCCTTCAGCCACTTTATCTGACTTCCAGCTTCCGTGTCTTTTCAAAATCGTGAAATTAGCTCCAGAATCAGCCAGAAGAGTGGTTGAAGGTCTACGGAGACAATGTCCAGTGTAAAACATTCAGTATTTGTCAAGTTTAAATATGTTGCTATTTATTTAGGCATTTTAGCTATAAGCCAATGACCTGCCGTGCACTTCCCTATCTGGAAGTTAAGAAAAAACCTATCTGGTGTGTTTGCTGGACGAAGATTATAATATTTTTTCACATATATTAGGAACTCTCCTCGGATTATAAATATCCGGTCAATCTTTGTTTTAGTGTCGCGCAATGTTATTTTTGCTTTGTCATCAAGAAATTCTATATATTTTGTGGTAATATTATAGAGTTCGATACTCCGACATGCTCCGTTAACACCTAATATTATAGCAACCTATAACAAACAAAACTAAATATCAAGATACAGCCACGGACCGTATCTTCTATACACATAATAAGAATGAAGTGTCTGTATATAATATCAAAATAACACTTTTTTACTGATTGGGTGTGAAAGTATACACGCAACTGATAACAAAAATGCAATTTTTAAAATTTTTGTCGGTCTGTTGGTCTGTCAGTTTGTTCCGGGTAATCTCCGAAACGGCTGGACCGATTTTGACGAGAATTTCACTGGCAGATAGAAAAAATTACAGCAGGTTACTTACACTACTTTAAATTAGACTAGCTGTTAACTGCGGCTTTGTCTGCAATGATATCTTCAAAACGGTTGGACGGATTTCCACGGGACTTTCACTGGCAGATAGCTGACCTTATAAAAAGTAATTTTAATTTATACTAGCTGTTAACCGTGGCTTCATCCGTAGTGCTATCTCCAAAACGGTATGATCGTTTTTTACAGGACTTTTACCGGCAGATAGCGGACGTTATAAGAAGTCATTTAGTCTATTTTAATTTAGACTAGCTGTTAACCGTGGTTTCGCCCGCAGTGCTATGTCCAAAATGGTTTGACCAATTTTCACGGGACTTTCACTGGCAGATAGCTGACCTTATAGGAAGTAATTTAAGTTATTCTATTTTAGACTAGCTATTACCCGCGACTTTTAGCAAAAGTATGTTGTTTACTGTAAACATGTGCATAAGATGTACCTTGTACTGGACTCCAAGAATAAATATAATTGAAACTCATATATCTGTATCTATGTATGTAATTTGAATTATATTGTCTTTTCTGTCATTTCGCATTATTTATCGCGCTTTCGTCTACATAACTCAGCAACCATAGTAACATATAAGAATATTGTATCCAAGTCAATGAGCACTATTTAAATTGTCGAATGTTAAAAACTGCTTAGACAGATATAAAGTTTTCTATTTTGATTTATATTTATGCAAGATTTCAAGAACTCTACTCATTCATTGTATATAATTCAACATTATAATTATTAATAGGAAATTTGAAGATAGAAAGATAAGATAAAAAGACCATAAACGTATTACTTATTGACAATATGGGCATATTATATCATTATAATAACATCTTTAAGTCATTGTTTCATTAGTGCCTTATATAGTGTGAGCACTGAGATAGTTACATGGTGGATTAAGGTTCCAAATATGTTGCTGATGATAAACCTCATTTGACACACTGTTAGTATTTATATATCTAATGTATATGTTACATGTCACTGTAGGTGGCGTGCGTGTCGTACTTACAATTGTTTATAAAAAGCATTTCTATAATTGTACATGGTCTCACAATTTTATATTTCTTTAATACAATTTGAAAAAACGCGACCGCTAGTATTTAATAAGACTCATAAATCGTGTTTATCAAAATTCATCATACCTATCCAGTCATTTTGCCTAAACGGTATCTCAAATAAATAATGAATATTATTTACTTTTGTCGCTAAACATATATCATCTGGGACTTAATTAAAATTTGTTTTTTGGTTATGATAGTAAAATTTTTCGATATTTTGCTTTTGAATCCGGTTGATTGTCGTTTAAGAAAAGTAGCTAAATTTCCATAATTTTTCAAGTTTTTAACATGAACAGTACATTTCAATTTTCAGCATGGAATAAAGTGCCCATACTGTAGATGGCTTTTTAGTTTTAGCAATCTCATCAAAATACGCCAAAAATACTGTTTTGAAGAAATTGTTCACTTTTTCTTCTCGTTTTTCCAACGCATAAAATGTTCATATACTTTCATGTATTTTTCTGTTGACTTTGCTGGAAGCAGGTTCTCCATTGTCAATTTGGCTTCTGCTCTTAAATCTGGTGGAGTACAATCAATCTCCATTTCAATCTCTGAACCGTTGGAACTCATTTGAATTATTAAATTAATTAAGAAGAATTTTCAGCTATGCCGTCAATTTTCTATTTATCATCTGTGCCGAACGCATGAACGCAATTTGTACTAAGCAAAGAGGCTTATTTTCATATGCCAAAAATGATAAAAAAGATCCAATAAAAGAGTATTTAATAACCCCGGCACGCTGTTTCATACAACATTGCTGGAGCATTGTAATGTTCCAGATTCAAAAAACGCTCCTGCAATGGTTTTGATTTTCTTTGTCCGTCGAATTTACGGAAATTCGATAATTCGCGTGTTGTTTTTTTTTTTAAATAACGACAATATTTCCATGCATGTTTGAGAAAAATACATTTCAATCAATTTTTTGCAATATCTGTCTGTCTATTTGTTTGAACATGCATCACTGCTAAAGTACTACGTTCACGATAAAACCTCACCAAGAAAATCATAAAGCATATCCTCGAGTATTATTTGGTAGTTTCTATAAATCGGTTCACTCTATAAAAAGTTATTGTTATTTTAATGACGACGCTACTTAAGTACGACAGAAGAGAGAAAAGTTAATAAGTAAATGGCCTTAATACCATCAGATGATTTTATTAGTCACGGTTTTTTTTTACATTAGGTTCCACACGAGCGGAGTCGCGGGCACAACTAATAGTTAATACAAGTGATTAAATATAAAACTGCAACATAACCGAAAGAGCACTCGTGGCTCTAACGAAGCAAGCACACCGTAAACGGGTCCCATTAAATTTATTAAGGTGATAAAAATAATTTAACCTGATAGCATGGCCGGAAATAATATCCGGGAGGCATAAAACAAAAGGGAGGTAATGATCCCTCATTCTTTTAGCAATATTGGGAATTTCGCGAGGTGTGGCCTCAGCGTTAGTCTGGTATCGTGACCGGGAACTTTATGACCAAATTAAATTACTCGGACAATTTTACTTTAATCAAGTGAAGTAGAGAATCGTTTGTGTATTATATTAAAATCTATACGAGTGTATTAAACGCTTAGAGTGACTATTGGATATAAGCAAATCATAAAAAAAAATTCAACTCACACAGGAATTATTTTTTATCCGAACCTCTAAAATAAATAGGTTATTCTAAAAAGTATTGAAGTGAAAACGTCTTTACTCGCATTGAGAGATTTTAGTAGGAGAAGAACTTACGGATTCGCGTCACCACTGACCTCAACATGCTGGTAAAGCATCACCGACATGCTCGTGATGGATTGCGCTTGCGTTGTAAGCGACGCGTACCGGCCTGTGTACAGTAATATTAATATTTTGTACTGAGCTTGTGCAGCGCATCATGTGTTTGATTAATTAATGAACTATTAAAATGCACATAATTGTTGCTCAGAGTGCAAATAGAGGTAAAAACCAGACTAATTTCATTTTACAAATTACGAAGTTTAAATAATTCCAATCATAATTGATTTAAAAATTCCAAGAAGAACACATCCCTTGTTTTAGGTTTTCACTTCTGTACGCAGTCCTTATGACCTTAGAATCCTTTTTCTAATTTTCAGTCCAGGTTTTTTTTAATTTCGCATATACTTTCAGCTTCCCTGCACGTCTTAATTATTTCTCATTCAACGTTTACTCAGGTCAGGGGCAGGATAATGTGGCAGACATACCAGGTCAAATGTTACCATCATGGTTACCACAATGTCATACCAGGTTGACTAGGGGTCAAATCTAAATCCTGTAATATTGTAAACATAAAAGTATTTCATATTTTTCTAAATCTTTATTTAATACAAAAGACGTTTTTCTTTGCTAGTGCTTTGGGTTAATCCTTATACTAAGTAATCTATATTAATATTTAAAGCTGTAGGGTGTCTTTGTTTGGATGAGCACGTTAATCCTAGGAACTACTGGTCTGATTTAAAAAAAAACTTTCAGTGTTAGGTAGCTCATTTATCGAGGAAATCTATGGGCTATATTATCACGCTAAGACAAATAGGAGCGGAGCAAACAATGAAGAATGTTTCAAAATCGGGTTTTTATCCTTTTGAGAGCTTCCGCTGCGTGTTAGCGTTAGCCCAAAGTATTCTATTCCACGCGGGCAGAAGTTAATGTTAGAAATGCGTATGTGAGTTTGTTTATTTGTTACGCTTACACGCCTTACCGATTATTACTGCCTACTCAGCCGATCATCATAAAATTTTGCTTTAATTTTGTCAACGGTACAGGAAAGGACATAGGGATAGGTAATTAATACAGGTACATTAAGGCGAGTAAAGCCTCAGGTAGAAGCAATATAAATAACATAAGAATCATGAAACCTAATAAAATTAAAATGTAATTTCTTTATCAAACACGTTTAACTTCAAATTACAATTTATAGAAACAAAAATATCAAAACATCGGAACATGATTTTCATTACGAATGAAAATAAATATTAACTGTAATAAACATTTAATTAAATTCGCTTTTAAGGTGTCCTGACTTTCACTCAAGTATTGTTTCTTTGTAATTTATTTCGCAATGGTTAAGATGGAAACGCGTAATTTTAATTACCATAGAAAATATTCGTATCTTTTATTCGAAACGAAAAATGAATTCTGCAAAGTGTAATTGCTTTTCCGTAACAATGTATTATATTACGTACGTTCTTTGACTGTTGTACATATTCAAATTTCCTTTTAATAATGATTTTACAAAAGTTTATTAATAGCTGTCGAATATATTTATTCATTGAAATACTTTAGTATTTAATGCTAGGAGTAGATTGCTCGAGGCACGGTGTTTAAAAGAAGTAGAGAAGTAATAAAAAAAACTATCCAACTTCTATACAAGTTTAGTGAACGTTTTTTTTTGGGGGGATTTTTTTTTTCTTCCTGGGGTTTTGTAGCTTAAAAAAAAAACAAAAATTTTTGAAAAAAAAAAAAAATTTTACTAAATCTTGAGCCAGCCACTCATTTTTAAACTAATTACAAGTAAAAATGATTTGGTTACAAAAATTAATCTGTTACTTGAGATCTTCGTAACATCTCTCTATATATTTAAATGTATAAGCATTCTGCTCTATGAAAAGAGGAAAAATAAGTTATTTAAAACCCTATAGATAAATGGTACTTTTTGGGATTTTTTTTAAAGCAAAAATTTTTCTTTTTTTTTTCTGGGTCTCTTTCCTCTTAAAATTTTTTTTGTTTTTTTTTTTTTGGGTTTTTTTTATTTTTTGCATCATTTTTTGTATACTTTATGTTTGACCACAATTTCTCCTAATGTTCAATAACGATGTGTTTCAAAATGGTAAACACGCTAAACCTTTTTTTACGTGTTGAAGAATCCTACATGGAACACTCAGAGGCTCGGGGGAGCTTGAGTAGTGTCGACCGCCCCACTACTAAACGCAACAAAACTTTGCCCGAGGGAGACACCTACCGACTAAAAAAAAATTGAGCCGTCACGAGACGCCTGGCAGATGTGAAACATCGAAACGATCGAACGAATCTAAAATTCTCAAATTACACTATAGGTATGCGAACTGAGAGCGGCAAGAGAGATCACGCACAATCGCTTGTGCATGGCATCGCGTCGCCACGTCTCACACACTCACCACGCCAACAATCCAGTTTACCCGTGCCTATAGATGTTTCACATCAAAAACTCCACTATAAACCGTATGCCGCACTATGGCAGTTTTACGGGGTAGCATGAGCAAACCCCGCAACACCCCCGTATTTCCTACGCCACACCCGATTGAGACAGTCCGGTTCTCCGACTGCCTCCCAGTCTGTCGAATCCGTGGAATGGAAGGTTAGTGCCCCTGCCCCTTCCCTGCATGGTTTCGTCCGGCAATGGAGAGCAAGACCTCTCCGACGCCGCCAAAAACATGCTAAGCCTAGAGAGACTGACTCTCAAAATCAACTACCGGGATACACCTATAAGTGCTTGACAACATATTTTTCAGTTGAGGATGATAGCTAGCCATGTGGGCTTAGATAAACCTTACCAACATAATCAGGTTACGTCGTTGTCTCGAAATAATTGATTAATATTAAAAAAGACATCTTGATACATAGTAACGCCAACTTGTAATTCACATTGCTAGACTAAAGCTTTTACAGGTATGTACGGTTATAATCACATCAACCTCTCTAGAGTAATTCAAACGCCAAAAAAATAAACAATTGTTTATTTTTTCCGATATACGACGGTACTATAAAAACATTTCTCATGTTCAGGTTTTTCCTCGCATTGTTTTCTTTCATCATTAGCCGATAGTGTTACCAATTTAAATTAATAAATGTATGGAAATGCCGAAAAAATATTTGGTAAACTTCAAATCGCCACAACTTATTTGAACAAGATTATTATTTACTTTGACATAATTATAATTTATTAGATAATAAAACATTTTCTAATACTTACCGTTAAGCTATCATCTTAAGCATCCCACTAAATGTAGCACTTCTGAGCCAAACTTAGCGGTCACTGCCTTTCGATGAGAGATTGAGGTCAAACAGTATATTATTACGCAATAAAAATAACTCCTACCTTATCGACAACAGCTCAGTGTTTAGACACTGTGTCATTCGATATACGTTCTAAACCTTGCCGAAAGAGCCTGTACCATCCAGTAAAGTATAACATGATGAAATCATAGATAATATTCAAAAATCAAAATCAAAATACTCTTTATTCAATTTAGGCCCTGAGAAGGCACTTACGAAAGTCAAAACTACCACCGGTTCGGAAAACAACCCAGTCATCGAGAAGAACTGGCAAGAAACTCGATCTGGTTTATCTTTTCATAATAACTAACATATATTTTTTTATTACTACAACAATAGACACATAAAGCTACATTCGTTTTTAGTGGTTGCACTGAGAGAGGCGTCACTCCCAGACGTCGCTATCGTATCGTCGTATCGTTGTTATTGGTAACATTTTTTCTAAGCTCGCCTAGCTAATTTATAAATCTGTCGCCAAGCACCAATGGGTATTTTGAACACCATCAAAAATTAAGTAATAGTGTTAAGTTTTACAAGAAAGTCCTAAAACATATTACCGTTTTACCGGATTGTAAGTTTAACCGTCATGTCAGGCGGATTTTGATGTCAAAAGTAGGGTGGATCAATAGGTGAACGATAATGATATTTGGAACTGACATCTCTCTTTGTGCATCCACTAAAAATCATTGTAAGGTTAATTACTTTAAATATAGAAATGTATGTTAATAAGAAAAACTCGATCGAGTTTCTTGCCGGTTCTTCTCGACGACTACCCTTGTTTTCTGGACCGGTGGTAATATTGATGTTTATTAGCATCTTCTTAGGGCCTAAATTCAAAAAGTACTTTTAATTTCGATTAT
Source organism: Antheraea yamamai (assembly GCA_036509395.1). Taxonomy (NCBI): domain Eukaryota; kingdom Metazoa; phylum Arthropoda; class Insecta; order Lepidoptera; family Saturniidae; genus Antheraea; species Antheraea yamamai. The sequence goes on from AP028440.1 coordinate 5,905,664, forward strand.
AATTTATCGTCGACTGAGATCGCGGTAAAATTGTAATGTCGTAACTTGCATTTTGGGCTAAATCACTTTTTACCATATTCTTATATAAAAAAATACCGCATCGAATGGTCTCGCTATCCTATGATTTCATTTTTCATCGATACTACCTTAGTTTTTTGCCTAGTTTTAGCACTATCATGTATATTATTATAAATGTATAAAATATAAATATATATTTATAAAAAAATAATTTTTGAAATAGATTTTTTATGATGGCTCTGGTGTAAAGTTTGGTTTTTCAAGTTACGACAATTCCGCCTTCTCACGTCGATATAATATAAAGTAACTCTAATATAGATTTTCGTTTAAATAATAGAAGATTACTGAAATAAACACGAAAGCCTTCGAACACCAATAAGTCACTGAGTCCAATAAACGAGACGTTCGATGGACCGTTCGAAACCAGACGCTTGTTATTAGCTCACACAGGTGTTGTTGAGTATCGGACCGTTTGAAATATCACCTAGATCCCTTTAAGGGAATTACATCTGTTCTACTCGTTCGGAAATTGGACACGATGCGGTCATAATCGTTACGATCAACAGTATTAATCTCATGTGACTATTGGTCTCGATCTATGTTTACTTGTCTTCATTGTATTAGTGGCTGATACCCGCGACTGCCTTTGTGTTTATTATCTTTAACTATATATTTTATTTTCCGTTGAAAAAACATAAATTTGGAAGCAAAAATATGCTTTGCTTACATTTCTAAAAATGATTTAAGTGCATTTGGCTATCAATTATTCTTAGCCACTTGCAGTATTTTTTTTACAAATCTCTAAAAAGTACAGACATGTTAAATTTACTTTCTTATTATATGCATGCCACTGACTAAACCGTGACAAAAATTTTACCTCATTTGTTTGTAGGTGGTCATTATTACATCATTATTGTGTTATTGGTTTTTTTTTTTTTTATATCATTGGAGGCAAACGGACATGTGGGTCACCTGATGTTAAGTGATCACCACCGTCCATAGACACTTGCAACAGCAGGGGAGTCGCAAGTGCATTGCCAACCTGTCTTGGGGGAGAGGGGGAGTAAGGGAAGGGGGAAGGGGAGGGGAGATGGGACCTCCGGCGCTCTCACTGACCGAACGAAACGCAACAATGCAAACAAGCACTGTAACTTCACGTCGGTTTTCTGTGAGAGGGTGGTACTAACCCGGTCGAGCCGACCCATTCATGCTGAAACCATTAATAGCTTCAGCGTAGCTCTACCACCTATTATATATTGTTTATATTATTATATTATATGTTGTTTATTATTATTATTAGCAATGACAATGATCGATCGATGTTATCGCAATGTGAGAATGAGTATTATACAATAACCCATAAGTGTAAAAGGCTCCCACTTCATGACACAAATAACGTGTCTTCATTTCATTATCGTATCTTAGGTAATTGTAATATATATTACAATACAATAATGATACAATATATATTATTATACGAAGATCACCATAACATGCTGCACCTAGAATAAGGATTAATTATAATATTACAAACATAATACATATTTATCCGAGCTATTTTTCTATCGGCTGAGTGCCTTAAGCGCTCGCCTTAGTAGTCCGGTGAAGTTGACAGGTCATTAGTTTAGTCAGTTCGAAAAAAAAAATTCTCATGACATATTATTTATTTTTGATAACTTAAAATATCTAACTAAAAGACAAGAACTTAATAAAGTACCATTGCCTTTGTCTCCAATACCTTTATCTTTTTTTAGAATAAAGACTGTAATAAAACCATACTTAGTACACACAGTCACATTTAGATATAAATTTAATAAGGTATTAGTGCCCATAACGGTGTGGAGGAACTTATTTTCCCCACATTTTTGTATCATAAATAAAATTATATCTTTAGCAATTAGAGAAACGAAATCTTTATTAAAGATTTATTCCTGTAATCTGGGCTATTATAATAAAAATAAATAAAAAAAACGCTTCATAAAGATTGAAGCGAGGAACAAAAATTATCTCATCATTTAAGAACTGCATTCTGTGAGAACCGAGGCGTTAATTATACACTCAGAAAGAGCCCCGAGTAAAAAAGAATTTCAGAGGGGAGCTATATTTATCACAAAATCTGATGCTTTAACGCGTCAGGCGTTTTTTTCTCCCTTGACAAAATGAAAAGAAATAATTAAGACGAGAGCCAGAGCGAATGTAATAAAACACTGTGAGTCAACGGACTCGACTCACCGAGTCGTTGTAAAAGATCGATAGAATTTTTAAGCCGCTCGCTAATGACTTGGAACACCTGTGCCTCTGACATTTACACTGTTGCCTACAGAAGTTTTATCACGTGATATATCTTATTTGCATTATAATTTATTTCTACAATAAAACGAAATACATAAAGGTAGTTTTAGACTGTTACTAATAAATCACGCTACGATAAAATCTCCCATAATTTTGAGTCGTTGATAGAAAATATTATGAAACCTCAGTAAGTGGAACTTCAAGGGACGTGAAAAAGAACCAACTTAAAGAGCTTTTGACATTAAAAAAATGTGTTTAGATTCTGTACTATCTAATTTGAAGTAACAAAGAATAATAAAATAAAAAGAAATTGCTACACGGGTAATATGTTTAGATTAAAGATTACTCTAGAAAAATATGTACTCAGCAATATTCTTAATGTCGGCTTCATATTTTTTCTTTGAGTTATAAGCTATAATCGAGTTCGAGGTACAGAGGTAAAATATAGTTTTTTCGTTTTATAAAGTAGTAATTAATATGCGTTGAAATACCATATAGGTTGTTCCGTACTTTTATTATCTGTAATAATCTATATCTTAGTACAAATCTTTTTTGATATTACTTTCTCGTTTGAAAGGAATGTATCTGTCCATTAGTTTTCGTGAATGCACCTTTAAAACGGTCGCAAGTGCTGCCCTCTAAAAAAAACAATTTAGTACTTTGAATCTAGCAACATAAAAAAACCGCTCTGAGTGATCTGCGTTAACAAACAATCGCAAAACCTGTACAGCTATCTAACACATTGTTAAAATAAACCTAGTGCCAGTATAGACTAGTGTCCTATTATTTCAAAATCAACGATGTAAGCCACGAACCTAGCCGGGGTACCCCGAAGAATAGGATCTCCTAGTGCGGGTGAGTGGTGGATACATGTCCTCCTAAATTCATTTCCTATACATAGGTATTTCTAGTAATAAAAGTATTGTGGCTTGAACAAAAAGGTTCTTCTTTCTTGCTTCTTTCGAATTGTAGAAGTTTTCGATATATCGAAATTCTATGATTACATTTTAAATAATTGCCACATATTTTCTTATCGTATTGTAGATTAAAATTATAATTTTTAGTTTATATTATCGTGAAAGATCATCTCACAATAAGCTACGGCTAAGTGCTCATAAGATGAAACCACGGGGCCCTAATTTCACTTCATCCGCAGTTTAACGGCTGAAGTTAAATGACTGGTAATGGACGCACTTTGCAAATGAAATTTCCAACGCCTCTCAGCACTTAGTTACTGTTCTAACACTTACCTACATACAGTTACTGTCATGTTTATCGCAAAAATACAAAAAAAAAATGAGTGCGTGTAACCGTCACACGCAATTGAAGTAAAACTTCTTTGGCATTATAAGAGATGGCGATTAAGTTAAAAATAAATACATCACATAAGAATTTAAAAAGGTATTTATTGATTATTTCTATTGGTATGATTTTTATTATTATTCAATTTAATATTTTTTAATAATTATTTTTTTTTGCGTACTGTTCTATATTTTACATATTTAATTTATAACAAAGAGTTGCTAATCATATTTGCTGTGTTATTTAAGTTCCGAATTAGCTGATAGATAGCACTACAGATAATGAAGCTTTGATTTAATTTGTTACTTACTTACATCCAACCCAGATGGCAGCACGGTCGCGCGCCCTTATATACGTAATTTATACTATTGTATAATTTTTATTATTATTCAATGTTCAATTAAATATTTTTTATTTATTTTATTTCAGAAGTTTTTGATCGATATGTTATAATTTTTTATAATTATAAAATTATTTTTATAAATAATTGTTTGTTATAAACTATTTATTGACAAAATTAAAATATTTAAAAACCGCATGGTACAGAAACATATCGCCATATTGCCGTAACGGACTTCCGTTGCATTGTCGTCCAGTTACCTCCTAGTCTCGCCTAATAATTTTACAATAAATCTAGAGTACATATATCCCTATATAGGTATGTACCTGTTTATTTCATAACAATTATAAATATCTTTTTTTCTACCTTTAATTGCAGGTGGCGCAGTACAGCGGTAAATTTGTGATACTATAACCTCGAGGCGAAGCGAGAAATGTATTCAATATTTTTTTTGCCATTGGAGGCGAATGACATACGGGTCACTTAATGGTAAGTAGTAGCAGTCATCTATGGACACCTCCGACTCGCAGCCTTTGAGCAAGCAGTAGGCTTCGTTTCAAACGGGCAGTTTGAATAATATATAATATGGGACCTCGCGAATCATTAAAGCCTAAGTTTAATGAATTCGGTATATTAACTCTGCCCTCCCAATATAATCTGGATAATTTAATGTACGTCCGCAAAGACTTAGATATGCTGGATCTAGTAAAAGACCAACATAATTTAAATACTAGAAACAGCAACAAATTAGTAACTCCACGCTTCAGGCTCATTAACTCCAAAAACAGTTTCTTAGGTAAATAGTGTTAGGTTTTATAACAAAGTCCCAAACCACATTACCGATTTGCGGGATAGTGAGTTCAAGAACCATGTCCAACGGGTTTGAATATCTAAAGGCTATTATAGGGTGGATCAATATGTGAACGATTGTGACGTCTGGAAATGTAGCCGCTCTCCATGCATCCACTAAAAAGGAATGTAACTATTTATGCTTTGTAAACTTATATAACATGAGGAGATAGACCAATTTCTTGCCGGTTCTTCTCCATGACTGGGTTGTTTTCCGAACCGGTGGTAGCTTTGACGTTCATAAGCGCCTTCTCAGGGCCTAAATTGAATAAAAGACATTTTGATTCTTGAAAGTTTATAGGTTATATAAGTCCAGAAACGCTACCTACCACTAGGAGTTCATTCTAATTCAATTCAATTCAATATTCTGCGAGCGAATTCGTTACTCTTCAATAAAAGAAAAACACGAAAATGCACTTTGCATCGCAAACATCCAAATGCTTCATGCAGTGTAGAATAAATTGTTAAATAGTTAAACGTTCCCTTCAATTTAGTACTTTTAATAAGGGAATGGCAAATTCCCGACAACAGTTTCAACTGAATCCTCCAGACGCTATCGAGATCCAGCATCGTTACAGACTGCTTCAAAGCTTAGCAACTTGTTTGGCAACTTATAGTGGAATTTCTAATAAGATTCGTTCTAAATAACTTGAAACTTTGTATTGTATTTTCTCTATATACATAATTAGTTTTTACTAGACTACTAGGTATGGCTGTGGTTTCATACCTTTCTTCATTAACTAACTTCAATAAAGGAAGAAGTTCCAAATTCGGTTGTTTTATATGTCTTAACTTAAAAGTTCGTATTGATAAACCGATTTGAAAAATTGTTCTTATATTTGGAAAGGGATATTTTCAATGCAGCCCTGTTTTTATGTCATTAACATCGGATCGTTGATTTCAAAGGTACACCAGGGAACTCCTTAAAATCATACAGGAAACGTATAGTCAATGAAATAGTGATAGATTTATGACAATACGAAACACATTATTTAGTGTACCTACCTATGTCCCTTGACCATTGACCTGGGTGTGAATATTCGTATATTCTGATGGATTTTTTTAGAGTATATTTTTTTGAAGACTCTTTTATTTATCATACAATAAAATAATTATGTTTATTGTAATGAATATATAAGTAATAACACATTGGAAATAGTGTAAATATTGTAATTTAAAATATATTTTGCACATACCAATCTTCACAGCGATCGGTGGAACGGCATAGAATTCGATATGCTACAAAACCATCTAGCGGGCAACTTATTACAGAATGAATATCAAATACCTTCTTGATAAAACAACAGATGTATCAATTAGCATGACATTAGGCTTCATTCAATTTTCTCAGTCAAACATTATTGGAGTTTTATTAATCCTACATACAAATACTAATATCCACTTTTGTGAATACAGTTAGTATTTTGTTTATTTCTAACCTTTATTATTTACCAGCTACCAACCCGACTTCGTACGGTTGTACTAATGAAGAAAATGACAACAAATTTTCCCATCTTTAACAATTCTTTGTTGACTAGGTCCGAAACAACAATAATTTAAGGTGTGTTATATTCTGTAATTTCGTAGTTTTAAATAGAATTTGGTTGTTGTATTGGTTAGTATGTTCTTATTATAAACATACTAGCTTTTGACCGTGCCTTCGCTCTCGTTGTATAGTTTGTATCTATCCCTCGGGAATATTATATTTTAATTTATGAATCCTCTGTCGTTTTCTGTACACGTGCCAATATGTATACAATCGTGATGATCGGTTGACTAGTTATGACTTGCATGGGTAACTGACAAACAAACACACTTTCACATTTATAACATTAGTAAAGATAAGGATTGTAGTCTAATATGATTTAAAATATTTCGCATTCGAATCCCGTGGTGACCGCGTCCCGAGACACAACAAAATTCAATTTGCCATACACAGGCACTGAATTCTCAAAGAACGTGAGTGAAAATATTCTCAGCGTTTTATATTGCATCCCCATTCACTCTTCTGAGGTGAGTTGAGACTAAATTTATGCGCATTTTTCCAACTAGATAGCATATTTGTCGTTTATTTCGCAGCAAATGTCTTCGCGTGTAGACTTTTTGAAATGTGTAATCTTTCACAGAGCCGTTGAATTGAATTTGCTAAAAGATTTGAATATATACATAAATCTATTGGAAACTATACCTTAATATACGCGGTGAAATACACTAAACAATCTGTGATATTCCAAACTAACCAAAGATTCTAAATATCAACACAACAGCTGTCGACAAAGTAGAAAAACTCACGCGTCATTTGCAATTTGATAATATAGCAAATTATTTTCTACACTGCTGAATACCAAAAAAGTAATACATTTTTGTTAGATATTATTCTTAATCACCTGGTACGCTATAAAGCGAATACATGAAACGACAATCGAAAAAAACTCATAGAGACGTGGCTGAAATTATATTTACATACAAAATTATTCGTGGTTTCGCCGATTCGGTAGATTTCCTGCAAAAATTACCCTTCTGTACTGATCCTGTAACGAATAAACAATTCATTAATTAATAGTCCATGTTCCGGTAGCAAGATTTGATATGAGTAGCATCAACAAATATATTGCATAGGTTTGTTTTTTTGTGTAGTACTTATATGTTTCAAGTTTGATTTATTACTTTGTTTCTTTGCCTTAACTATGAATAAGTAATATTTAATTGTTCGATTTTTCAAAGTTTTTCATGTAATAACGGTGCCTAATACTACCTTTTCTTTTGTATATTCACTGCCTACTTGTACCTAGTAAAGTTTAATTAAAGCTGAACGACTTGTACATGTACAATTGAGTCATTCCATTTAAAATCGTCTAAAAATAAAAAAAATGGTTGCTGCATGATTTTAGATTTTGATGAAAATTTGAGGGATTCATCTCTAGGGTCCCTAAGAATGAAATTTACACATATTCGATTTTTATGAGCACTCGTTTCCGAGCATTTAAATAAAAACTTTCAAAAATCGCCTTTTTTTAGCTTATTTAAAATTTCCTCAAAGTTTTGTCTGTTTTAAATTTTTTTCATTATTAAAGCGGAATCCTTAGGGGGACAGACTATAGTTTGATAAAACTCAATGATAATTTTGTTTATGGCGACCTATCATTAATTAATTTATTATCGCTAATTAGCGAGAGCAAACTAAAAATGAGTGTTTTTTACTCATTTTTCGTGAATTTCAAGCGACTCTAGCGACTAATCGGTTATGAGTTAAGAACTTCTGGTTGACAGGAATTAAGTACACATATCATAGACAAAATTTAGCCATTGATCGACCTGAGCAGCCCACTCTTTCTGGAAGAAAACTTTGCTTGAAGTTTTGAATTTTTAAAAAATCGCATTATTCAGCCTACAAAACGAAGGTGTCTACTGCGAGATAAAATTCTAAAATTTTCAGAATCTTTTGTTCTTACCTTTAACTTTGAACGACTGCATCGCTTGTTTTGTTATTTTAATGTGTAGTGCACTTACCGGTCGTTTTTTGACAGCAAAAATTACCTCAATATTTTTTATATTATAATCTTATAAATTTAGTTTTGTCTATAATTTTTTGCATGTAAATATAATTTTTACTTTTTTATTGACCCACAGGTGCTTTTATCTAAAACCCTAATATATAATTTAGGAAAAAATAAAAAATATTGAGGTAATTTTTGCTGTCAAAAAACGACCGGTAAGTGCACTACACATTAAAATAACAAAACAAGCGATGCAGTCGTTCAAAGTTAAAGGAAGAACAAAAGATTCTGAAAATTTTAAATTTTATCTTGCAGTAACACCTTCGTTTTGTAGGCTGAATAATGCGATTTAAAAAAAATTCAAAACTTCAAGCAAAGTTTTCTTCCAGAAAGAGTGGGCTGCTCAGGTCGATCAATGGCTAAATTTTGTCTATATATGTGTACTTAATTCCTGTCAACCAGAAGTTCTTAACTCATAACCGATTAGTCGCTAAGTCGCTTAAATTCACGAAAAATAGTAAAAAACACTCATTTTTAGTTTGCTCTCGCTAATTAGCGATAATAAATTAATTAATGATAGGTCGCCATAAACAAAATTATCATTGAGTTTTATCAAACTATAGTCTGTCCCCCTAAGGATTCCGCTTTAATAATGAAAAAATTTTTAAACAGACAAAACTTTGAGGAAATTTCAAATAAGCTAAAAAAAAGGTGATTTTTGAAAGTTTTTATTTAAATGCTCGGAAACAGGTGCTCATAAAAATCGAATATGTGTAAATTTCATTCTTAGGGACCCTAGAGATGAATCCCTCAAAATTTCACCCAAATCTAAAACGGTGCAGCTTTGCTGATTAGACGATTTTAAATGGAATGACTCAATTGTATTATAGTATCGAATACAATTCTGTGAATATTAATAACTAAATCTATAACTGGTAACACCACATCACAGCAGTAAGTTCGTGCTACTGTTTTCTAATAAACTATTTAATAGTAAATTACAGGAGCGTTACGTATTCTTTTGAAAACTTGTTTTCTTTAGCAGCATAATTTTTTTATTACCTCAATTCCAAGTTGATTTTTAATACCCGCTCGATCAATAAACGATGGCACAATTGCGGGCACACCTGCTTGCTCTAAACGTTCATTACTGTGTACATTAGTTACTATTCCCACCCCTTCCGTGAGGGAAGTAAGCGACATGTTTTTATGTATTACAGAGCACTGTGTAGCTTAAAGTTTAACCCAAGCATTAATTGTACGTTTACCCTTAAATTTAGGGTTATTTAAAGGCATACGGGGAATTACTGGGTGATAATTAGGTAACTGGGTAGTTCTATCCGGTTGTTTAGTTTCCATATAATGTAATAATAAGAGTACTTGGGTAATTATTCTTTTTACACACTATAATTTCAAACCAAACTAATTAAAGTCTGTATTGTGGAAACTACACAATCAGACAGAACTGACAATTATACGCATCACAAAAAAGTCAGTTTGAAGCAGGGATCACAGTCGTCACTGAGCTCCGTATTAGCACCACTGCATCAAAAAACCTGTGAATTACTGAACCGAATGAGGTCGTGGGTTCGATCTATACAAATGGTTGTATATATTATGAAGCCTTAGGTTGGATATAAACGACCGAGTGTTAGATCGTGTTCTCATATTTTTTTTATTATTTATTGAAAGGCAAATTGAAAGAGACAAAATGTACATGGGTGGTACATGTAGACGGGGATGAAAACAATAAGGCAAAATGATTAAATCGTGGAAGTCTATTAGTTTTACCGATATCGCTGTGGTATAATATCTAATTAATGTGTGCAGGTTCGAACCCCAGTATGTATTTACGATTTTTTTGGAATTAGCATACATTTGTTAATTTTAACTACTAACCCTATCGGCTGACGTCGAAGGAAGAAACAACCTAAGGAAACCTGAATTGAGAAATGTGCTTATAGTACCACCATATGTAGAAAATTACATAACTGTGGATTTTTCGGAGTTTGAAATCGCCAATACATCGAGGGCTGGCGTAGTGATTGTGCCCATACCTTTCTATGGGAAAAGGCGTGTGTAGGCTGATACTCTTATTGGTTTTACAATTATATTTTTAGATAATATCCCACTCTTAATTACATCGACTCTTAAACTGTACATTCTTTATTGATCGCCTTTTTAGACGTAACATTACATACCATAACATACATACCAGATTAGGCCCCCCTCGGCAGCGACTCAAGCCTAGGTCCGTTCCCTCGGCGTGGAGCCCTTAAGTGCGCTGCTCGCGCGATACAGTGACACAAAATCTTACATCACTGCGACAACATTACACATATCACCTCCACACACGTGCACGCATGCACGCATGCATGCATGCATGCATGCTTACACATGCAAGTGGAAGGGTTTTATTTTTTTCCCTTATCAAACTGAAATAGTTTAGAAATATATCCTATACGAAATACATATAAGAGTTGTTGAGGTATGTATGCTTGGTACACATATATGTTTCAACATCTCATATATGTATGAATAGTTAGCTTAGCTTAATTCGCCTCGGGCGGTAGTCGAGGAGGCGCTCGACGGTCCTCCCCCGCCAATAACGGAGGAGGAGATGGGGAGGGCTGTTGAGCGTCTCCTCAACCGGCGGAGAGCACCCGGCCCTAATGGGGTCCCGGGTCGGGTGCTCGGCCTGGTGTTGGGTCATCTAGGGGGGTGGCTTCGGGAGCTGTTCGACAAATATCTATCGGTCGGGCAGTTCCCGAAGCCTTGGAAGCTCGGGCGGCTCTGCCTATTGGTGAAGGAGGACAGCCCTCCGGACTGCGCGTCTGCATACCGGCCCCTCGTCCTCCTGGACGACGCCGGGAAGGCCTTGGAGCGGATTGTCTCTTCCCGGGTCGTCCAGCACCTGGAGGGTGTGGGGCCTAATCTAGCGGACGCGCAGTTCGGCTTCCGGACAGGGCGTTCTACGATAGACGCCCTGTGCCTCCTGAAGTCGCTGTCCACAGAGGTGACCTCCCAGGGGGAGAGGGTTTTGGCGGTGTCCCTTAACATCGCCAACGCTTTCAACAGCCTGCCGCACGGGGTTATACGGGAGGCGCTCCGTTATTTCGGAGTGCCTCCGTATCTGCGGCGGCTGTTGGAGGCGTACCTCGAAGATAGGGAAGTCGCCTATGTAGACGGCGACGAAGAGAGGGGTTCCACAGGGGTCGGCATTGGGGCCACTCCTGTGGAACTTGGGCTACGACTGGGTGCTCCGCGGCGCGCTCCCATATGGAGCGCGCCTCATCTGTTACGCGGACGACACCCTAGTCGTAGCCCGGGGGGGGGGGATTGGCAGGAACTGGTGCACCTGGCCACGATGGCCACAACCCTCGTGGTCAGGCGCATAAGGAGGTTGGGCCTCAAGGTGGCCCTCGAGAAGACCGAGGCCCTACTTTTCCACGGGCCTTGGCGAGGGCCACCACCTGGGGCCCACATTATGGTGGAGGGCGCCCGGATCAGGGTTGGGACCCAGATGAAGTACCTGGGCCTTACCCTGGACGGGCGCTGGCGGTTCGAGCCCCATTTTACGGGGGTCGGACCGCGAATTGTTGGGGCGGCGGCGGCACTCGCCCGGCTGCTCCCCAACATAGGAGGGCCGAGTGCTGGTTGTCGCCGACTCTATATGGGAGTCGTGCGGGCGATGGCCGCCTACGGGGCACCAGTGTGGGCCGACGCCCTCGGTGCCGACAACGTGCGTGCGCTACGCAAAGCGCAGCGCACGGTGGCACTGAGGGCGGTCGGGGCGTACCGCACGGTGTCCTCGGCGGCGGCTTTTACGCTCGCCGGCTCCCTACCCTGGGAGCTGGAGGCGGGTGTCATCGCCGCCGTGTATCAGTACACGGCGGCGAGAAAACGTAGTGGAGAGCCTCCGGCTCTCAGGGAAGTTGAAGTCAAGAGGCGGGAGCTCAGGGGAGTGGCGGTCGAGAGGTGGATGCAGGACCTGGCGGACGCGCGCTATGGGCGTTATACAGTGGACGCTGTCCGCCCGGTCCTGCGGGAGTGGATGAGACGAGAGTGGGGCTCCCTGACGTTCCGAATGGTGCAGGTACTCACCGGGCACGGTTGCTTCGGGTGGTACCTGCACCGTATCGCACGCAGGGAGCCGACCGCCGCATGTCATGAGTGCGGCGCTGATGAGGACACCGCGCAGCACACTCTTTCCGAGTGTGCTGCGTGGGAGGGGCAGCGCCGCATTCTGGCTGCGGCGGTGGGGAATTTAGGGAGGAATTTGTCGCTGCCGAGTGTGGTTTCGGCCATGCTCGGCAGCGAACAGGCTTGGCGAGCTATGGCCTCCTTCTGCGAGGAGGTCATCTCGCAGAAGGAGGCGGCGGAGAGGGCTCGCGAGGTAGATCCTCTAAGTGGCCCTCTCCGCCAACGGAGGACCGGCGGGAGAAGGCGGCGTTTTGCCCGACTCCTCTCCCGCCACCGTAGCTGGACCTGAGGGGATGGGCCGGGGGGCCAATCTCCTCATTGCACAGGTTCGGCAGACGAGGGGGGGCAGCCGGTGTGTACCCGGTTGCCTCACTATAGGCAGGAGCCCGGCGGTCACCTTCCGCCGGGCGGATCGTTGGGGCGGCTCTCCAAGGGGAGAAGCATAGATCGATCCCTTGCCGCCTCAATAATACGGTCGGTCGGTCGGTCGGTACACCGTGGGGTATTAGTCCGTGCGAGTCGGACATAACCCACCCTCTCCCCTCTCACCCTAGCACCACTCACTGACCTATGACTTATCAAAACTTCGAATCGCAAACTTGTTGAACAACATACTATAAGCCAATTTATGGTTTATAGGTCTCATTATACAATAGTATACAATACAATAGGTATTTTTAAAAACCAAACTAAGTGAAATGGTTACTAAACCTAGCTGGTCATCTATCTATACTATAATAAAACTGTAGCAAGGTCAAATCTGTACATTAAATATTTTTTGAAAATTTTGATCGGGGTAGACTTTGTTATCGATATAGAAGCCAAAAATAATCTTTTTACAATTTTTGTCTGTCTGTCTGTCTGTCTGTCTTTCTGTCCCTGTGAACACGCATCACGCTGAAACTACTGAACCGATTTTAACAAAACTTGACACAATAATAACTAATATTCCAAGGTTACATTTAGGATACTTTTTGTCCCATAAAACGCAAGGGGTTCTCCAGGATAACGAAAGACAAAAAATTGTAGTTAATGTAACTAGACTTTTTTGCGACACCTTAGTACAAGAGCCAGCAATGTTGGAAGAACGAGAATTTTAGAACAGCTGGTTCTTTAAAATGAAGATATATTATGCCCTACCAAACAGAATTCCGGATACCTGGTAGCCGGTTAACGTTGTGTTTTTTAATGCGCATCACACTTTTACAGGTTAAAATTTTGGATTATAAATAATTTAAGGAACATTTTTTTTCAGTAACTTTTAAACGCTATTAAAAACACGAATTTATCACTGCCAGACAATTTTGTTATTGATAATAATGTGCCAGATGAAATTCTTTATAAATAAAATAATTCATTTCAAACCATTTTATTTTTTCCATTGCAAAGAACATATTTCATTTCATTAACCATTATGATATTGAGATTTCACCGTAAACACCGTAAACGAAAAACAACGATAAACGTAGACATATGACTTGAGACTGACGTCATCTTGAATACATGCGTCTATAACAGGCGCTTCCACAATTATCACTATCTTTATCATACATAAAATGGGGTAAACATATCAATGCAGTTGCAGTATCTAGCTCTAAGTTTCTAAACGTTTTCAAAGCATTAGCTGGTTTTAATTGGGGTGTTCATCCATAGCATTTAGTTCGTTTATACTTCAATATTACACGCAGTCGAATTGACTATGCCAGCTTACTTTATGATAGTAGTGTTCAGGTTAACCTCTATAAACTTGAAAAAGTCCAAAACCAGGCCATGAGAATTATCGGGGGTTTCATTAGAAGTACTCCAATCCATGTTATGGAAAGGGAATTGAGCATATGTCCGTTACATCTTAGGAGACAATATTAAGCTGGCAAAATTCTATTTAAATTTAAGTCATTCGAAAAGAACGAACTAACTAATGTATCAGAAGAACTGTCCACCTCTTTCCAATCACTCTATTGGCGTAAAAGAAAAAGAGAACTATTTTTTCTCAATATAAAAATACTCCACACTTACACACCTGGGTCGATAACATTAATTTACACAATATAATTAAAATAAATGTAGATGGTATTTGGAAGCCAAAGCGTCAATATGGTGTTGTTAAAATAAAAGATATTTGTCTTCAATATATAAATAGATATTATCAAAATTTTGTTAAAATATACACTGACGGATCTAAAGCTGGTAATTATTTAGAAGCCGCATTTTCTGAGTCAAATTCCAAAACTTTTATGAAATTTCAAATTGATGAAAATATTTCAATTATGCACACTGAATTAATAGCAATTGCAGAGGCCTTATCATTTCCGCAATCAATTGAGTCCATTAAGATTGTTATTTTATCCGATTTAAAAAGTGTTCTTCAACACGTAGCGCGATGTACCTCGACTTTTCGAGGAATACCGATAGCCTACATACACTATTTTGAAGCAATTACTAGATTTCAAAACAAAGAACAAAGTAATTTTTACAATGGATCCCTTCTCATATAGGTATAACTGGGAATGAAAGAGCTGATCTTTTAGCTAGAGGAGGATCCTCCGAAGGTGCTCCTATATATATTTTACCAACTTACTTTCTCAGTATTTAAAAATAGCTGTTACTCGCATTGGAAGGAATACTTTGATGAGCGTTCTAAAACAAAACGAATATGGTACAGAACGATTCAGCCACGCCCCTTAAGGTCACCATAGATTGATGACAGTACGATTTGCCGTCGGGAAGCAATCACAGGAATAAGATTACGCTCAGAACACATCCCATGTAAAAAGTTCGCCTACCTGATGCGTAAAGTACTATCACCACTCTGCCAGAATTGTGAGCTCATCGATGATGTGCACCACATCCTGGCAGAATGTGTTCGAAACGAAGATATTAGATCTCGGCTTAATGCTTCTGGTTCGTTCCACACTGGTTTGTACAATTTGTTATTGTCTGACCCCACTTCGAAAGATGCTAAAGAATTGTACAAAATTAATGTAAGCTATTGTTAAGTGTATTGTCATTCTTATTGTTATATAGTTGTATGTCACTTAGGCGATATAGCCGAGAAGGCGACTAAGCCTTCATTAAAAAATAAATAATAATAATATTAAAATTACAGCTACCTTAACATGGTTTGTACATACTTTATTTTATTTACAAAAAAAAATAGCATCGGGCACATTATTGTTAATAACAAAAATGTCTGGAAATGATAATTTCATGTTTTAGTAGCGTTTCTAAGTTAGTATAAAACAAAACATTCCAAAAATATATAAAAATCAATATTTTTGCCTGTAAAGGTGCGATATGCACTAATAAACGCAACGTTTACCGGCAGCCAGGTAGCCCGCACTCTGTTCGGAAGAACATAAAGATATATAAAAACTGGCTTATTTTCTTTTTCGAAACCGTTGCTAGCTCTTAGACAAATAGTTACAGGCAAGTGACATTTGACGCGTCGTGCTCATATCTTTTTAATATTTATATTTTTCTTCAATACAATGGAATGTGAAAAAGTTTTAATACAAGTTGAAAATAGTTATGATATTATTCAGTGTTTCATTTATCATTATTTTATTTTATGAATACATTTTATCGTTTAATTTAAAATTTAACTCTATCAACTTGATATTTTATAATGTAAACTGTACTGACTGTATAGTAAACGTCTACAAAAAAGGGAAAGGATCTTCGTTAGAAACTGGGGGGTCCATAGACCTTTAAACCTTTTTTTCACATTACCACCAATATATGTTGGTTGCTACGAACGGGTTGTAGGCTTATTTTAAAAGATTTCTCACATACCATCTGGGTATATGTTTGATTGAGTCCCTTGATAGTTTGGATTCACAATTGGAAACCGATGGTGTGGCTGCAGTAAGGTTTTAGTTACCTATATTAAAATTTTTCGCGTTTAAAAATACAATTGGCACCAGTGATAACCGATTTGGTGCAGACGAAGTTGCACGGGTCAGCTAGTACTATAATAAAACTGTAGCAAGGTCAAATCTGTACATTAAACATTTTTTGAAATTTTTTATCGGGGTAGACTTTGTTATCGATATAGAAGCCAAAAATAATCTTTTTACAATTTTTGTCTGTCTGTCTGTCTGTCTGTCTGTTTCCACGCACACCAAAAAACCATTTTGTCGAAACTTGTCGATAGCTTATTTTAATTAATTACTTCTATGATTCTTTTTTTCTCATAAAACACAAGGGATTCTCCAGGATCTGCCTGTTTGTCTGTCCCTGTGAACACGTATCACTCTGAAAGTACTGAACCGAATTTTGACGAAACTTGGCACAGTGATAACTAATATTACGAGGTTACATCTAGAATACTTTTTATCTCATAAAACGTAAGGGATTCTCCAGGATAACGGACGAAAGTCAAAAATTTGTAGTTAATGAAATTTTTGACAGATTTTGGTAAATTTTCATTGTGCTATATATAGCAGACAGATTAGCTAAAAAGATAAGCTATATTTCCCTAAGCTACTTTAAAAAAATACCAAAAAAAAAGATCGCTGGGATTCGAACCGTCGGCTCCGGAGGACCATATAATGTCCAGTACGTTATAACTGAGCTACGGCTATATGATATCTCTATGCGTAATTATCAACCTCATATGAAAAAAATATGTGTAAACGAAACTGTCACTTATATGTTATTACATTTATTTTATTGTATAAAAAAATGTTTGCTAAACAAAGGTGACAAGATTTTTTCCTAAAACATAAACCTAGATAATAGTTACATTGCATTGTAGAAGATGAATTTCAACTAGAGTTCTATCAGTACGTGTGTTGTTTCGATATTTGATAAAATTAGTTTTCTAAATGTTGTTGAGTCTTGAAGTAGTTGGGTTCAGGTTTGTGAATCTAAGATTAAAATAAATCAGTTGAGGTGTATGCAGTTATTTTTTTTTTCTCGAACTGACCACGCTATTAACCTAGCAAGGTCTTAACAGCTTCCCCGGACTACTGTTTGCAGTTACTATGTTGTATTTATACTAATATTATAAGGAGTGGTAAAGTTTTGTTTTCGAGGAATGCTTGGTACCTACTACTGGTCCGATTTCAAAAATTCTTTCACTGTTAGAAAGGTATATTATCCCAAGTTCAGTATCTCAGTAAAAAAGGTGGTTTGTATGTCAAAAGTAAAATAAATGTGACCAAATTAAAATTGAATGCAGATTTCACGTATACTTTACAAATTCTTATAAAACAAGCAACTAAAACAAAATGGAAATTTAATGTATATAAAGTTCAACTTTTACAGTATGTTACGTGATGAAGTCACAAGGGGTACTGGGAAGACATTTATCGGCAATATATGTAAGTTAATTTTGATCTTCACTTTGATGACACTTCTTTAGGTAATGCTGCGAACAGATTCTAGGCTTATTTTAAAAGATTTCTCACATACCAACTGGGTATAGGTTTGAGTGAGTCCCTGGATAGTTTGGATTCACGATTGGAAGTGCTGGATAACGCTGCAATAGGGTTTTAGGTTTTTTAAGATTATTTGTGTTTAAAAATACAATTGAAACCGGTAATAACCGATTTGGTGCAGACGAAGTTGCACGGGTCAGCTAGTATTGTATAAATTTGGTATGTAATAATTTACTAATAATCATTACAACCGCCAGCGACTTTTTCCGGGTATTAGTAATAAAATCAAACATCACATAGTGGTCAGTTATAGTAAGTTGAATAGTATAATTACCTGCTCGATAAAATACTTCTGTATGTTCCAGTTTTATTTGAGATCACGCCAACGGTCTTAGATTTTTCAATCTATACTAATATATAAAGCTGAAGAGTTTGTTGAAGTGAAACTTCTTTATCGGCGTTGGAAAAAATTTACCGTCACATTTTTCGGTTACGCGCCATCTTTTTTGTATTCATGTCTATGATAATAAAATCCTTTTGTTTAAACTTTATCTAATTTAACTTTATTTTTTAATATATTAATGAAATTGTTTGCCATAAAGAAAGAAAGGGTTTTTTTTTTTTTTTTTTTTAAGTTGCATGTAGATCATTTTGCGAAAAATAAGGCCTTAAACAAGTTTCACTTCTTACGTGTGTACACTAGTACACGCACACATTTTTTGTTTGTTTGTTTGGTTTAACGCTATGATCTCAGGAACTACCAGTTCGATTTGAGAAAACCCTTCGGTTTTAGATAGCTCGTTTATCGAGGAAGGCTTTAGGCTATATATCATCACGCAAAGATCTATAGGAGCGGAGCACCAATAAAGAATGTTTCAAAATCGGGCACTTTTTTCCTTCTGAGAGATATTATTAGCGTTAATATTATATACGTTGCCATGGTAACGTGGTAAGTTTCTACCGCAAACATTTTCAAAGTTTATTTTGTTTTCCTATTCAAAATTTGTTATCTATTACGTATTATAAAAATAAAGTTTGTGTATGTGCAATTAAAATAACAACTTTTTGATGAATGTATATGGCTACAAATGACCAAATTTTTTTTTAATATTTTGTCTATATTTTTATATTTTGCCTGTTTGTTTGTTTTGTTCCGGGTAATTTCCAAAACGGCTGGACCTATTTTAACGGGAATTTTACTGGCAGATAGCCGAAATTATAGCGGTTGACATATTGTACTTTATTTGTTCGCGGCTTCGTCCGCATTGCTATTTCCAAAATGGTTGGACCGATTTTCATGGGGTGTTCACTGGTAGATAGTAGACCTCATAAAAAGTAATTTAGGTTTTTTTATTCGCCTTCGGCCGCAGTGCAATATCCGTAGTGCTTGAACTGATTTTCACGGGGCTTTCACTGGCAGATAACTCACCTTATAAGAAGTAACTTAGACTATTTTATTTTGTTATTCAAGACTTCTTCCGCAATATTCTACTATCTCCTAATCGGTTGGACCGATTTTCACCGGACTTTTACGGACAGATAACTAGCCAGCTCGGAAGATGTTGTCCCGCCCCGATAATAAAAAGAACACCTTGAAACATTATACTTAAACCTTCCCCATGAATCATTCTATCTACTGGTGAAAACGGCATAAAAATTCGATCTGTAGTTTTTGACTTTATCGCGAACAGACAAACAGACAGACCAGAGGACTTTGTTTTACACTATGAAGTGATGAACTGTTACCTGTGCATTCGTTCGTGTGAATTTAATAAAAATAGTTTGTTTACTGTAAACAAGCGCGTGAGACGTGCGCTGTACTGGACTCCAAGAATAAATGTATGTAATTTGAATTATATTATCATTTTGGTCAATTTGGCGGCCATTTTGTTTTATTTACCGCGTTTGCATCTACATAACTCAGTGATTATAGCAACGTATAAGAATAATACAATTATATCGACAATATGGGCATGTTTTGTCTATATAATAAACAATTTAACACATATTGTTCGATAATGTATAGTTTAAAATTTTCATTACTTTGTTATATAGTGTTAATGAGCACTCAGGGTGGTACATAGTAGGTTAAAGTTCCAGGTATGTTGCTGATGATAAATCCCATCCCATTCGATATACTATTCGTATTCACATATCTAATGTACACGTTACATGTTACAGTAGATGACGTAATGTAAGATGGTAAGTAGGTGTGTACATTACAGGAATGCTTTTTCAAAAACATTTGTAAAAAAACGCGTGCGGAGCCGCGAGGGACAGCTAGTTCATTTATAAAATACTATCATTTGACCGCGGCTTCGCTCGCTTTAATAACCAAAGGGAATTTGTTATTCTGAGTAAGAGATATTATATCCATTTTTGACCCAATAACCTGTGTATATAAATTTTTATGATGACAGGTTAAGTAAAGATGTGAAAGCGTAATAAACAAACAAACTCATATTCACGTTTATATTAGTATGTTCACTATTTATAAAACATTTCACGGTCTTTTTTCCGCTTTTACAGAATATTTTCGATTGAAAATTTCAAGAGATTAACCGTAATTTTACAAATTCTTTAGAAAGACCTTTATAATTACGTGAATCCTTTTACGAAGATAATTATGTTGAATCTTCAAGAATAAAGCCGTGTTCATAAATAACTCTTTAAATAAATTGAGCAAAAACTTACACCTTTAATCATTTTAGGTGTATCCAGATAATACCTTAACGATGCATAAATGTGGACAAGGGTGGACAGTAAACTGTCATATTAAATTATGCAGGGTAAAGGAACAGAGAAATGGGATAATCCTTCAACATTAAGAATATATTCCAAAGCCGTATTTAAAATACCAGAAGCGGTTACAACAAAGAGTTGCTAACTTATTGGCCACTGCTGCGATTTAATTTGATAAAAAATATTCTTAAGACATAATTATATATAGTAAAGTGGTTAGGTGTATTTACCGGAATCCTTTGTTATTTTACAAAATTAATTATTTAAATGAATGACTTAGATAATTAAATTAAAATTAAAAAATAATAAAATTACATTAATGAACTAATTAAAGCAAATTATTTTTATGACATAAGGAGACCGAAGTAATTTAATCTATACTAATATTATAAAGCTGGAGGGTTTGTTTGTTTGTTTGAACGCGCTAATCTCAGGTAGTACTGATCCGTATTGAAAAATTCTTCCAGTCTAAATATAGTGTCAGTAAAATAAGTCATTTATCGTGGAAGGCTATATGCTATACTCCATCACGCTAAGACCAATACAAGCGAAGCACTAATGAAGAGTGTTTCAAAATCGGGGTGTTGTTTTTCCTTTTGAGAGTTTCCGCTACGTGTTAGCGTTAACCGAATATAACTATTCCACGCGGACGAAGTCGCGGGCAAAAGCTAGTTAATTAATAAAATACTAGCTTCCCGGTGAGGCTTTGCACGGGTCTATTAAAGAAGAAAATGAGATCATAACTATAACAGTACCATCATGTATGTAATTATATAAAATGTCAAGTAAAGAACTAATCCTCAATCTGTCAATTCTCCCAATATTTTGGCAGATATTTCTACCGTCTTCTGTCTCACTCACTCACTTTTCTTTAGGATCTATCAAATATTTTCGCCCATAAAAACTTGTCCTGAAAATTATAAAGACACCAAAACAAGAATTAGCCAAATCGGTGCAGCCGTTATGAAGTTATGCGCGTACAAATATTCGGCAATTGCTTTTTTTTTTATTTATATAAAGATTTTCTATCAGCCAGTTCTATCAGAGTGACAAAAGACCTATATATATGTATACATAATAAATGAATCTATCTCTTAACAGACACTCTCGAGGTACTAGGGTATCTGTACTCGGCTAGATCTAATACCACAATAACATGGTGATATACCAGTCATAGTAACTCTTTTTTAGTTTATCGCGTTTCGGAATCTGGCAGTGTATATTGAGCTAATTAGTGTCACTTTATCATGCCACAATAAAAAAATAACACTCGAAAATAGCGATCTTTCTGTTCATCGTTCCGATGTGTTTATTTTCATTCAAGTTTTTAACCACATCCTATATTCGTGCAGATTATGTCGACTCCGTTTTTACTGGCTGTTATAATCTCTATAATAAATAAAATTATAAAAGTATGCCGTTATGTGTGCATCATTACAAAACTAGTGGCTAGATTTTGATTTTTTTTTTATTTTACTTCCTGTCAAATAGCCTGTAGCTGAAAAAATATCACCTACATTTCACACTATTTAGATACACGATATTTAGATTATATAGACTTTTATAGATACTACACGGTCAGCAATTTGTGGAGTGGGGTAAGCGGTGTGATACGCATACATAGGAGAGAAGAAGTAAACGGATTTTTTACAAAGAAATGTTGTAATCAAGGCAGGTTTTTGTTTTGATTTTTTTTTACCTTTCCCTCTCTCTTCATAAAATGTATTATCAATTATTGCAGATAACACAGACAAAGTCATACGTATCAGCTAGTATAACTATAAACATATTTAATAATAGTTAATATGCTTCAGTGAATCACAGAGACGGTATTTATTATTTTCCAAATCAAAACACTTCGACAATCGAATTTTATTAAAATTACTAACGCCCACGTTTCAGCGTAAACGGATGAATAGTTAACAATGGAACATTTTCTTTCAATTAAGTAAATTCCTTTGTTCGTCTCCCTTAGTACGACCGGGGTCGCCGTCGCGTTTATATTCGATGGTGTTTTTGAAGACTTACGTGTATTTGTTCCGTGTTAAATAAATTCTATTAATAAACTGCTTTCAATTTGTTTGTTACACAGTGATGTTTGTATAAGTTAAAGCCTCTTGATTTTTCTTTTTCTTCGAAGACCTTATTACAAAAAAGTTAAATACATATTGAATACTTGCTTTAAAAAGGTTTCGAATTAAATGCACCGCGGTCGCTGAATGTTCGCCATCTTGCTCTTTTGTCTCGCTTTGGTTACGTTAGGTTGGATTTGCGAAAAAGGATAACGCGAACTTGGCTCGGGCGAGCGCGGTGCATTTAATTCGAAACCTTTTTAAACCAAATTTTTTAACTTCTTTGTAATATCACCGCATGAGGTTTTTATGTGCCGTTATACGATAGCAGCAATGGAAAGGTTTAACTTCAACAGTGTGCTCGCCAAGTGATGTGTAATGTAATATGGATCTGATGTTAAATGGCTATATGACCTAAGATGGTAAACACACCAAGCCTAGAGGTGACTGACTCTCAAGTTCAGCTGCCAGAACACACCAACAGGTACTTAGCGATAGATTATCAACTTGTAGGTGGTAGCTAGCCAAGCGGGCTTAGAAAAAACCCTACCAACATGCTATCCTTCACCGAAAGTACCGATTCATTTTTTTTTCTCGAACTGACTACGCTATTGACCTACCAAGGTCTTAACAGCTTCACCGGACTACGAACCGTCTCAGTTGCAAGGATTCAACCCAACGTCTATCAGACGCTGTCACCGAACACACGCTGTCGATTCAAATTCACATTACATACAATAGAGATGTAATCTGATTTGATATAACATACCACTTTGAAAACATTATTATCCTTGGCCTCTCCCTTATACTTATTTACAACTGTTAAACTAAGTAAGCGCTATAGTGAGTTAGTTCCTCAAATTATATCTTTCTCAAAAGTAGCCGAAATAGTTGCTTATCCGTCATAAGTACCAATTGGGACTCACTAATTCTGAAGCGATATCGATTTGTAGTTTCTCCCTGCTCATTACAGATTTGTTGGATAGTAAGTTTAAGCGCCATTTTAAGTCGATTTTGATTTCAAATAACTATTTACTATAGGAAGGTTGAATATGTGAACGATGGTGATGTGATATCTGAAGTGAACACTAGTCTCTATACATCCACTAAAAATGATTGTAAATTTAATATATTTTTGTAGAAAAATGTATGTTTAAAGATAAACCCGATGAAGTTTCTTGCCGGTACTTCTCTATGACTGTCCTATTTTCCGAATAGGTGACAGTTTAGGCGTTCATAATGCGTTTCAGGACAAAAATAAATAAAGTATATTTAATTTGGCTTTGTTTTTATTATTGGAATAATGTCATTTTGTGATGACAGAATTTTTTTAACCAATTTATCAATGAAGTATAATAATTCCATTTGCTAAAGTCTCGTCAGTTTCAAAGTAAGAAGCATGAATACAACTGATTGGTCGTCATTGACGCCTCACGGTAAAATATGATCTTATATATTAAAATTATTATTATATGATAAAATATAAAATGCAATCATGTAAAATGTGGTAATAACAAGTCTTATTCTTTTCGCATACCTCGAGACAATTACAAGGAAAATCCATTATGTATTTACATTTTCCATTAATCCTAAGTGATGGGCTTAATAAAAAGTGAATCAATTTTCTATGAAAATATTAATTTGGCAACAAATTTTGTTTGTTTGAGATACCGGTAGGTGGTAGAGCCACGCTAAATGGGTCGGCTCGCCCCGGGTACTACCACCGTCTCATAGAAATCCGACATGAAGTAACAGTGCTTGCATTGTTGCGTTTCGTTCGGTCAGTGAGAGCGCCGGAGACCCACCTCCCATCTCCTCTCCCCCTCCCTCCCTTTCTCCCAAACATAGGCTGACAACACACTTTCGACTGCCCTGGTGTTGTTAGTGTCTATGGATGGTGGTGATCACTTAAAATCAGGTGACCCACCTGTTCGTTTGCCTGCTATGACATACAAAAAAACTAGTCACTACACATTATAGAAGATAAATGACTAACATATATTATTATTTAAAAAATATTAACCATGACGTAAATAATTGGTAAACAATAATAAAAGTTAAACTTGATAATTAAAACATAGACTACAAATAATGAGTGTCATTCAATTTCTTCCCTGAAGAAAACGTAACCAGAAGGTTAGCCGCAGGCCACGTTGCTACAAGTAAAGTCACAAGTTCCTTTAAGAAATTGCACGCACTGAGATTCCACGATCCCAAGTTTTCAACTCCAATCAACACAAATATAAGAACTCCATACAACCACTCGAATCATAACACTAAACAATGGCAGCATACTTACGCTGTACGAAGTCTTCCGCTAAGAAAGCTACTGTAAATTACTTGAAAAATAGAACGATGATAAAGTGTCGATATATGTGGCAATCCATAGCAACGGTCGACCCATCGATTGTCTTACCATTGTTGAGCGCCAAATCAATAGGTTCATTGATAAAGCATGACGTCATTGAGGCTACATATAAATAAACAAGTGCATTTGAAAACATTACTATCCTTATACGCAGTCAAATAAAGATAAGCTACAAATAATATCACAAGGCAAAAAGAAGTAATACGTGTATCATTTGTTATGCGTTTTCCTACTACCTCAACACGACAACTTCCCCCAAGCATTATTACGAAGCAAAACTCGAAAACAAATATTCAAATCAGTATATTTGTCTCTTTGTAAACCTTCATAAACAGCCAGATCTGAAACCTGTTTATTCGAACGATAAATTCAAACGTCGCCGGAATATTTCGACGTTGATTCAGCTGTATATCAATTCACACCGACCGTCACCTATTTCTGTCAAGAACTGCGCCTTTCGTAATTTATAGTTCAATTTCTCTAGAGTTATTTGTTGATAACTTTAAGGAACAAGGAGTTTTCGTAATTATTAGCATCGGATCTTGTTATAATTTGTTAGACACGATTGGAAATTCACAATAGAAATATCTATACCAATATTATAACGCTGAAGAGCTTGATTGCTTCAACGCGCTAAACTCAAGAAGTACTGGTTCGATTTGAAAAATTATTTCAATATTAAATAGCTGATTTATATATATCGTCACTCTAAGACCAATAGGAGCCGGAGCACCAATAAAGATTGTTTCAAAAGCTGTATTTTTTCCTTTTGAGAGCTTCTGCTGTGTGTTAAAGTTAGCCCAAAGTAACTATTTCACGCGGATGAAATCGCGGGCAGAAGCTAGTCTTGTATATATTAATAGACGAAGACAAAACGGTTAAGTGCCTTTTTCGTCTGAACCGAATTTCTTTTTTTTTGTTTAGTAGATATCGACGAGCTTTACGTACTGTACTTACCATTAAATGTATGCCATCACTTTGTCATGTTATAAGTAAAAAAAAATGCCAATCTCATAAATACATATAACTAGTCTGGCCATAAATACAGTTACATAAAAACTTTTCTTTTTTTTTCAACTTTTTAATTATTTTGAATTTGGAACACGTATATTATTTTAAAAACTTCTTTTGATTTTGCGCCATTTCATATATTTTTTCGTGTTCATTATCAAATTACAATATGGAATGGGGTGTTAAAGAAAATAGGATTGCAGTGATCGCCTTGCACAAAGTGGGTATGGAGCCGACGGTCATATTCCAGATACTTCAAAAGCTTGGTATCAGCCGTATGTTCATATATCGTACTATAACTTGTGGACTTGTGGACGATGGTGATCATTTAACATCAGGTGATCCCACCTATTCGTTTATTATATGATGACATATAAAAAAAAAGATTTACAAATAAAAGGTGATCATCCATACCAGTACTCATGTGGGCGAGTACTGACAGGTCCACAGGTCATAAAGCTCACCGTGAAGTCTAGTTCAGATTCAAGCCAACGCTACGTAGAACGCATCTTCAGCACATGTTGTTGTGAAATCACTTTAGGGACCATCCTGCTGTATTAGCGGAAGGAGAAAACGCCATCCCTAGAGGATGAAATTCTGATGCGGTTACCCCGAACATATGTATGCACGAAACGACACCAATTGAGGTAGTATACAGCTGCTGACAAATTCGCACGCTAGCATGACATGCGACTGAGATAAATTGTAGAATCCCTTGCCATCATATTTTTGAATTGCACTACGCCTATTCTAAGTCACAGTACGTCACTTAGTGCATGCTAAAATAAGATCATCATCGAAATGATATCATATAAAAAAGAGGCAGTTCTCGATTCTGTTGTATTTTTAATCATTACGTTATATAAAAAAAACTTGGGTCTCATTTTTATTTCATTAGTAAAGAACTTTGAATGTCGAAGATACAGCAACGACTTTCTTATAATTGAATTGGAAGTCTACAGTGATTGAAATATTATCAAACTCAAAAATACTTAATTCAATTTAGGCGCGTATGAACGTCAAAACTACCATCGGTTCGGAAAACAACCCAGTCACCAGAAGAACCGGCAAGAAACTCGATCTGGTTTGGCTTTTTAACATATATACATATTTAAAATTCATTATACGTTACATTCGTTTTTAGTGGATGCACAGAGAGAAGTCAATTCCAGACATCTCCATCGTTCACATGTTGATCCACTCTATAATAGCCTTTTGACACCAAAACCCGTTTGACATGGCGCGTAATCTTTATACAGTCTGGCAAAGTTGGTATTAGTAGGTATATAACAATTCTAGACTAAGTGGATACCAAAGTTATACCAAGAGCATTCTGATACATTGTTTTACAGTAGATTATTTTAATGACGGTTTTCTTTTTTGTTAAAACTCTTTGTAGTTATTATTGCCATTTGTAATGAATATAGAATCCAACTACATACCGTAACCTGACGAGATAAGGACTTTTCTAAGATATGTCGAATATCTTAGGGAGAATTAGTTACCGAACATCAAGTTTGTCCTTTCGAAATTAATCGTTTATCGCGTATAAGAAACAGATTATAGATAGTCGTTAGACATTGACTGATTAATGAGATGATTTTCTTCTTTTTTACCTGACTGCGCTTAAAGAAAGCCAATGTTTCTCAAGTGTATGAATTAGAAGTTTATTTCTATGCTATGACTTTACATTAGTTTTAATTGTGAGAGTGAAACCAATGATATTATAAGTTGAAAGGTGTACATACGTTACCTACATGATATTTTGACAAAACAAATGGCACGATAACGCACACATACGTAAATTAATAGTGTAACGCCACACAATCTTAGATAAAATGTGAAAGTAAGATGGCATTCTTAATATCGCTGGTGAAAACGAAATAGTTATATGTTGCTTAGATCTACCCATCAAAAATAGGGAATAATCTACAGACAGGACATCTTGCCTTGTTTCTTTGTCATCTATAATTTCTTTGCGTAATATTTTTTGGTTTTATAATATTTGATATATGATAATGAAATAATGAAAATATTACTTAATTCGCGGTAATAATAGTAGCATGAGTGATATTTGAATAATTAAACTGAAATAAGTTTTTCTTGCGTAGTTTGTGCAATATCTCATAACACAGGTTGGCATTTTCCATAGTTTGAGGCATTTTACGGTCACGAAACGATCAGTACATGACATGGTTCCATGAACGCTGACACGACACTGAGATCACGTTTGCTAGCTAGCCGAGTTTTAACAAGGCGCTCTGGAAGTGCTTATGACGTATCTACAGCTTTTTACTTATAATATCATTGGAGTGAAATAGTCTATACGATTTATTTCAGCACTATATGATTCTATGTCACATACACATACACAATTCACAAGTCAACATTACCTGAATGTGGTATTAATCCTAATTACAGATATTACGACTTGGATAGTAAATATTATCTTAATATTCCTTGTGTTGGCAAGTTCCAGGAATTCGGTATCTTAACTCTACCCTCCCAATAAATTCTTGATAATTTAACGTATGTCCGTAAAAACTTTGAAAACCTGCATTTTATAAAGGACCGGCATGATCTAAATACTAGAAACTGTAACAAACTGGTCGTCCCATATTTCAGACTTAGCAAAACCAGTAATAGTTTCTCTTAGATAATAGTGTTAGGTTTTACAATAAAGTCTCAAAACATATTACCGATTTGCTGGGCAGTAAATTTAAGCGCCACGTCAAGCGGATTTTAGTATCAAAGGGCTATTATAGAGTGGATCAACATGTGAACGATGGTGATGTCTGGAATTGACTCCTCTCTGTGCATCCACTAAACAGTTGTAACATATGACGTATTGGAAATATATATATGTTAAAAAGATGTACCCGATCCAGTTTCTTGCCGGTTCTTCTCGATGACTGGGTTGTTTTCCGAACCGGTGGTAGTTTTGACGTTCATAAGCGCCTTATTATGGCCTAAACTGAATAAAGTATTTTTGATTTGATTTGAACAATTTAGGATGGAAGAAATGACAGATGAAAAATTATGGAAATGTTTTAGTTTATCTGTGGCATCATATTTTTGTGTAATCTATACTAATATTATAAATAGGTATAAAGTTTGTGAGTTTATGACGTTGTGGCGTTGTAAGGGGTAATCTCAGGAACTACTAGTCCGATTTGAATTATTCTTTCAGTGTTATATAGCTCATTCATAGAGAATGGTTATAGACTATATATCATCACACTAAGACCAATAGGAGCGGAGCAGAGATGAAAAATGTTTCAAAATCGAAATGTTTTTTTTCTTTTTGAGAGCTTCTGCTATGTGTCAGCGTTAGCCCAGAGTAGTAACTATTACTACGCGGACGAAGTCGCGAGCAGGGGCTATAATCTATATACTAATATTATAAAGAGGTAAAGTTTGTGACGTTGTGATGTTGTAGGGGGTAATCTCAGGAACTACTAAACCGATTTTGAAAATTCTTTTACCAATGTAAAGCCACGTTATTTATGAGTGTCATAGGCTACATATCATCACGCTAAGACCAATAGGAGCGGAGCAACAATGAAAAATGTTTTAAAATCGGGGCTTTTTTTCGTTTTGAGAGCTTCCGCTGCGTCTTAGCCCAAAATACCTATTCCACGCGTGCGAAGTCGCGGGCAGAAGCTATTAACTAATTATATTGTCTATAATCTATACTAACATTATAAAGAGGTAAAGTTTGTGAGGTTGTAGGGGGTAATATCTTGGGAGTCGGAGAAAAATGGTCGAACGAAAACGTTTCTTATGAACGCTGCCTTAATTATGAGATATATATGATTGAGTTCTAGAGAAAAAATGTAGCTTGATAATGCCTATTACCGCCCAACGAAGTGAGCACGGGTCGGCTAGTCGATAATATAATGAATATAGATAGGTATATATAAATAATTAGGGGAATAAAGAGTTTAATCCATGAATTATTTCATGTTAACACCTGTTTCGATGATGTTAAAACAGGTATATTAAACAAAAATAATAATTAATTAATAGCAAAAATTAAAAACGGCGTGTACTGAAAATACTGAAATAAAGCTTTGTTGAACAGAAAAACTCTTTAGTACCTATAAATAATAGGATCTAATGTTTTTGGGGTCGAGTTTTTTTTATTTGTATAATTAGTTTTGTATAAATTAAATATTGAGTGTTTTTAAATCGAGAGGATTAAAATGATTTAGTATAGATAGAAAAAATATATAGAACATGAATAAAACTGCACAATACCAATAGTAATTTGGAAAATATTGTAAATAATAAACTATAACACGTATATTCGAAGCTAAATGTATATCATAGACTAGTTGTCCCCCGCGGCTCCGCACGCGTTTTTTTAAATGTATTAAATAACTATGGTGTCATAGTTACAAATGTTTTTGAAAAAGCATTTCTGTAATGTAGACACCTACTTACAATCTTACATTACGCCATCTACTGTAACATGTAACGTGTACATTAGATATGTGAATACGAATAGTATATCGAATGGGATGGGATTTATCATCAGCAACATACCTGGAACTTTAACCTACTATGTAGCACCCTCAGTGCTCATTAACACTATATAAGAAAGTAATGAAAATTTTAAACTATACATTATCGAACAATTTGTGTTAAATTGTTTATTATATAGACAAAACATGCCCATATTGTCGATATAATTGTATTATTCTTATACGTTGCTATATTCACTGAGTTATGCATAGTAGTTCGGTGAAGCCGTAAATGCCGAAAAGCTATAGCATGGTCAATTCCAGAAAAAAAAACTGAGTTATGTAGGTGCAAACGCGGTAAATAAAACAAAATGGCCGCCAAATTGACCAAAATGATAATATAATTCAAATTACATACATTTATTCTTGGAGTCGAGTACAGCGCACGTCTAACGCGCTTGTTTACAGTAAACAAATTATTTTTGATCAATTTCACACGAACAAATGCATAGGTAACAGTTCATCACTACATAGTGTAAAACAAAGTCCTCTGATCTGTCTGTTTGTCTGTTCGCGATAAAGTCAAAAATTACAGATCGGATTTTCATGCCGTTTTCACCAGTAGATAGAATGATTCATGGGGAAGGTTTAAGTATAATTTTTCAAGGTGTTCTTTTTATAATCGGGGCGGGACAACATCTTCCGAGCTGGCTAGTTATCTGCCCGTAAAAGTCCCGTGAAAATCGGTCCAACCAATCAGGAGATAGTAGAATATTGCGGAAGAAGTCTTGAGTAACAAAATAAAATAGTCTAAGTTACTTCTTATAAGGTGAGTTATCTGCCAGTGAAAGCCCCGTGAAAATCAGTTCAAGCATTACGGATATTGCACTGCGGCCGAAGGCGAATAAAAAAAACCTAAATTACTTTTTATGAGGTCTACTATCTACCAGTGAACACCCCATGAAAATCGGTTCAACCATTTTGGAAATAGCAATGCGGACGAAGCCGCGGACAAATAAAATAGAATATGTCAACCGCTATAATGTCGGCTATCTGGCAGTAAAAAGTAAAGTTCCCGTTAAAATAGGTCCGGCCGTTTTGGAGATTACCCGGAACAAACATACAAACAGACAAAATATAATAATCTAAAAATATAGACAAAGTATAAAAAAAATTTTTTTGGTCATTTGTAGCCATATCCATTTATCAAAAAGTTGTTATTTTAATTGTACATACACAAACTTTACTTTTAATATTACGTAATAGAGAACAAATAAAAAATTGGAAATAAAAGTAGTATAAACGTTTTGAATAGGAAAACAAATTAAACTTTGAAAATGTTTGCGATAGAAACTTACCACGTTACCGTGGCAACATATAACACTAACGCTAACGAAATCTCTCAAAAGGAAAAAAGTGCTCGATTTTGAGACATTTTTCATTGGTGCTCTGCTTTTATTAGTCTTAGCGTGATGATATATAGCCTAAAGCCTTCCTCGATAAATGAGCTATCTAAAACCGAAGGGTTTTCTCAAATCGGACTGGTAGTTCCTGAGATCCTAGCGTTCAACCAAACAAACAAACAAACTCTTCAGCTTTATATATTAGTATAGATTCCTCGGTATGTATCTAAGATATATAAAGAAATTCGAGTGCAAAATCCTATAATGCTAAAATCTACCAGATTAAGTTGTACGTCATAGAGTTTCAAGAATTTTATTAAGCTGCTTCGCTCGCATTTATTATGCGGTAATTATTTCCGTCTCCTCACTTGAGTAATATTCATATTTTATGAACTCAAAATTTTATTATATACCCTCCTGTATATAAAGTTTGTTTAAATTTGGTTGAGTACATAAAAAGTAACGTTTCTTTTTATATAATTTCTAAAAGCATTATGGATAACATTGCAGATATCAATTAGGGAATAATGTATACTTCTTACGTACCAAATTTAATAAAAAAAACCATTCGTGTAGTAGTTCAAATGCGTTAGAAAAGTAAACCTTAAATAAATGATAAAATATTCATATAAACAATATAGTATTCTATCACTTTCTCTCGTATGTTTAATCCTGTATGTGTTGTACTTTATTTCTATTTAATGTTGCTATTTTATTTCACCGAGTTTCAAACTACAAAAGTACTATAGAAGTTTTCACTTCAAAAATCGATCAAACCGTTTTTTAGTTCAATCAAAATATCAAACAATATCCTTTAAAATAGTTATACACCTAGACTTTTTGAAGAAAACCTTCTTTAGGCGCGACTAGGAGGTAACTGGGCGACAATGAAACAGAAGTCCGTTACGGAGCCTAGGTCCGTTTTCTCGGCGTGGAGCCTTTGAGTGCGCTGCTCGCGTGATACAGTGACTCAAAATTTTACATCACTGCGACAACATTACACATGTCACCTCCACACACGTGCACGCATACGCGCTTGCACATGCAAGTGGAAGAGTTTTATTTTATTTCCCTTATCAAACTAAAAGAGTTTAGAAAATTATCCGACCCGAAATATATATAAGATTTGTTGAGGTATGTATGCTTGATACACATATATGTTTCAACAACTCATATATATATGAATAGTTAGCTTAGCTTAGGTTAGCTCAGATAGAGGATGGGGCTCCCTGACGTTCCGTCTGGTGCAGGTCCTGACCGGGCACGGTTGCTTCGGTTGGTACCTGCACCGGATAGCACGCAGGGAGCCGACCGCCGTATGCCATCAGTGCGGCGTTGACCCGGACACCGCGCAGCACACTCTGTCTGAGTGTGCTGCGTGGGAGGAGCAACGTCGCACTCTGGCTGCGGCGGTAGGGCAAGATCTCTCACTGCCGAGCGTGGTTGCGGCCATGCTCGGTAGTGAGGATAACTAGAATGCAATGGCCTCCTTCTGCGAGGAGGTCGTCTCGCAGAAGGAGGCGGCGGAGAGGGTCCGTGAGCAAGACCCTCAAAGTGGCCGTCTCCGCCAACGGAGGACGGGCAGGAGGAGGCGTCAGTTTGACCGCCTCCTCCCACTGTAGCCGGACCGGGGAAGATGGGTCGGGGGGCCCATCTTTCCATTGCACAGGTCCGGCGGACGGAGGAGACGGCCGGTGTGTACCCGGCTGTCTCCTAACAAGACGAGGCCCGGTGGCGGCGATTTCGCTGCTGGGCCAACCGCTGGGGCGGCACGATGAAGTCTATAGAGATCTCGTGCCGCCCCAACTATAGCGGCAGACGTACACCGTGGGGTTTTATTCCGTGCGAGTCGGACATAACTCACCCTCTCCCTCGAGAGGGTGGTGTATCCATAAGGGATTTCCCCACGTTAAAAAAAAAAAAAAAAAAAAGATAGGTCGCGAATTGCATGCATCAGGCAACAGCCCAAGCCGAGACGTGCTGGGCACCCTTGAGCTAGTTATCAAATGAAATCGGTTGAGTGCCTTAAGCGCTCGCCTTAGTAGTCCGGTGAAGCTGTTAAGATCTTGCTAGGTCAATAGCGTAGGTAGTTCGAAAAAAAAAGTCCGTTACGGTAATATGTCGCGACGTTTCTGTACCATCTGATTTCTAAATATTTTTTATTTTGTCAATAAATAGTTTATAAACAAATCCATCAAACATTTTTGAAAAAAAAAATTAAATTGAACATCATAACAAAAATCATACAATGTAATTAATTGTGTACATATGGACGTGCGACCGCGCTGCCATCTGGTTTCAATGTAAGTAAGCTACAAATTATATCAAAGCTTCATTATCTGTAGTGTGACTTATCAGCAAATTCGGAATTTAAATTACACAGGAAGTATTATTAACAACTCTTTGTTATAAGTAAATAAAATATAGAAAAGCACGAACAGATTACAATGATAAGTAACGAATTAGATTAATTATGATTTAATAGAAGTTTTGGTTATGTTTAATTATTATCGAAGTTTTACTTCAATCGCGTGTGACGGGTACACGCACTCATTTTTTAAATTGCTTTCATCATAAATCTTGGAAAAGAATATTACATGAACAGACAGACATGCAGATGTATGCATACATATGATTAAAGTCAAAGTTATAATTACAAAACGAATGACTAAAAATCGTTTAGGCAATGATAATAAATTACACTCTTACTGTAAACTCTTAATACGTTTAGTCATTTCTAGTTATGTACTAAATTAATTTTAATATGTAGTAGGACTCGAATAACAAATAGGTCCAAACAGTATTAATATTTAAATTCCATTTAAACAATATTTCCCACTTTTTGTATATAAAAAAAAATCTTATACAAAAAATACAATGGGTCCCACATAAAATAGTCTAGAACAGGTTTCAGTTAAGTTGCCAAGCTGTTTGGCAAAGTTCACGCTACAGAAGCGACGAAGTTTGATTGAGATCTGCGTCCTTTACCTGGAATTTAAACGAGGGACTCGCCAAGTTATTAGAAAAGTTTCAACGGTCCCAAATTTTATAATAATACCTAAAGTATAAATGCCAGATGGTATTCAACAAGTTTTCATTGGCGACGATGTGGTTTCATTGACGAATTTTAAACTTGTTACAACAGTTTATTCGGATTTATTGTGATAGATATCGAGAGACTATCCTTTTAGTTATCTGATTCCTTTTATATTCGAATTTTGATTACAAACCGAATAGATCTTCGTTGGTATCCTCGTCAACTCTTAAATAAGGATTTGCCAGTATGTACTTTAAAGTTTTAAGCATTTGACCGTCTCATTTGATATTGAATGACGGAGTGATTTAAGATAGTAAATAGACTAAGCCTGGAGGGGGTCTTGCTCACTGTATGAACTATACTAAATTTAAACCATTTTTTTAACCGACTTCGAAAAAGGAGGAGGTTACTACGTTCGGTTGTACGTATTTTATTTTTTTTATATATGTTAATCGATATCTCCGTCAGTTATGAACCGATTTTAATGATTCTTTTTTATCTGAATTGGTTATATTCAGAGGTGGTCCCATATAAAATTGAAGAAAATATTCAACCCCTAAGGGGGTGAAATATCGTTTCTTTGATTTTCACCCACTTCGTCTCTACGTATTTTCATGAAATTGGCATCATTTTTTATACCTATTAGAAACCAGATATATTTATGGACACTAAAAATGGAGAAATAAAATTTTTTTACAAAAAAAATTAACCGCCTTCGATGTGAAAAACTAATAAGGCACTAAAAAGCGAAAAATAACTGAATTATTAAATTAACCAAATTAAATAAAAAATATTGATATTCGCGCTACCTAATAATATATTTGAAGTCGATGCCAACCTACAGTTCAAATTTGTTGCAGGTAATAAAATATGTGTACTATACATATATACATCATGGGACACAAGAGTGGACCTAAACTTTGTATGTAGATGATATGAATGTAGGTTTGCATCGAATTCAAATATATTATTAGGTAGCGCGAATATCAATATTTTTTATTTAGTTTGGTTAATTTAATAATTCAGTTATTTTTCGCTTTTTAGTGCCTTATTAGTTTTTCACATCGAAGGCGGTTTATTTTTTTTGTAAAAAAATTGTATTATTTGATATGATTAATAAAATAACGAAAAAAAGAGTGCAGAAATAAAAAGAAAGCCTAGAGGGGATTAGTTCTCAATTGCATCTGCTGGCAATAGCGTATAGAGCGGTGCAGGTGGCAAAATTCCACGGGTTCCCGGCCTTATGAGGCCCCAGCCCGAAAGACCGCGAATTGAGAAGTAACTACTTCAGTGGTTTACTAATATTAAATTATAACGTGACGATTTTTACTATAGAAAGAACAAAGAAAGAAATACTTTATTGGACAACCATACAATTAAATTAAATTGGACAAACAAATTAGACAAAAAAAGGGATACATATGAAAAATGATTTTTTTTTATATATAACTAGCGGTCCCGGCAGACGTTGCCCCGTCCTGATCATAAAAAAATCCTTGACAAATTATATACCAAAACCTTCCTCATGAATCACTTATCTACTGATGAAAAGCGAATGAAAATTCGTTCAGTAGTTTTTGAGTTTATCGCGAACAGACAGACAGACAGACGCGGTAGGGGACTTTGTTTTATACTATGTAATGATAGCCTCGTCCAATGAATTTTTCACGGACCTCATATACTACAGTTATGCTACAGGCTGCCAGAACACTACAATACAATACAATACAGATTGCTTGACGACAGATTTTCAACTTAAAGTTTGTAGTTAGCCAGGTGGGTTTAGAATAAGCCGTGCGACCATGCATTGCTTCTTTATTCGTTTTTTGTTTGTTAAAGTATTTGGTAGTTCCGTGATTATTCTTGATACATCTGGATTACGATCGTGAATTTACTGATCTAAAAGAAGATATTTCAAGACGGGACATGATTCACATCATGGAAATTATAAACGTGATATAAACATAAGTAAAAAGAAGTAGCTAAATTATTTAAGAAAATCTAAAACGATTACCAGACTTGAAAAAAAAAATACCAAAAATTTAAACTATCATTAAACCTTGTACACTTCTATTCATTACACTTATTCGTGTAAGCTTCAAACTTTATTCAGATACTGTTTAATCAAGCCAAGGCGTAAATGAATATTCCACTTTCTAGATGATAATGTTTTGTTTTACGTCTGGCCCTCCAAATAGAATCAATTCATGAAGAAAATCCTAAACAAAATGGAACAACATTCTCCACGAATTAAGTACAATATCTTCAATACAGACGTTTCTAAGCATACCTATTTCAATTCGCCTGTAAAAGTAATCCGTTCGCTTTCAAAATAGGTATCTGCCAAATATCTATCTCCATCCACAAAATTGTGGTTCTATTAAATAAATCCTCTTATTCTCACTGGAGTTAATTCTACAATTACAAAAAGAATTAGTACACACTATGAAATTCCACACTATTTTATTGACCGGAATTTACGTTCAAGCATTTGCAGTATGAAGGAATTTGAAGAGATAATAAATTGTAAATGGATGTAAATCAGACTACGCTTTCAAAGACGATGACAAGAGATGGATTCTATACCCGAAAAATTTCAAGTCGAACAACCTGTACTTAGTATTAAAATACAATTGTTCCTTATAAAGTTAAGTTTTATCGTGTAATTTTCTAACTCAGATTAAATTTTTCGTTCGTATAGGCACAGGAAATAGCATTATCTTGTAAAGAAAAATAGAAGGAGGTATTAGCACTACAACTACGAACATTAAACTTTTACTGTAAGTATTGGGAATTTCTATGCTATTTTGTAGAGAGATACCTTTTTAGAGATTAATCGGAAATTCCCATAGGAGATTATTACCATGTTTATTGAACATATAAAAGTAGCAATATATATTCTAAATTAACTAGTTAGTTTTCAAGTCAGTTACGTTTCGTGTTGTACGCAATATGTACCAGCAAATCTAGGCTTTGTCAGCCCAAATAAATTGTGCTCGAAACAAATCGCAACTCTTAGCGTCTGTTATATTTTGACCCGAAAACATTTATCTACCCTTAAGAAATAGTTATTTAGCTAAAGAAGCTTTGCGGTTCAAGTGAAATTGGTCCTCTATAACTCCTATATACTAATCCCCAGTAAATCGAGACGTAAATTCGACTTCGCGGTCGTACTTAACGTGGAGGTTAAATTATTTGCCACTAACCTAAATCTGATTCTATTAGTTATATGAAACGAGTTGGTTTAGAGATTCACGTGTATATGTTCGAATTAATCACAGCTACAAAATTACCTTACGTAATAGTTCTTATATATAACTAGCTTCTGACCGCGACTTCGTCCGCGTGTAATAGTTACTTTTGGCTAACGTTAACACGTAGCGGAAGCTCTGAAAAGGAAGAAAAGCCGATTATGAAACATTCTTCATTATTGCTCCGTTCCTATTCGTCTTATCGTGATGATATATAGCTTATAGCCTTCCTCGATAAATGAGCTATATAACACGGAAAGAATTTGAAATCGGATTAGTAGTTTCTGAGAATACTTGCTACAACGTCACAAACTCACAAAATTTACCTCTTTATAATATTAATATAGAAGTATAGATTAGAACGAGATGTGGCAGGTTCGGTGTGTTAAATAAAAAGACGTGTTCACTAGATGGTTACCGTTTAATAACTGACTCCATACAATACATGACTTACGAGTACGAATACAAACAGCATACGATACGCAATGTTACCACACTAAAAGAATAATGATTGTTAGATCCTATAAATGTGAGAATACCATCTATTGTCTGTGTTAAAAAATCATCATAAGGCAAAAGAGGTGTACTAGTTCAGCGTTCAGGAATAGCAACCCATACGCGTGGAATAGTTACTTTGGGCTAACGCTAAGATACAGCGGAAGCTCTCAAAAGGAAAAAATACCCCAATTTTCGAACATCCTTTATTGGTGCTCCGCCCCTATTGGTCTTAGCGTGATGATATATAGCCTGTAGCCTTTCTGAGCTATGTAACCCTGGAAGACTTTTTCAAATCGGACTAGTAGTCCCGGAGATTAGCGCGTTCCAACTAAGCAAACGAACCCCTTTATAATATTTTCTCGTACTTAGCTCGAGCCGTCATTCAAATTACAATAACTTTTGATAGAGTGAACCGATTTTAATAAAACAAAGAGTGAGTTACTCTAGATGATATGGTTTATGGATTTCTTGATAAGATTTTATTGTGAACCCAGTACTTTAGCAGTTATGCGTGTTCCTACAAACAGACAGACAGACATTTCTAAAAATGACTGAAATGTATTCTATTAATTATTCCTAGACACCTGTAATGATTTTTTTCACGAAAATCGAAAAAGTACAGACACATTTGATTTACATTCTTATTATATGTATAGATAGATAGAAGAAGATGTATAGATAACAATCTTGCGTCATAGTGTGCTTTGTATTGCGTACTAATATTTGGTAACGTAAACAGATCATAGTAAATCTATTTGGTGTATCCGATTTTATACTCCAGCAATATATCCCAGTGGCCTAGGTATTATAGTACTATTTGCGGAAGATTTCAGTACATATTATGTCGATTGTCGTTTTTATTCTAAAAATATATTTACCGTCAAGATTACTATAGTGTTAATAAAATGACAATAGAAACGAAATCTAATAAAACTTTTGCTAGGGTTAAATTTTTCAATGTAAACGTTTTAAAAGCGTAACAAATCAAAATAAAACAAATTCAGTGTACAATAAAGCAGTTTATTTGTTAAAGTAAAACTCTTGAGTATTCCGGAATAACAAAGAGCGGTGTGAATACGAAGTTTAAGCGGAAATGTGTTCTTAACAAAAGTTTTCATTTAACATGTAAGTTTTGTTTGAGTGTGTATTTTTTTATCCCTCAAAAGGTATAATAATATAAGTAATATATGTCATGTCGCCTCTTTATGTATAACAATAGAATTAAAACTGATTGAATTAAAACCAATGTATTAAAAGAAATATACAGATGTAGGTAGAAAATTGATCCTAACTGCATCTCCTAAGCCACGTAATAGTTGTTTGGTGATATATTATTGTAGCGAATGTTAGAAAGTCTTTAATAATAGTTTACTACTGTATTATATATCAAAGTATTTTTTGTCAACAAAAGTAAATATTAATTTATGAGTTAAAGCACACCGAGCCATAGCTTCATCATTTAATATATATAACACATGTTACATTTAAAAGTTTGTCTTGCCCATTTTATTTATAAAAAAATTAGAACAAAAAAAAATTGTTGACCGAATCTTGAAACAGTGAAATAGTAATTCGATCCCAATTAAGCAATGATATTCTTTTTTTTAATAACACATATTGACAAAAAAGAAAGCCGTCGTGAGGAAATCTGAACATTTAAAGTTGTTCTTAATATCATCACTAGAAACTCATTTCCATATCGGCTAATAAACATATGATTTTACCTAACTTAAATAAAAAACATTGCATGTGGAAATCCAAACATTAAACTGTAATACAGATCAACACTTAATCAGGAATCGAAACTTCTAATAATTCGAAAATAAACCTCACCCTTCATTAAAAAAAATCTTTTCCAAATATTTTTAAATCTTTATTATCAAAAATAATTATGTTATATACATTTAACAAACTATTTAAACTTAAACATAAGCTTATTTTGGGTTCGATATAATAATAAATAAATATAATAAAAAAAATAAAAAGCCTTTTTATTTCTTGAATTAACATGTTACAAATTTCTTTTATCTAGTGTTTAAAGTTAATAATTTTGCTTAATTTTTCTAATATAATTTTGTGTTAGTTTCTTAAACCTTGTTTATATTTATAATTAATTATATCTAAGTAGTAAGTTTTTACTTATAAAAAAGTTTTCTCTTATTCATAGCTTTCTGTTACTTTTATAAGAACCCCAGGTTGGGTAAAGGCCTCCTCCAATGATGCCCATTTGTCACGATCTTTTGCTGCTAGAGTCCAATTTGTACCGGCGGTTCTCTTTATTTCGTCGTCCCATCGTGTTATTGGTTATCGATATAATATAAATGTTAAAATCAAACATTGACTTCGCAACGCAAACTTTATTATCGACTGTCTGATGTCGAGGAAAAGTTGTATCATCGAATATGTCGTTCCTTTTCAAAAGGGCCAGTGTTAATAGATAGTGTAAATGTATAAACGTTACACTCCCGTTCACGTCACTTGACGTGAGAATATATTAAGAAACGATCCATGCTCTTGGAAAGTAATTAACAACATCCCAGACGTCAAGCTTTGGTCAGTTAGCCCCGCAGTTTGGCTGGTTCTTATTGCTTCTCTAAGTGTAACCGTTGACTTATGAGTTGGTAAGTCCATCTTTGTACTGCCGTGACCATTATCATTCAGTCTCATGAAGTTCGAATACAGTTTTATTCTTATAATTAGGGTTAAGTTTATTTTTAAGTCGGTAACGGTGAACAAAACACACAACAACAAATTGATTGTTCGGATAATGGAAATAAATCGAATGGAAAATTGTTATCTGATTTGATTTCATAAAATGAGATATTAAAATTGACCCCAGAGAACCCTACAAATGAAGTAATTGCACAAGTAAACTTAAGTTAGAAACAAAATTCTCAATAAATATATACGAGTTCGAATAAAGCATCCGCTCTCAACAACAACACGTTACAAAATTACAGAAAACTATTAATTATAGGTACCTTTATTTTTACTGCTGTGGTTACAGATAATTTCATTTTACTCACACTATTTCACATATTTATGAAAATAATCCAAATTTACATAAACCGTAGGTATACAAATATTTTCTCTGTTCATTTAAATTTTTAGTGTAGTTCGAATAGAGAATTGTCCAATAAATACATATACATTTGTTCTTGTTACTCCATCGTGAGATGAATACGACTTAAAATCGCATTGTAAGTACAATACGTATTCGTGATCTTTTTGCCAAGAATATAGATGAGATTAGTGCTAACAGTTAAACTTACTACAACTTTTAGCTTCAGTGAAAAATCATTACTCCTTCCAATATTTCGTTTTCCTATCCCATCAACGAAACTAAAATTTCCTTCATAATTACAAAACAAAAGATAAAATCTCACGAGAACCTAAAACAAAAACATATTTCTCATAATCCACACCAAACGGATATAATAAAACAATAATTTAATTAAGGAACCCAATTTAATTCCTCCCAGCGCAGACATAAACACAAACAATAGATTTTATTACGGCGCTGTCTTTATAAATCATGCTCTGCTTTCATCGTTTGTTGTAATTTAATAAAAAGTGGCGTTTCATCAAATTAATAAACGCTACATTGGCGTAGAACAGTTTGCGCTTCAGGCGATAAAATAATCGAATGAAAGCACTATTTAATAATTTTACCAGAGACTTTATGTAAAGTAGTTATTTGAATTTATTTCATATACAATCATTAAGTTCAACTGTCCAATGAATCCTCACTTATTTTTATTTCACCTCTCTCATAAAGCGTCAGTTCTCAT
The DNA here is from genome assembly GCA_036509395.1 of Antheraea yamamai. Classification (NCBI taxonomy): domain Eukaryota; kingdom Metazoa; phylum Arthropoda; class Insecta; order Lepidoptera; family Saturniidae; genus Antheraea; species Antheraea yamamai. The sequence continues at coordinate 5,948,185 of AP028440.1, forward strand.
ACTGTTGTGTTCTAATCTGATTGAGAAACCATACGACATAGAAAGCATTTCAACATAGTAGTGAAAAGTGGTTTATACAAAAATTCAACGTAGTATTGGAAAGTGGGGGTGGTTTATATAAAAACTAATAATGTAAATGTTCTTTCGATTCGGTTAAGAAATTACGAATAAATCATTATTCTGCTTTTAAATGCCCGTTTTGCGTTATTACTATTAACAACGAGAATGGACGGCCACTGTTATCGCAACATACGAAAAAGCAAGCTTAATGCAACAACCGATACGCGTGAAGGAGGAAACGTTGCTCACACTCAAAGTCACGATAATAAATGTTCATGCGAGTACCGTATTATTGTTCCAAATTGTTATAAGTACGATAGAAGATAGCAAATTATCGAAAAGCAGAACTAAACGATGCGTTTATAACAAGAATTGTTGTAAAATAACAGTATGATTGATAATTGATATTTTTCCTGTCAATTTTGTTTGTGCAGAATAACCCAGCTATGTTATGCAGGACACCACCAGTATTACATTATATGTGAGCAAAGATTCCAACCTTATAAATAAAAAATACTATATGACATTAAGATTCGGCCAAATAATTTAATTGAAAGTTAACCAACTCTTATGATTTCAATCTAAGTTTCACTTGGAAAGTTATAAAATGATTGAAATACAATATAAAGGAAGTTTACTATTGACTAATGATGGGCATTTTGACGTGGAACTGTTGAAAGTGTAGAGCGAGTTGGGACGAACTTTTAGAAAGAGGCGAGTAGAGAAAAATAATGCTTGTAGCAGATTTGGCTCGGCCTTGAATCAAGGTTGTTGTTTCATTTGTGTAGAATGATTTGTGTATTATTTGATTTTGCTTCAAAATATCAAAACATAAGGTAGAGATAAGTACTAAGAAACACACCTCACGAGTATACATGAATGTAATCGCATGATTATAATTGTGTAATTAAAACAATAATTATTATAATATTATTAGTCCCATGTGCAATTTGTTTGCTAGTAGAAGATAATCTCTGCAACTACTGATCCGATACTGAAAATTCTTTCACTAATCAAGTGTTTCTTTTAGAGCGCCATATCATTTTTTACAGTTGTAAAAAGATCTAGTACTTCCGTCAGGAATGACCACTGTCGCGTCATAAGACAAACCATGGCCAGTCATATGTGACCAACGTGGCAGTCAAAGTGTTAACAGGCGACGACTGAGATGCCTGTAATACCAAAGTAAGCGAAACACCCAACTGCATCAGCTAACGTACCATTGTCGCTTATATGTATTTCTTCCTATACACAATAATTAATAGGTACAATTTTTCAGGCGTAATATTCAACTAAGCATACTTTATTAACGACATACATAAATACATATATTTTCTTAATAGTGATACAGTATTGTCATTCTCAAAGACCCAATCCATCGCCCAAATGGCCTAAAAAAGAGTAAAAGTGATGATTTTCTCACCATGTGTAAGCGTACACCAGTGTTTTTCAACCTTTTACATGTCACCGCCCTCTTAATATGTAAAATTATATCCCGGTCCCTACACTACGTTGTTTATAACCTATAATTTTTATGTTGTAAATATTGTTGTCTGCATAATTTTTTAATTTATTTTCATTGTCAAGTATCGATTAAATACATAATTAAATCAGTAAAATGCGAATGTGACTCCTAGGTATTTATCTTTTTTATTCTTGTCGCTTTCCAATAATGCATGAATGGGCTTTAATTACATTTTGTTATTAAAAATATTCTTTGAACTTTATTTTTCAAAGTGAAACTTTCATTACATCGTCTCAAACTTTTTCGTCTGTGTGTTGCATGTCGCGTGATGGTCGGCCGCGGAGTAGGGATAAAGTTAAAGGCGCTCGTCAGAGCAGCCAGGGCCAATATGGCGGCGCCTATAGTTCGCAGCAGCTGACCGTGTAGTGTATAGACTATTATTAGTTAAATATCTATAGTGTGAAAAAAGGTTCACTTTTACCGTGGTTTCATAAAACCACACAATCCTTTTTTTTCTTAATGACTAAGGCTTCGTGACATTATAGAATCTCTGTGACCCTCCAATCGGTCACGTTGAGAAACTCTGGTGTACACAAATGTCAAATGGAATCCTTATTAAAATGCTCCGTTCGCAATAATACGACAACCTAACTAACTCGTAAATTGAACGGAACGGGTACCTATAAAGGTTTAGCACTATGCGGAATCGTAGTCCAATGATTGATGTTCTTTTTTGTTTAATTAATCTTGTTCAAGTCTCATCGGTCCCGCCTAGGCTTGATTACTCCTTACACTTACAATTTGAAATATTCGTCGAGTGCCTCTATTAACTATTGATAGACGAAATATAATCCTTTAGACGTTAAACGAGATATGTTTCGGATGTTATAATGCTTTGCTACGTTTGTAGACAGTATTAATAGCATCAAAGGAATCAATCAATTAGTTCAAACTTACTCAGAGATTATATTATATTAGCTGCGCCTCTCGTTTCGCTTGTGTAAACTATGGGATTCTTGTTATACCTTTTTTTTATATTATAGGAGGAGAAACGAACAGATGGGTCACCTGATATTAAGTGATCACCACCGTCCATAGACACTAGCAACACCGGGGGAATTGCAAGTGCCTCACCAGCCTGCGTTTGGGGGGTAGGGGAGGGGAGGTGGGCCTCCGGCGCTCTCATTGACGGACGAAACGCAACAATGCAAGCACTGTTACTTCACGATGGTTTTCTGTGAGAGGGTGGTACTACTAATGAAACTGAATGACACATTTTGAAGTGAAAACTTCTTTAGACGCGTTGATCGGTATTCTGGCAGGAGATAAATTTATAATTTCGCGTCACAACATGCTACATAAGCATGACCGGCCGTATTGCGCTTACGTGGCTTGTTTCAGACTAGCGACATGTAGTGTAGTGGCCTGTATATATTTAATATTTATATTTTGCAGTTCATCATACGTTTGATTGATTAATAGACTTTATAAAAAATTATATAATTATTACTTAAGTGCCGATGCATATGAAAACCACACCAATGTTAATAATTTCAATAAAGGAATTCAGAACTTTAAATTTTGTCATTCACACTATAATTAATAAGAAAATTCAAAAGAGAACACATTTGTTTAATTATTATGAGTTTTCACTTTTATCGGCAGTCCTTATGACTGCCTCGCCTTTATTTATATTAATAAGTTTATTTCATGGCTTCTTCGTATTACATAGATAATTTCTCAAAAAAATGGAACACATTGATTTATATGAATAAATATGATAAAAAAAAGTTATTAATTTTGATAAGAATTAATATTTTGTACGTCGTCTTTGACACTTCGTCTCGTAAAACCGGTAATTGTGTTTTAAATGGAAAGTTTACAATTATGCCACTCTCAACTATCTTTAATTTATATTGTAAACAAATATATCTATCCAATATAACGGTGTAGGTAAATTATTGCAACAGAACGTACTGATATTCAGCTTCCAGTTTTCTGAAATCTGGTTGTTTTTTTTTTTTATTTGAATCTGGAAAATAATTATATGAATCTATGAGGCAGTTCTCGAATCATGACGATACTAACTAACGGACAGAAAAACTGATCTTTTATGATATATACTGTTTTTTTTTAAACAGTCCCACACAAACTTTCTTGGCACTTTACCGATTTACCTAAACATAAAAGGTCACATGAAGCAAGTTTTTTGTTTTAATATGATTATTATATTGGTAATCTTATCTGTTTATCTCTTATCTAATCTGGCCATAATTGTACCTGTAAGTAATTTCCGGACTAGTAGTAATCATTTGAATTCCATAAGCGTCTTTTCCGGTCCTAAAGTAAAAGAAAGAATTTATCATTTTACACAAATTACACGAGGCTAAACGCGTTAACAAAAACTTCGCTGTTTTACGTCGGCATTATTATAATGGATACACGTACTAATAAAGTTTGTTAGTTAATTATACGACTGTGTACACAGGTCTTGTTTGCGTAAGAGGTACGGTTGAAAATGGCCGCCAACTCAAAATAGGAGACCGATGTCAAAAATTAAGCAGAATCTGTAATTAGGGAAAAAGCTAACACGACATAATCTACCTCGAAACCCCACTTTTGCGTACCATTTATTACACAAATAATGAAATGTGTTCAAGGCTTTTTAATCAAATATAAATAGTAAATTTCGAATTATAATTCCATGACGAATTCAATATTATAAAATTATTTATGTTTTAGCAACTATCAATTACATTAAACGAAAGGGATCTGTTTAATACTAGTCCAAAAATCCATTCCACGATATTATCTATACTCAACGTCAGAAATGTATTACAGCTGATCAAAACTTATTGCTGTCGGAACAAACTAATATTCCCATTCATTCATTATATACCGTCTATTATCTGCGAATTCGTTCTTGGAAAAATAGTTTTCTTATTTCAAGGTAACTATATGTTTTATATGGATTTACTGCTAATGATTATCTTTTACTAATTTTCGGTTACCTTTGTTAAATTTTATGACAGATATTTTAATAATTACAAATCTTTTATCCATGATACTCTGACTAGCTAATATATGTGTTTACATGCGTCAATAAATAATATAAAAAAATTGGTTATCTGTAAAGTCGGTTTACGGACGATAATTTTACGTGATAACAACTCGGACGCATCGGCCGATGTAGTGGAAGAGAGATAGATGCGTCACAAGCCGAACGCTTCGATCGCGCCTCTCTATCGCTTGTTGTTCTACGGTTTTTAAATTCAAATTCAAATTTTTCGCCCATCTATCGCATGTCGCATTACAGCCGGCTGCGAAGTAGTGGTAAATCGAGAAAGGTGCTCGTCAGAGCAGCCAAAGCCAATATTGCGACACCCTTGGCTCAATTCAAAATGATTCAGTGATTTCAATAAATATTGTGCTCAGTTTTTAACATGCACCTATCGTATTTATTATGAACTCTAATACGCTGACCAAAAATTAAAAATAGTTGGATATCTTGTCTACTATTGATCTCTCATTATCATTCCCATTTTTCAATTATTAAGTTAATATTAAAGACGCGATTATAATATCCTATATCGAAATCTTTTCTAAAAAAAAATCAGTTCAATGTCTACGACTGCCAAAAAAAGTTTCACTTGCATCGTGGTTTCCTAAAACCACACAATTTCTAAATATTATCCTCAATATAAAACTTATAACAAATTCTAGTACGACCGGAGTGAAAGTAAATAATTCAAGCCGGTGCATAAGTACATAGACATCAGCAGATTATATTAGTCTCGTGAGATATTTATTTTTATTCAACTTAAATTTATTTAAAATTCAATGTTTAGATTAAAGCTTTCAACAACATAATCAAAGGCAGGATAATAGCTCAAACTTTATTTTTTAAGCTAAAAATGCAAAACGAAATAGTAAAAATCGATTCAATTCCAAAGGAACCACAACAAACGCATTTATTTATATTTTCAACTAGCGAGCCCAGTGGACGTAGTTCCGCCCTGATAATAAAAAAACCATTGACAAATTATATACCTAAACCTTCCCCGTGAATCGCTTTATCTACTGATGAAACCGCATGAAAAACCGTTCAGTACTCTTTGAGTTTATCGCAAACAGACAAACAGATGTGGCAGAGGACTTTGTTTTATAATATGTAGTGATTTTCAAATATCGATATCATAAGAAAATATAAACATTTGTCTTGAATAAATAAATCATCGTAAAACAAAAGATAATGCTGTATATTACCTTTATGTATAGATTTTATGTTACTATTCGGTCCTCAATCCAGCATGGATTTATTGTTTGTATATTTTATACTTACTGTTTAACTCCTCCAAAATAAATTATTATTAATATTTATTACTAATCGTGCTAAGTTTTTTTATTGTCAATGCCTAACCTCTATAAAGAACACCGTAATATTTTATAGCTTTATTAATTAGACCTTAATCTGACATTTACTTAAAGCTTCCTATTGATAACATTTTTAATAGTTCTTCGTTTGTCATTATCACTTAGCCTCTATAAAGCATAGCGACATATATATGCTACATTACATCATTACATAGTATAAAACAAAGTCCCCTACCGCGTCTGCCTGTCTGTCTGTTCGCGATAAACACAAAAACTACTGAACGGATTTTCATGCTGTTTTCACCGGTGTATAGAGTGATTAATGAGGAACGTTTTAGTATATAATTTGTCAAGGATTTTTTCATAATCAGGGCGGGACAACGTCTGCCGGGCCCGCTAGTATAAATATATGTGTGTATAGTAAAAAGGTTATGTTGCGCTTCCTGGGGACAAGGTGAGAGTGTAAGTAAAGCTGTTTTGATTTTAATTTGTAAGTAGCTGATACCCACGACTTTGGTTTCGTCGCTTATTATCTTGAAAATATAGTTTATGTACAGAGGAATAACATAAGAAAATTAAAAGGAAAAATATGTTTCACAAATTATTCACTATTCCGGTCGATTTTTGAAACATTTATTGTTCTGATAATTACAAACGCAAGAACAAAGAGAATTAGCCAAACAGATGTAGCCATACTGATGTGTCCGGGTGTGTGATAGGGATAGAATCTTGATATTTAAATGAGATCATTTCATTAAAATCGTTTGACAATTGTTAGAGATATGAATTAATATACATAAAAAAATATCGTATATAAAGCCGAATATAGAACCTCCTTCTTTTTTACGTCGGTTAAAAATACTTATTACTTATATTTACACCAACATTACTAAATACAAAAAACGGTTCCAATTCCAACAAATAAGTTATTTAAATGACCTAAACGTAGTAAAATCAGCGTAAGCTCCTATTAGCAGCATTTTAATGTTCATCGTACAGTATACTCGCATATTTTTTTAATAATTCAAACAAAGAAATAAAGGTCAGTGTTTTGTAAATCCGTGATAAGCGATTTCATTCGGTGCCTTTCGAAACCCGACGAAGCATACAAACATTTGCGTTCATATTAACCACCGGCGTAGCTATAATGTATTCAGGGACGGCCTTAATATTAAAATGTCCTGGATAGTTTATCCGACCGAAATGTACAACAATAGCATATTCCGATTTTAGAAAATATATCTTGAATAAAATGAATTCTCTAACGGAAACACAGCATGTCATGATATTGGTGTATTTCTATTTGTATACATGCATATGAAAATGGTATTTTTATCTGTACATAGTATAAAATGAAGTCGCTTCCGTTGTCTGTTCCCTTAGATCTTTTAAATTATTCAATGGATTTTAATACAGTTTTCAGCAATAAATAGAGTGATTCAAGAGAAAGGTTTATATCTCTAATGCATACATATTATAGTACAGAAAAGCCGAAACATTCGAAGATTTGTAATGTGATGTCGTAACAAACATATTTTTATGCGCTTAAATCGCAAACGCTGGCTAAACTTTACGAGATAGATCAAATTAAATCAAAAATGTCGATAAATAGTCCACCATAGTATATATTTATCTCTAAAGGATAATACGCAGTAACCATTTTTATCTATTTATAAAGCTATCATGTGTTATTTACCATGTTATTATATATAATACAGTATTATTCCTTATCCAATTAAATACATTACATACGTTGTTCATGTCATGTAGATCAATATTGCCTTTAACAGTATTTCATTAAAATAGATATCTACATTGCACTCGCGCGAAGCTGGGGCAGGTCGCTAGTAGTAAATTAAATAATGCAGACAGAAAAACAATAGACAGTACTAATTTAGCGGTTTCACATGGTTCTTTATTGGTTATTGATTTAATAAATCTTAACTATTCTTACCAATAAACGCGTATGTGAGTTTATTTCTTTATTACAATTTCAAACCTTAACTACTTAACCAATCACCTTGAAATTTTGCAAACACATTGCCAGGGTTACAAAAATTACATAGGGTACCTTTTATCCCAAAAATGTACTGCTCTTCTAGGGATATATCAAATCTATATCATCGTGACCGAAGTCATGAGCAAAAACTAGTAATTAAATAAATAAATAAGATATTATTTATTTTCGTGTTCGAATATACACATATCTATCAATTTCCATAGCGATTAGTAGAACGGTACAGAAGTCTATACGCTGCAGCGCCATCTAATGTTGAGAGTGTAAACAAATAGCATGTAACCTTATACTAACATTCACAGATCGGTCAAACGTTGTTGGAATTAGGCAATTTGGGCTTTCCAGATGCTTGCTTGGTTAACTACCACATTCAAGTTGAAAATTAGCCACCTAGTATCTGTAGGTGTGTTCTAGCTGCACTTGAAAGCCGTCAAAAGTCCCTCTCAGTTCTCTTCCCCTTCAGTTTAGCGTGTTTACCGTCTTAAATCACGTATGTATATACACATATAGATATATATACTATAGAATATAAAAAAACATCTCAAAATTAATTGTTATATATGACCGCGACTTCTTCCGGAAGTTAATGTAAAGAAACAGTGATTAATAAAGTCATCTTTTTTTTATATATCATAGGAGGCCAACGAATAGGTGGGTCACCTGATGGTAAGTTATAACCGCCGTCCATAGACACTAGGAACACCAAGGAAGTCGCAAGTGCATTGCTAGCCTGTGTTTGGAGGGAGGGGTAAGGGAGAATGTAGAGGGGGATGGGATGGTGAGAGAGGGGAGGGGAAGAGAGGCGAGAGAGGGGGGATATGGACCTCCGGCGCTCTCACTGAGCGAACGAAACGCAACAATGCAAGCACTGTTACTTCACGTCGGTTTTCTGTGGGTTGGGTAGTAGTACACCAGGCAAGCCGACCCACTCATACTGAAACCAGTAATAGCTTCGGCGTGGCTCTACCAATACTAATCTGAATATATTAAGTTCATTTACTACTCTCGTACTTCAGTCGCGTCGTTATTAAAATTACAATAACTTTTGATAAACCAAACTGATTTTAATGATTCAAAGACTAAATGTTACTCGAAGAAATGCCTTATGATTTTGTTGAAAAGATTGTAACATGAACGTAGTATTTAAACAGTGATGCGTGTCCAAACAACCAGATAGACAGACAAACATTTCTAAAAAATAATTGGAATGTATTTTATTATTTATTCCTTACTTACTTACACCTGCAAATTTTTTTTTACAAAACTCTTATAAAAACAGACACATTAAATTTACATTCTTATTTCATGTACAGACAAACATGCCATCCGAATAATTTAGACTTACGTGTGCCTTTTTCTGTAGAAAGTAAATTTACTTGCAATTAAAAAAGGGAATCGCTTCAATCCAAATGATTCAGCTTCGAGACAATCACACATAAGCGAAAAACTACGGATTCCACCAATTCCGGGCAAGATAAGAGGTCGTTTTTATGGCAACAGTAAGTGCCTTCCGACCGTCATTTTCTTTTTCAATCGTGGAAAACTGCCCCCAAAGGTCGATGAGGCACCTGCGACCTCAAGCATGCTCGAATCAAAATGTTGAATGTTATTTCAACACTTAACCCTTATCAGGTATTATAATACGAAATAAATGTAAAATGTTCTTATTAAATCGGTTTTTTACTATTGAACTTAATTATAAACATCTATATGACGTATGTAGTGAAATAATATCTTTATTTTAATAAGTAGTGGTCAGATTTGTTCTATACTCCATCTAACCGCAAATCTTTATTACTAAAATTTTGTAAATGTTATATGCTATACCTGTTTTTGTTACCAACAAATGTGTAATTTAATACCATCAACATTCTTTTCCTCGAATTTATTTTATCTATCCCAAGGCGAGTTTAATTCTTCGACTTTACGTCTTATCAGATTATAAAGCCAATTAGCCAACGTAATTTGATTTGTACGTACGAGTTGATTATTTCTTTGTATACTTAAAAAGTGTGCGTGTACTTATGTACACGCGTTAGAAGTTATACTTCTTTGGCGTAACAAGATAAAAATCTTTTCAAAATTTTTATCTTTCCCCTTATTCTACGTTTGTAGAAAAAACGACACCACCAATAGAAAAAAGGTATTTAATACATTGAAAGTTTTAATACAAAGAAATACAAACAACAAATACAAAGAAACAAAATGTTGACTATAGCTAACTTCAGGGTGTCGGTTTTTCGTGACGGTGTGCGCGCGCATCGTAATAAATTCAGGGTTACGGTTTTACGTGACAGTGTGCGAGCGCATCGTAAAAATTTACTCTCATCATTTTTCCCTAACGCGCCAAAAGAAGTATAACTTCAAAAACTTCTTATTGTTTTTATTCTATTATTTTATCTAACAATTTTATCTCAATGTCTCATTTTTCTAAACAAAAATATTAATCTAAATACCTATATATAGTTAATATACTTGATTAATTGAAATACAAGTCATAGTACATTACAATTGTGTTCGACTGGATGTCAACCATCATATACTAGGTGTAATACTCGATACCGGATATATCGGGTAACCAAGCTACTACCGTACACATTGCGATAAACTAATCAAGATTTAGTAAGATTACTCACTAAGTAAGAGTTTACAGACCGACACAATAGCGATGATTAGCAAAGGATATCATAACTCTTTGTGTTCGCCGATATTTTAGTATTGCACACTGATTGCGATGAGGTACAGTGCCGTCATTTTATCGTTATTGATTAGAATATAAATTGTTAGAAATAAAGTCTTAATTTTCAGTGTAATTTAAAGAGGAAGTTGACTTTAATTTCCAGTTACACAATACGAAGAGAAACAAAGAGGACACAAAGAGTTGAACAATCTTGAGGTCTCCCTGGTAACTGTAGTATATGGTGGCACTGTTAAAGTACAGGAAGAAAATTTACAAGAATACGTTATAGAAAAACCAACCAATGACCCATATTAAAAAATATATTACATTTGTATAACGTATCTTCATCTAACAATTTAACTAAAATATAATTTTACAGAGGACTAATTTAAAAGTTTAAGGTCATACTATTCGAGCGATATAGAAATAACATAGCAAAGGCGTTTGATAGGGTTTGGCACCGAGGTCTTCTATCCAAACTTGAGGCATACGGTCTCCACGACAACCTGTGTAGATGGATCTCCAGCTTTCTACATGAACGCAGAATACGTGTCCTCGTTGATGGACACAGCTCGCAGTTCATGTTAGTTAATGCAGGAGTTCCTCAGGGCTCTGTACTTTCCCCAACCCTGTTTCTAATGCATATTAATGATATGTTAGCCTCTGGTTGCATTCATTGTTATGCAGACGACAGCACGGTTCATGGTGGATTTTGCAGTAGACCCACGGCTAGTTGTGGTGAAACTGACAGAATGCGGGCTGATCTTGTCACTGAGCTCAACCAGTCCTTGGAACTCGTATCTCTATGGGGAACAAGTAACTTGGTTGAGTTTAATGCCAAGAAAACACAGGTTTGCGTGTTTTCCTGTAAAAAACCCCTTTTTCTCCTATTCTCACTCTTCAGAACGACTTTCTTGCAAAACGTGACAACGTAAGCATCCTAGGTATCAATATCCGCTGCGATCTTAACCTCAGGGACCACATAGGGAGTGTTATCTCTAATACATCTAAGAGATTGGGCATCCTTAATAAAGTGCGACGGTTTTTCACGCCCGGCCAGCTATACCTCCTCTATAAGGCACAGGTTAGGCCGTGCATGGAATACTGTTCGCATCTCTGGGATGGTTCTGCTCAATACCTCCTTGATGCACTAGACAGGTTGCAGCGACGGGCTGTCCGTATTGTGAATGATGCAGACGTTACTAACAACCTTGAACCGCTTCAGTTGCGAAGAGACATAGCCTCACTGAGCGTCTTTTATCGTCTGTATCATGGTGAATGTTCTGAAGAGCTGTTTGACCTCATTCCATCTTCTCCTTTCCACTATAGAACTACACGGGCGGGTACGCGTCTCCACAGTTTCACAGTAGCAACCATCCCGGCAAGAACGAAGAAGTTCGAAAGCTCCTATTTTTGTCGTACTGTGAAGATGTGGAATCGTCTCCCAGCCAGTGTGTTCCCTTCCTCTTATGACATGGGGTCCTTCAAACGAGGCGTGAAGAACCACTTTTGCAGGTCGGCATGATAGCGATGACTGCCATTGCTATTTAACATTGACAGTCGCCGCTGTTTGTAGACTGTACTGTACTTTCCATCAGGTACAGTGCAGTCATTTTGCTGAACCAGTTAAAAAAAAAAAAAAAAAAAATACTATTTAATATTTTATTACAATGTATTTTTTTTTAATTTTTTTTTTTTTGGGAACCAATCTTCTAGCAGATTATTACTGCCTTTGTCGAGTAGGCAATGATATTACAAGTTTCTTGCGATCATATCAATGAACTAACAAGATAATGGCCGTCTTGTTTGAACTTTCCAGGGAGTTTTTGTGGCAAGTCAGAATCCTTGATATTCTTTTTGATCCACTTCACTTGTGCACCATAACCAAACTATATTACGTAAAACACCACCAATATTACATAATATAGAGCCAAATAATATAAGATTATGAAATATAAAGTCCCCTACATGATATTCCATGATCCCACCAAAAACTCCTATTTTGTCAATACCATAACCAACGAAATTATGAAACAAAGATTTATACATGGCCAGTACACTACAGTTTATTAAAAAAAATGTTTGGTAATTAATTTTTAATCCCAAATCGTTTTTCACAAGAAACAAATTGTAATACATAACATAAATTCGTTATTTGAAATATTAGCGCAAAAACCTGCTATAAATACAACGCTTTCAGTAAATCGGTCTTAACAGCGTCACCGGACGTAAGCAATACGGCCGTGTTTCCCTGTAATTTAGTGGCACATCCGCGATAGTTCCAGGTTGATTGATGACGCGGCATATCGAGACGAGTGATGCTGGATCATCGTCCCCGTGATTGATTACAGCCCGCCTCGAGACATGCGCGCAACTTCTTGACGTTGCCTTCGCGTGCTCCAGTTTCACGTGTTAGCAATAATTATCTATACACACAGATGTGAGTATTAAAAATCAACCTACACTGATATTAAAAAGTCCAGAACATTATATTTCTATTTTATTTTTATTTTCTCTGAAACTTCCAATGTCATTGGAATTATTCTTTTAGCATTTTATAGTCTACTAGCTGACCCGGCCACGCGTTGATGCGGCTCAGTTATTACATATTGAATTATAAGTATGATAAACTATTTTCTAGTTTAAAACGTGGTGCCATCTATAACATACCTGCAAGAGTTGGTTCTATAGTTTTCTCTTAACAAACTAACTTAAAACGCCATCTATTTGAGACTAAAGAAACTTAAAGGTAATAACAATAATCAACATTGACAATCATTTGATTTTTTATTAAAAAATACTGAGATCATTAATCGAAATATACATTCTCCGATCTCTCAATTTGGACCATAATAAATGCCAACTTTCATGAAGTTCGGTTGAGTAGTTTAGGAGTTCATCGTGGACAAAAATCATGGTACTGGATTTTTATAAATTAAGATTTAGAAGTGGAATAATTACCACATGTAAGCCAAAAATTACACTAAGTAAGAGCGAGGTAATATTGTGTAGCGGGGTGTGACGTATTAAGGATCGAGAACCAATTGGTTGCCGAGGACAATCGAACACTACTGAGAAAACCCGAACTATGAATGCCTATGATGAGGCATGACTGTGCGGCACAGTTACGTAATCAACTCTACGTAACAGCTGAGCTTTGTATGAATTTTGTTTGAGCTTTTAGTAAGTTGACAGTATTTCAAAGTTTTAAAAATTAAGCTGTGTGTAACCTCAGGGCATGAGTAATTTTAAATATGCGATTTAAATTTGAACATATTTAACCTCGGAAATTAATTAACAAAGAATTTACGCGAAATTCCTCTTGTCACAAAATTATAATTTTTCATTAAACTATAACAACTGTTATCATTAGGACGGTAATGTTTCACTGCAGTCTCATTTGATGTTACATAAATTCTAAACATAAATGATGACTTATTAGACATGGTTGTCAGAATACACTGGTAACTACCCATAGAAGCAGTATTTATAAGTTTCCTTTCTGTCCTATAAGGTTAATGAAATCTTCTAAGTTTATTTCAACACTGTGGAGTGATACCCCTTAGTTAAGACATTATGTAAATCAGTAATATTTATGTAACATGCAACGGTCGCTTGCGTCAATAAAGGAATTTGTACGGTACTAGTTGTGCCCTCGACTCCATCCGCGTGGAAGCTAATGTAAAAAAACAGTGACTAATAAAATCATCTGAATATATTCAGTCCATTTACTTATCTACTTTTCCCTCGTACTTAAGTCGCGTCGTCATTCAAAGTAAAATAACATTTGATAGAGTGCACCGATTTTAATGAAACCAAGACTAAATGTCGTGTGAGGTTTTATCGTATACGCAGTACTTTAGCGGTGATTCGTGCTCAAACAAACAGACATACATTTAAAAAATGATTAAAATGTAATTTATTACTTATTACCTATTCCAAGACACCTGCAACAATTTCTTTCACAAAAATCTAAAAATTACAGACACGTTAGATTTACATTCTTATTATATGTATAGGAGAAGATTTTCTTTCTTTGAAATAACACACAGTCACACAATAATTAGATCATAATTGGCTCAGCACAGTACGTGACAATCGTGACAAAATAATAATATGACGAGAATTCCAGAATACTCCACGCTACACTAATCTTATTCATATCTCGGAAATTTAGAGACAGAGACTCGCTATTTCATATGTTAATTTTTCATTAAAAATAATGCCTTTTCATTATACCGCTATTTTCGTATGTTAAACGTTTAACATACATTGTAATCGTAAGCTGTTTTTGATATTTCAACTAAAAGCAATGAGACGAGAATAACGATAGACAGTTTGTTTAAAATAAAACCAAAAATATCTCACACACTATACCCGGTTTTTGATATACTCGGTTAAACTACCAATAGTTATTGACTCAACAAAGTTATCCATAAGATAAACTGTCAAATGGCCCGTTGAGTTTTACTGACATTTATCGTATGATTGTCAGAAACGCAATTTGACAAGTTATCGAACCGATAACGCTATTTAACAGATAAACTACAATTAATGTACCTCAGAAACCGTCAACAAAGATTTATTATCAATGGACAAATTTATTTCAATACTAGCTGCTACTTGTGAATTCGTTTTTGTGAAAGTAGTTTTCTATTTCATTGGAACTATATCATTTATTTGAATTAATTGTGCACTGTCTTTTAGTGGTAATTTTGATCTTTTAAATTTGAGCGTAAGGTTATGTCTAGACATAGATACTATACTTCAACCAATAAAAGTTTCGTCAAATCGGTTTAACAGTTTCGGAGATAAACTCAGACAAACAACAGCACATCAATTTTCTTTATATAGATTCTGTATATATACATATTACATATACATTATATATACGCTCTGTAATTGTATGTAGGACAGGCTCTTAGTATAGCTAACGGAACAAACATATAGCCTCTTGGCGATAAATTTTCAACTGAAAGGTGGTAGCTATTCAAGTGAGTATTATAAATGTGTTTACTGTAGGATTCGAAGGTACTAGTCCTTTCGGTGGTATAAGAACAAGCTCGAGTTCCATAGCTATCTGAACAAACATATAGCCTCTTGGCGATAAATTTTTATATGTAACTGATAATATGGTAACTGATCATCGCCACCCATAGACACTAGCAACATCAGGGGAGTCGCAAGTGCGTTGCCAGCCTGTGTTTGGGGGATGGGGGGAGGGGGGAGGGGGGAGCGAAGGTGAAAGTAGGGGAAGGGAGGCGGGAAGTGGGCCTTCAGCGTTCTCATTGACCGAACGAAACGCATCACTGCATGCACTGTTATTTCAGGTCGATTTTCTATCGGTAACCAGTAACTGCTTCAGCGTGGCTCTACCACCTACAAAATGTTGATATATGTTGTTCGTGTTGATATAATTCGTTGTTGTAAGAGAAACTTTTGAACCGAAGAAAACAATTTATGTTACCAAAAATAAAAGGCGAGGTGAAGTTATCCAGTAACCGTGACAGTAACATTTTTTTTTTTTCGAACTGACTACGCTATTGACCAAGCAAGGTCTTAACAGCTTCACCGGACTACGTGACAGTAACAGTGACTACGAATAAGTATGGCTAGGAATAAATATTTTTTTTTAACTTTATTTTTGGCAACCAATCTTTTAGATTATTACTGCCATAGTCGAGTAGTTAATAGTAATGCAAGTTATTCTTCTATTTTATTTTTGGCAACCAGTCTTCTAGTAGACTATTACTGCGATTGTCAAGTGAGTATCGATATTACAAGTTTCTTGATATAATTTCAGTGAACTAACAAGATGGTGGCCATCTTGTTAGAACTTTCCTGGGAGTTTTTGCGGCAAGTCAGAATCCATGCTCCGATCCACTTAACTTGAGCACAATAACCAAACTATATTACGTAAAGCACCACCAACATTACACAATATAGAGCCAAATAACACAAGATTATAGATAAAATATAAAGACCACTACATGGCATTCCAAGATCCCGCCAAAACTCCCGAATAAATACTTTTTGGTCACGGTCACTAATGAATCGGTCACTTATTTGTCACTCTTACTTATTATTGCGTATTTTTACTTCCCATATTCTATTGATAGAATAACAGATTATATTAGTAATCTTTATATATAAAAATCAATGTTTGTATGTTTGTTCTCTATGCACATCGAAACCACTGATCAGATTGAAAAGAAAATTTTGTAGGATATTCTGTGGACCCCCGAGGTGGTTCCTGTATCAAAAAATCTATATATATAAACGTTTTTTTTAAATATATTAATGATATTGTTTGCCTTGAAGAAAGAAGGGTTTTCGTTCTTATTAGAACTTTTGACACTACATTTGAATATTATTTTGACATACTTCAATTGAATATAATTAGCTATCTAAGAATCAGGGAAAACTCGATATGTGAATGTGGGTTGGATGAAGGCACTCTAGAACACATTTTTTTCAATTGCCCCACTTTATTATTGTATTGTATGATATTTTACTTAACTATATACTACGTCCGTCTGATTTTAACAAACGCACAAAAGTGTGTATTTTCTCTTTTTGACAATACTCTGGCTAATTTTATAAGTTTTAACAAAATTCAACTTTAAGGTAACGCAATAACTAACAGTAATTATTATGTCAATATATATTTATTTAAGGCATGATATCTGTAAGTGTTGTGTTTGTCTTCGTGTATATCAGTGGCCTAATCTGGAAGAACTAAATTATGTAATAAAAACGTAACACTACCTATAAAGTGACTTTCCCATGACTGACTTGACACTGGTAGAATTCGTATGTTTGAAACTCCAATATTAAAAAGTTGAAGTTGAAGTTAGTGAGTTTGGATATTCTTTCACTGATAGAAAGGTATATTAGACTACTTTTTATTTAGGTAAATATATATTTTCAACAAGTCAGTTGAAAGAAAATGCGCTCGAAGTTTTCAGGTCACTATGTCACTATAAACAGCGCCGTTGAAGTGAAGAATGCTTCTATATTATACTAGCCGACCCGTGCCCACTTCGTTGGGTGATAATGGGCATTATCAAGCTACAACTTTTCTCTAGAACTCAATCATATATATCTCATAATTAAGGCAGCGTTCTTAATAAACGTTTTCGTTCGACTATTTTTCTCCGACTCCCCAGATATTACCCCCTACAACCTCACAAACTTTACCTCTTTATAATATTAGTATAGATTAAAGATAATATAATTAGTTAATAGCTTCTGCCCGCGACTTCGCACGCGTGGAGTAGTTATTTTGGGCTAAGACGCAGCGGAAGCTCTCAAAAGGAAAAAAAGCCCCGATTTTAAAATATTTTTCATTGTTGCTCCGCTCCTATTGTCCTTAGCGTGATGATATATAGCTTATGACACTCACAAATAACGTGGCTTTCTATTGATAAAAGAATTTTCAAAATCGGTTTAGTAGTTCCTGAGATTACCCCCTACAACATCACAAACTCACAAACTTTACTTCTTTATAATATTAGTATATAGATTATAGCCCCTGCCCACGACTTCGTCCACGTAGTAATAGTTACTACAACGGGCTAACACTGACACACAGCAGAAGCTCTCAAAAAGAAAAAAACATCTCGATTTTGAAACATTTTTCATCTGTGCTCCGCTCCTATTGGGCTTAGCATGATAATATATAGCCTATAACCATTCTCGATGAATGAGCTATATAACACTGAAAGAATTATTCAAATCGGACCAGTAGTTCCTGAGATTACCCCTTACAACGCCACAACGTCACAACGTCACAAACTCACAAACCCACAAACTCACAAACTTTACCTCTTTATAATATTAGTATAGATTACGAGCGAACAACATAACGCGACTACATAATTAATGGACATGTTAACTGCAAATGAGTCCCGATCGCGAATCCTATTTGCACTCAGTATTACAGTGTGCATATTGGGTTGGAAGTTAGACACGTAAGGATTCGGAGTTGCTGTCGCGGACACTAGTAACATTACCATATTTTAGTCTTTACATATTAATACATATTACGTCTAATAAACAGTAGAGTATAGCGTCAGATATCATTGTGATAGAAGTCCCGTGACTATCAATAAAAAGTGCGTAGAAATAAAATAAAAAACCTAAAAAATATGCAAACTCACTATCGGTCAAAATAAGTTTCTTGATCCATGACATTAATATAACGACTGAATTTATTAAAGTAACAATTTTATTAAGTAAGAAATTTCGCTGGAGAATTAATATAATTTATCTAGTTACGAATTACCTTAAAATATTCTGTCGTGTCTAATTTAAAATATTAAAAATATTTCTAAGAAAATGTCATTATACGTGTTAATTATATTTATTTTAACATTTCTTAAGGAGATAAATATTATCGTTATATTTTAAGTCACATTAAAACTCGACGTGAAGATTTTACGTGTTGGTTATTAATCTAAGCGAATATATCTTTACTAATTTATAAAGCTGGAAGGTTTGTTTGTTTGTTTGAAGGCGCTAATCTCAGGAACTACTGGTCCGATTTGAAAAAGTCTTTCGTTAGCTTATTCATCAAGGAAGGCTATATTATCACGCTAAGACCAATGTTTCAAAAATCGGTGTGTTTTGCCTTTTGAGAGCATCCGCTGCGTGCTACCGTTAGCCCCAGGTAACTATTCCATGCAGACGAAGTCGCGGGGAAAAACTAGTATATTATATCGATATTTTAATAGAAATATGAATCTATTCATAGCGAATAGGTATTATATTTTTTAACTAGATGTATCTGCGGTTTAGAAGGCATTTATCACGCGATAATTATTTTCGACACATTTCTTAAATCATTGTAACGTATTTCGTTCTAATACAATTTCTTTAAAATGAGTTATGAACTGCGGTACCCCTGAGGTTGACTCAATAAAATCGATGAAATGGTTTCTGAGTTCAAAGCAAATATATAAACAGGTAAACAATGTTTTTTATTAATAACTTAGTCATCATCAGTATTTTTTACAATAGTTAGTTATCACAAATTTTGGAAAGATAACATAAATTTATTACTAAGTTGTTTTCTTTTATCTAGCTCAATAAACTTATCTAGAATTAGATGCCTAGGAGTATACATAATTACAATTAAAATATAATAAACTGAATAGATTAAATCATAGGATTATGAGAAGGTTTTGTAGGTGGTAGAGCCACGCTGAAGCTACTACTGGTTTCAGCATGAATGGGTCGGCTCGCACGGGGTAGTACCACCCGACCCACATAAACACCAACGTGAAGTAACAGTGCTTGCATTGTTGCGTTTCGTTCGGTCAGTGAGAGCGCCGGAGGCCCGTCTCCTCTTCCGCCTCCCCCTTCCCCCACTCCGCCCTCCCGCCCAAACACAGGCTGGCAACGCACCTGCAACTCCCCTGGTGTTGCTAGTATCTATGGACGACGGCGATCACTTACCATCAAGTGACCCGTCTGTTCGTTTGCCTCCTATAATATAGAAAAAAAATCACAACTGTTTCGTAGCAGGAAACCATTTCGAGACAATTTTTATATACATACTAGCGGACCGGGCGGACGTTGTCCTGCCTTGATAATAAAAAAAATCCAAACCGCACCCCCAACGACCCCCCCCCTCCCCCCTCCCCCCCAATTTTTATATACATATAAAATTCGGATGTGTGTGTGTTCGAAATACTCGACCGATTGTGATAATTAAAAAGAAACTTATAACATTAAAGCTCGTCAATATCTAATAAACAAACAGAAAAAGGAAATCCGTTGAGAAATAAAGGACGAAAATCTACTTTACTGCTTTGTCTCTTGATATATAAAAAAAACTATATATCCATAATTCTATGAGTACATTAAATCCCTTGTCAATTTTTTGATAGTAATCTATTGTTTGGTTTGGCCCTTTGTATTTTTGGATTGTGCAATCGATATAATATGGTGGTAACGCCATCTCTTCTTCAGCCCAAGGACACAGTGGAACAAACTCATTAAAAAATCTGGTTACGGCAATAGTACGACATTTCTGTTAAATGGTAAACAAGTCTTTCACCAATTTACACTGGAGCACAAGTGGTAGTAATTATTAACACATTATTAATTATGTATTTATTGTAGTACGTATATCCGTGGTCGCAGCTCATTCTTGGAGCCACGGTAGGCGTGCTGGCCAGCAGAAGCAGCCGCAGCGTGTCTCCAGGACGCGGGCGGCCGCTGCACTCGTCGCGGTGCGCTGACCCGCCACCGCCAGCATGTTTCGGTGGCAGTGAGGGGTTGCGCCGGCAGAACTCTGGCGTGGCGTGGAGGACGAAGATCTACTTAACTGCTTTGTCTCTTTGTATATAAAAAAACTATATATCCATAATTCTATGATTACATTAAATCCCTTATCAATTTTTTGATAGTAATCTATTGTTTCGTTTGGCCCTTTGTATTTTTGGATTGTGCAATCGTTTTAATATGGTGGTAGTTATTATATTGCGCAGTGTGGCGCGCGAGGGCAGCTCCTGGCTTCCCCCCCTAACACCTTTCCCCCCGCCTGCCATGATCCTTTCTCAAATATTACCGCTAACTGCGCTCCGACGCAGTAGACTGCGATTATCGCTAACGCACGGACGCCAGTTGCAATTAATTACCGCAAGGCGCGGACGCATCGCGCGTTCTAGTGCCGCTATTATATGTGTGACGAACAAGACGCGAATCAACTCGTGAGCGAATAGTGAATACATTTGATGTGACCCGCCAACTTACTGGATACGGACATAAACCTGCCGAAACCAGCGATCAGTCTCTGTCAAGAAAGTGTGTATATTTATAATCTATCCTGGCTCAATCGATTTACTCTTGGATCCTCTGATTGAGCATATTTACCGTGATACCCCTTGCCCAACCAGACCACCAAAATACAGTCCACAATCTCTCCTTAGAAAACCACCGCAAATCAATGGAGGTGAAAAGAATCAAGTGAGTGGACCAAATACACTCCCCATCAGTTCATGGTCCCTCTAGTCTACAACTTTGCAAAACATGAAAATTATCAATTCTCAAGTTGTTTTAATGTTTCGTATTTCATCCTGAAGTTCCTATACTTTATGAAATATAATATTAAAAATAATATATATATATGTCATAGTGGGAGCATCAAGCAGTCGAAGCATTCAGCGGTCGAAATTAACACATATTAGAATAAACCACATTAACAATAATTAAATAGAAGTGCATTAAAAATACATTGCCAATAATGATTAACATAGAAAATAATAGATGGCGCTGTTAGCAAACATCATTACATAGTATAAAACAAAGTCCCCTACCGCGTCTGTCTGTCTGTCTGTTCGCGATAAACTCAAAAACTACCGAACGGTTTCATGCGGTTTTCACCAGTGAATAGGGTAATTCATGAGGAACGTTTTAGTATATAATTTGTCAAGGATTTTTTCATAATCAGGGCGGGACAACGTCTGCCGGGCCCGCTAGTCTATGATAATTCGAATCTTCGTAAAATTCTGTAATAAAATATGCGTTACTATTTATGTGTCAATTTCGACCGCTGAATGCTTCGACTGCTGGTTGCTCCCACTATGACATATATAATTACAAAATTGCTAGACGAAAATAATCACCACTTAAATACGCACGCAGAATCGCGTGGTCATCTAGTTTATTCATGAGTTTGTAAAATTAATTTATTGTTACTATAATTTGGTAGAAAGCTTTTGAGAAGCTCTAGAATAAACGTTTTACCGATAGTTAAAGCTAATATGCATGTACTAAGCTTAATATTTATATTTAAAAAGCTTTGTTGAACAGCGATTTTCTCATTTTTGTTTCGAAAAGTACCTTTCGCTTTAGATGAAGTTGTAATGTTCCGTCAAATAAACAGATGCTTTGAAAACAACTTTCAGGACACAGAAGCAAAAATAAAAAATACGAGCGTAATTCTAAACAAATAACAGTCAGCTAGATTGAAAGGGACTTTATAGTTTCAAGTGAGGGGAATGTTAATTAAAATATCCAACAACAATAAATATAAGATATGAAAATTTAAAAAAGCATTTATTGATAATGTAACACTAGTTGTAATATATACATTTATTATTGTTGACCACTATACATTTTAAAACAATAATTTAATTACTATCATACTTCACATTTTTTTTTATGTTATAGGTGGCAAACAAACTGGCGGGTCGCTTGATGGTAAGTGATCACCTCCATCCATAGACACTAGCAACTCCAGAGGAGTCGCAAGTGCATTACCACCCTGTGTTGAGGAGGGGGAGGAGGAGTTGGGAGGGGAGGGAGAGGGGAGGAAGGAGGGAGTGGGGAGGTGGGTCCCCGGCGCTCTCACTGACCAAACGAAACGCAACATTGCAAGCACTGTTACTTCACGTCGGTTTTCTGTGAGAGGGTGGTACTACCCCTGGCGAGCCGACCCATTCATGTTGAAACCGGTAATAGGTTTCAGCCTGACTCTACCACCTACAAAATATGATATGATTGGTTTATGGTACCTGTTCTATATTTTATTAATTTTATAACAAAGTTGCTAATAATATTTCCTGTGTTATTTAAGTTCCGAATTAGCTGATATATGGCACTACAGATAATGAAGCTTTGATTTAATTAATTACTTACTTACATTGAAACCACATGGCGGCACGGTCGCGCGTTCATATATACATAATTAGTATTGTATGATTTTTATTATTATTCAATTTAATTTTTTTTTTCAAAAATATTTGATTGATATTTTTATAAACTATTTATTGACAAAATCAAAAACATTTAAAAACCGGATGGTACAGAAAAGTGACGCCATATTGAAGTAACGGACTTCCGTTGCATTGTCGTCCAGTTACCTCCTAGTCGTGCCTAAAGAAGTTTTACTTCAAAAAACAGACAAGTTATATAATGCATAAACATGTCTTGTACCTGTACAAAGGAAATGTATATAGAGAAGCAGAACTATTACTATTATAACTAGTTAACGTTGCTTCCACGAAGGAGGATTCTAAATCTTTTTTTTTTAATCTTAATAAATTTTGGCCTTTGACCACAATCTCACTTGAAGTTAAATGATAACGTAGTCTAAGATCCTAAACATGCTAAACCTTAGAAGTTGACTGGCTCTTCAGCTGTCGAAACACAGCTAAAGGTGTTCTGCGATTTCAACTATATAGTGGTAGCAACCCAGAAGAGCTTAGGGAAAGCCCTATCACTATATACTATGGTTTCACCATAATGCTTTTCTTCCTTCCCAAGGAGTCGAATCTCTAATATCGATGTATACATAACGTAAAATCCTAAACATAGATGAGGATTAACTCATAAGTACATCTGCTAAAACTCGCCTATAGGTGCATGGCTGTTTAATCAATAAAGAGCGAATGAAGTTGGCGTTTGACTTAAAACCGGATGATATTGTACTTTTGTCTTTACCTTTGTTCTTGCGAAAATGGTTTATGTCATAAGAACTGTGTTTTCTCTGGATTTATAAGGAACTGACTTTCATTTTATAATTATAACTATGCTATGTAACTACTTTTGCCAATTTTAAGTTATGTCTGTTAAACTCTATTATTACTGCTTACCCCCCATGAAAAATCGTAACAAAATATAGTATATTGAAAAGTCCTTTATATACCTGTAGAAGTCCCATCAATATCGCTTCCGACGTTTCATAGATTAACCTCAACAAACTAGATACTTCAGTTTTATATATATGTATAGTATTACATACAGAATACGAGAAACTTAGATAATAGTTCATGAATCCTATATACATATAGTTATTTTATGGGAACGGTAACGTCGACGGCTGATGACCCACCGCTTCTATCATTATTTATTGTTATTGTTTCCATTCCAAGACCGAAGTCCACTGCGTTCGGTTCGGATTTCCCGGGCCCTTGTTTATTCTACTTAAGGCATGGATATTTGACATTTATTCGGGACACACCAATGGTCCGAGCCCTGAATTTCTCGGCTTATTGTGAGTAATATTGGACCTATCGAGTTCCCTTGTACACGATGATATATTGCTCCACTAACCTTTCCCTTATAAAAGAAATGAAAGAGGGCTTTAGACCTAATTTTCGAACTGGAAATATGACGAAGACAATTTCTGATGAATTCTCCAACTTTGAGCTCATCAGTAATACATTTTACTTAAAGATTTTTCACGTAGCAGTTTAAACGTTAAATGGTCTCTCCTTTTTTGTAATTATACGTATCACTAATTAATTATACGATCTCTTTTGCGATGATCCGTATATCAAAAAAATATTGCATAAAAATACCAAACGTATTCGTTACACTATTAACCACTAATAAACCATAATTAAATATGATAGATCATAATTAAAACCACAAAAATATATATTTCAATTAGCAATGGAAAACATCTAATTTCAATTAGTATAACAAACAAATGAACATTATATTTACACGTGTACACATAAAGTAATTAAAATTAATATATTTAATGACTTTATTATATATTAAGTTACGAATATTCATTTGTCTTCTTAGTATACCATAAAGAAGCGCCAACTATTTTGTGTCAAATGTATATTGCTGCTAGGTACATTATTCATTATCAATAAAGTATAATTGTTAAGTTTATGCCTTTGTATTTCATACGCTACGTGATATAAGTATGTGATTAAGATAAGATGTTATTGTTTTATTTCATCGTATATTTTATACTGAAATTACGATTTGTGAAGCAAAAAGAAGTCTTCATCATTGTCTTCTTACTTAAAACACCTAGTAAAATTATATTACAACCACCATAATTTAAAATTGTGTGATAACTTAGAGATTACTTACTCATATATCAATCACATGCAAATCTTTGCCCGTATCGAAGGGTCACACGTATGTAACAATTTGTTATATGCATATTAACATCATGATAACGTATTATATAAAAGTAAGTATCTAACAATGTAAAATAGATACTTTATTTACACCGAGAAAGGTGTTTATTTAGAGTATGTTATATATTCCAAAAATATATAACATAGTACTTTTTAATAGCTCTTATTATCTGTAATAATATGTAAAGAGTGCCACTTTTGAGTCGAAAATCTGTCACCAAACTCTCATAGATATATTCTCGCGGCTGCAGTTGAAAGCACTAGACTTAAGTTACTTAGCATTTTCCGCTAAGTCAGCACTTAACATTATGTTCGTTAATGATTAAAATTGATTATTAAATGAATAGAAAGTACGCAATGACTTCTAAAATAAACACGGGCAAACTGAAGCTGACCATTATCGGTATTTTCAAATTAATCTACACTGCTTGTATTTTATATCGCTTAGTATAATTTACAACACGTCAATAAGTGAAACAATTTTGCCGGAGGACTGTCTGTATTAAATCCTGTCATTACAATGAAAATCCGATACACTGGACGCAGTTTATGAGCATGGTATTAATTGTTAAACAATTGCTCTATCCAATTTACCACTTTGTGGTAAATTTTTATTAGATGAAATTGATTTGGAATTTAGCAGATACACATCAATCAAACCAATTTTGTATCCTTGTCCTTCTGTTTTTATGATGCAAATAACGACTACTATAACGTTGTTTTTAGTATCTAGGCCTTTTGCTTTAAGTGTTTTGCCATGTGTAAAGTAAAAGTGAAGTTTGAAAGATAGGTCAAAGTATGTATAGGATTCATTTTACCATTACTTTCCAGTCTATGTATAAACAAGGTAAGAAACAGTTCAGTACCTTTGTCTCCTTTGCTTGTCAACCGATTTTTTTAATAAAAAATGAATGTTTTTCATACCATCGACGAGTCGAAATGCTTATTCATAAATCTCTTTTGATCATACTTTAGAGTTCTTATTTCTAGCAATCTACCACTTTTTTATACTCTTTGGCATAAAAACCTCAGTGATTATGAAACGTTTAATATTAAGGAATTAAAGTCGTATTTAGATCACTAAACGGCTACTAGTTTATATCAATTTTTAAACCTAACTTTGTTTAATACATTATCAGAATTTGTCATTTTTAAGTCCATTTCTTTGGTATATCTCTTGTCTCTTTATATTTGCGAAAAACGTTATTTGGCGATAGGAGTTTGATTGTAAATATCGATTTTAATTTATATATACTACTGGAAATATCTAAGGTTTATTACATGTAAGGAATGGTTTACCTTAATATAAATAACTAGCTTCTGCCCGCGACTTCGTCCGCGTGGAATAGTGACTTTAGGCTAACGCTAACTTTAACTCGCGACTTCGTTTACGTATAAGATGAAACTATTTTTAAATTATACATACGTTAACCCCGATTTTGAAACTTTTTTCATTGGTGCTCCTCTCATATTGGTATATAGCCCTTAGCATCCTCGATAAATGAGCTATCTAACACTGAAAGAATTTTTCACATCGGATCGGTAGTTCCTGAGACTAGCGAGTTCAAGTAAACAAACTCTTCAGCTTTATAATCTTTATATGTAAATTTCTTCTGTACGTGTGTATGTGACTGAACTCCTAAACGGCTGGACCGATTTTGATGAAATTTTGTGTGTGTGCTCCAATGGATCCGAGAATGGTTTAGATTCACAATTGGACCCGGTAGGTGGCGCTGGTTGATTTTTTTTTATTACCAAGGCAGGACAACGTCCGCCCGTCCCGCTAGTATTAGTATAGATTAATGAAATTCCAATATTGTTATCAATACATCGAAATAATTACAGTTTATATTTATAACTAGATTACCTGTTTTCTATATGCTACATCCCAGGAGAACAATTTTCATAAGTAACCAAAGCTACTTCGTTTGACCTATAAAAGTTCCCGGTACTGACCTCGGTAAGTTCTTGTAAATTCTACGCTTAAAGTTCCTCAACTTACTAACAACAATATTTTATCACTGTCGCATTAGTGTAGAAGACGACATGGCTTCAACAATGGAGTCAGTTCAAAGACCGATTTATGTACATTCTTATATTTTAAATTAGTTTATGCCCGCAAATTCGCTCGTGTTAATGTAAATTTGGCATATCCCTGTGGAATAGTATTTTTTTTAAATGAATAGTTCATATCCTGTTCTGTACCGTTAAGAACGTGTATACAAAATGTCCTGATTACCAGTTTATAAGGCATGAAAACGTAACAAACAACTTTACCTCATTTTATACTATTAGTTTTTAATAGAGGCTTAACTAGTAGTTAGTAGGTGGTAGAGCCACGCTGAAGCTATTATTGGGTTCAGCATGAATGGGTCGGCTCGCCCGGGGTAGTACCACCCCCTCATAGAAAACCGACGTGAAGTAACAGTGCTCTCTCCTCTCCCCCTACCTCCCTTTCCCCCAAACACAGGCTGGCAACGCACTTTCGACTCTCCTGGTGTTGTCAGTGTATATGGACGGTGGTGATCACTTAACATCACGTGACCCACCTGTTCGTTTGCCTGCTATGACATAAAAAAAAAACTCAAAAGGCACGCAATATCAGTGTAATTTCATTTTTTTGCAAACCGTGTCTATCGGTAAGCGCATAAGAAGAAGTTTAAGAATATAATTCTCCTATATATATCAGAAGATATACCTATGACGATAACAGCTAAATTTAGCTGTTATATTGTAGTAAATTAATTGTTATTATAAGCTGTTACCAGTTATTCTACTGTTGGTTAATTCTTTGTTTTCTAACGTATTGCAATTTATAACCATGACCTGATAATTGGAAGAATATTCGTTGTTTATATCGTGAATTTAAGAGTGTAAATTGCAATCACCTTCATATTTATTAGTTGTTTTGTAATGATTGCTTTTACGAACGTTGCCATGACAACGGCGTACCATTGTCATTGTCAATAATAACAACAAATAACTTATAATCCGAGTTTATGGCGAGATCTTGGTCTGTCGTGTAGTGGATTTTATTTTTTATTCATAATCTTGTGTTACTTGACTCTATATTGTGTAAAATTGGTGGTGTTTTATGTAATATAGTTTGTTTATTGTGCATAAGTGAAGTGAATAGAAAATAATACCATGGACCATGAATTCTGAGATGCCACAAAAACTCAATGGAAAGTTTCGACAAGATGGCCACCATCTTGTTAGTTCATTGAAATTATATCAAGAAACTTGTAATATCGTTACTCACTTGACAGTGGCAGTAATAGTCTACTAGAAGACTGATTGCCAAAAATGGAATGGAAGAAGAACTTGTAATACTATTAACTACTCGACAATGGCACTAATAATGTAAAAGATTGGTTGCCAAAAATAAAGTTATAAAAAACTGATAATCCGGTGTTTTTGGCGGGATCTTAGTCTATCATGTAGTGGATTTTTTATTTTACTCATAATCTTGTTTTATCTGACTCTATATTTTGTAATATCGGTGGTGCTTTACGTAATATATGTAATTCGGTTATTGTATATAAGTGAGGTGAAAGAAAAATAAAGCCACGGAGCATGAATTCTGAGATGCCACAAAAATTCCCTGGAAAGTTCTAACAAGGGAGCCACCACCTTATTAGAATATTGAAATTACACAATACACTTGCAGGGCTAAAGGGAAAAACTGGCTAAGTCACATTTACAAAACTTTACAGGAGAGACTTAAACACAGGAGGGAGTTAAAATGTTGAAAGCATAATATTCTGGTGGACTTGAATACATTACAAAGATTGAATTTGAAAGGAAATTTTGTATGTTATATGTATTTGGAATTATTTTCTGTATAAAATATGCCTAATAATAATAATAACCAACGTGGTCAAGTCCACAGACTTAGCTCGTTATTCGCTATTAAAGAAGAAATAGAACAATAAAAAAACGCAATGCAACGCGTTTGACACTTGTTTTAGATAGTCATATTATGAAATGAGTATTTTTGTGGCCATATAAATAGTGTCTTCAAAAATCTGTTATGCATTACGAAGGCTCTATTCTCAATATTAGTAATTATAATAATTACCACCTCTAGATAACATAATAAGTATTAAGAAGATAATATTCCATTTGAAAGAATACTTATAATACAACCAATTTAAAGTATCAGACAGCAAAGTCGACGGGAAAAAGCTACAAGGAAATTCGACCGTGCCTTTTCCATAATATTTTTCAAGAATCTCGCTTGCCAGTTCACGATATTACTTCCGAATATAAACATCACTGCGAAGAGAGAAGAGGAAGTTGTTAACGCTACAAATATTTACAGGATATAATATTTCGTTAAACTCGTAGTCAGCACACACGACGGCGCAGAAAAACATAAATCCGACACGTCGAGATCCACCGACAAGGAAAACCGGGACACAGCTCGTCTTCCTTTACGCTAAAATCATATAAAAAACGTGACGAGCTTGCGAATTCTAACTTATGTAGTAGAAAAACTGGTAAAGATTTTGTTTTTATTTCTAGTTGTTAGAGAAAGTTGAGATTATTATTATTATTTTTTTTTTTTCTATTGTAGCTCGGCAAAGTGACTGTACTGTGCCTGATGGTAAGCACAGTACAATCCAAAAACAATGGCGACCACCGAAAGACGTACTATCTATCGCCGGTCGCCGTTGTCATGCCGGCCTGAAAGCGACCCAGTCAGGGACAGCCCCCCCCCCGGTTGCTGGATATACACCGGCTG
This sequence comes from Antheraea yamamai, assembly GCA_036509395.1. Taxonomy (NCBI): domain Eukaryota; kingdom Metazoa; phylum Arthropoda; class Insecta; order Lepidoptera; family Saturniidae; genus Antheraea; species Antheraea yamamai. The sequence goes on from AP028440.1 coordinate 5,978,422, forward strand.
ATCCCGGAATGCGACACGCCCAAACGTGTCACTATGGCGGGTGTTCCACCTGGTGTACGGTGGTCGCGATCCAGTCGGGTACAGACACCCTACCACCCCGCAAACATTTTTATGAAAATACTAGCATTTCCCGTGACTCTTTATGCATTTGTTACGACAAATATCAAATTTACACGTACACACACCATATAAATCTTTAATGATGTTCAGTTGAACATTATAAAAGTTGAAAGCAATTCTAATAGGGTAATTTAATAAAATAATTATAGGGTTTTCTTTCTTATTTATTTTAAACCTTTCTCTAACAGTTATTTTAGTAGCAGATGCCTGCGACTTCACCTGCGTTTGTATAAATGACTATATAAGATATCTATTCAATTTGAAAAAAAAATGACACGCGTTAGAAGTTATAATTCTTTGGCGTAACATCACAAAAATCTTTTCAAAAATTTTATCTTTCGCCTTATTCTACGTTTGTAGAAAAAAGGACACTAACAATAGAAAAAAGGTATTTAATACATTGAAAGTTTTAATACAAAGAACTACAAACAACAAATACAAAGAAACAAAATGTTGACTATAGCTAACTTCAGGGTGTCGGTTTTTCGTGACAGTGTGCGAGCGCATCGTAATAACTTCAGGGTATCGGTTTTTCGTGACGGTGTGCGTGCGCATCGCAATAACTTCAGGGCGTCGGTTTTTCGTGACGGTGTGCGCTCGCATCGTAATAACTTCAGGGTGTCGGTTTTTCGTGACGGTGTGCGCGCACATCGTAAAAATTTACTCTCATCATTTTCCCCTAACGCGCCAAAAGAAGTATAACGTCACAAAACTATGAAATATTAAAAATAATTAATATGAATACTAGGAATTCCTGAATACTTCCATATATTTATTTTTTTAAATGACGGAATTTCACACAAATTTTCATCCCTTCTTCACCATTTTTGGTTTTGATTTCTCAAAAATCCTTAGTGCTTACCTACAGTGTAGAAGAAACTATTTGTTATATTATATATGGATGTATTTAGTTGTTGTTATAATATATATATATTAATAACAATTTTAATAACGATCTGTCTAAAGGTATAAAATTTGAATACACTGAAATTCTAATAGAGTTTTCATTTATTTTACTTCTTGTATATATTTATCTGACGGTTATTATCTTATTACAAAGTAATAAGTTTCAAAACTGTCACTTCGCATTGATGACTGCCAATAATTTTAAATATTTTTACCCTAATTTAAAAGCGGTCAGAATTTTGTCCAAATTACCATCCCGAACAATTAAGTCAAGTTGTAAAATAACCGGGTGACAGATGTTACGTCGGTCGGTTAGGAACCATCGAAGGTGAAATGAAGCTTTGCATAATCATAAAATAGTATGCGCGGGCCCGTTACATTTGAGTTTATGACTCTAAACGGAGGTGCTTCCCCCATTAACACCCTATAAAGTGAAAGATTAGAGCCCATAAATTTTGCAGCAGGTAATTTATAGATAACTATTTATCAGAAGGTAAATATAAACGGGAGGCTTCGTTTCGCAGTGCCACCGGCTCTATTATTAAACTAAGAGGTCATAGGTTCTTTACAGTTTCAATTTGCGACTTTTATGTACCTTCCAAGATAATTACAGCTTAATGATTAACAATTCATTTAATAAGTGATCATAAGACAATAAACTGATTGTATTTTCTCAACAATATTGCATAAAAATATTGAAGTTATACTTCTTTTGGCGCGTTAAGGAAATATAATGAGAGTAAATTTTTACGATGCGCGTGCACACCGTCACGAAAAACCGACACACTGAAGTTAGCTCTAGTCAACATTTTGTTTCTTTGTATTTGTTGTTTGTATTTCTTAGTATTAACATTTTCAATGTATTAAATACCTTTTTTCTATTGTTAGTGTCGTTTTTTCTACAAACGTAGAATAAGGCGAAAGATAAAATTTTTGAAAAGATTTTTGCGTTGTTACGCCAAAGAAGTATAACTTCTAACACGTGTACATAAGTACACACATACTTTTTTATTTATTTAGATTAATATCTTTAGTATGACAGCTAAAATTAAAAAAAAAATTAATTAATTATACACTTCAATGATACTTACGTTATGAGAACATAATATTTTGCAAAATGCCAAATATAACAATAAGCATAATAATATTGGAAACTATCTAACCCCAATTAAGACCAACGGCCATTCATAAAAAAAGTTGCCGAGAGACTTGTAACAATGTATAAGAATAGATAGTAGATAAATGTAATTATGACTGGTTAAACAGTTGCAATATTCTCATAAATAGTTCATTACTTGCTTCTCGTTTTAAATCGATTAAAAAAAATAGGTGTTTCATATTTGAATAAATTATCTCGAGAAACGTAAAACTGATATACACTCAACATCACGTGATTTACACTAAAACGAACTGGTATAATAAATAGGGAAGCTGTGAATCACACGTGCCGCGTAATCCAGCCCGCGCCCCGCATCCCTTTTGTTCGACCATGCGGCATTCCGGCAATAAGCAGTTACGTAATGATTAACCTTGAAAAGCGCCCCCTCAATTTTGTTTATTGAACCTAGGTGTAATTTTTTTACGTTTAAAAGTATCGGTCTCATACTTTTTAATGTTTTAGAACAAACTTTAACTAAGGTGTTCTTTGTTGTTTATTAGTATTTGTTTTGATATTATTATTATTTATTAAATGTGACCATGAACTACCGTAAGATTGAATCTCTTAACGGTCAGCTGTAACATTAACTCGCAGTTACTTCTAGCCCAAGTTACTTGAGATTTTGCTGTTAACTGTAGTACACTTTGTGAGTGGAAACTCAACGCGTGATGTTTCGCATTTCAAAAACTTATTAATAAAACAACATATTTTCTAATAATAATTCAGCTGACATAATTTTATAAGGAATCCTTTAAAAGCTAAAAAACCCTTAAAGAAAATCTGTTTATTTGTGAATCAAAAAGATCGAATAACAATAAAAATTGTGTAATTTCAATTTTCAAAAACAAATCTCTGATAGCAGAAATACGCAATATCTTATTTCTAGAAGCAAACGCAGTAAATAAAGTCAAGTCAAAGTGTAATTTATTATCAAGTTCCGAAGTAGGAATTGGTTTAAGCAGAGATGTACACTCAAAACGAAATAAAGCGATGGTTCCGTGCCGTTGATTTATCGTGTTTTTTTCTAGCCTATTCTTCAAAAGTAAATTTATTATCCGCGAATATTCGTATATCGCGCGTTAATTCAAAGTTTTCTGTACGATTCATTCAGTGTCGAGGGAAACTGGGTGGTATTGTTTTTTCCTCAACTTTTATATGCATTAAAAAATTACATATGTTATTGATTGTTTACCAAATGAAATAAGTTAGCGTTTGATTACAATTACATCTTATATTAAACTAGCGGGCCTGGTGGACGTTGTCCTGCGTCGATAATGAAAAAAATATAGACAAATAATACAAATAAACCTTCCTCATGAATCACTTTATATACTGTTTTAAACCGCATGAAAATCCGTTCAGTAGTTTATGAGTTTATCGCGAACAGACAGACAGTGGCGGCAAAGGATTTTTTGAATACTTTGTAATGATAATGAAATAGTTAAAACTGGTATAATTTTAAGCATGAAAACAGAGTCAGCACGCTGATAAGTGATAATCTATAATTTTTAAATTATAACTATTAGGTAGGCGCATAAGATTGAAATAAACCCCAATATAAATACACTCTTAAAAGAATTCCTAATAATTTTCATATATATAACAGAACAGCTGAAGGTAAAGCGATACAAGTTTATGAGTCAAAATATCTGATTCCAACAAATCGTAAAAGGTTCCGGCCTTATTTATTACCAGTATTGTTAATATATGTTACAGGTGTATTAGTGCTGTGCAACACTAGGGGAGTCGCAAGTACGTTGCCGGCCGTCGCAAGTGCGTGAGTCTATGAAGTAAAATGATAATAATGTGATTGAAATCTCTCCAGTATTTTTTGCATGACGCGTACATAAGCGCAGATCTCTGTCATTTCATTTATACATGATCAAAAGTTTTAATTCTTATAAAATTACGATTTTTTCTTAATTAAAGATATCACACAATAAAATACCAGTTACTACTACGAAATACTTGTACAGTTGTATTATTTTAAAGTTTATTCAATTTATTATCGTTTCCTATATCATTACATAGTATAAAATAAAGTCCGCTACGGCGTCTGTCTGTCTGTCTGTTCGCGATAAACTAAAAAACTAATGAACGGATTTTCACGCGGTTTTCACCAGTGGATAAAGTGATTCATGAGGAACGTTTTGGTATATAATATGTCAAGGATTTAATTTTAATCAGGGCGGGACTAGGTCTGCCGGGCTCGCTAGTTTATACATATAAATAACATTGTAGTGTGTTTTGTTTGTCCGACCTATTTACTGTCAAGTGTCACACGATTAAGACGTAACTTTACTGCTAGTAAAATTGTAACATTTTTCCAAAGAAGCCAAATTTAATAGAACTTAATATCGGTAAAAATGTTTTAGATGGTCTTTATTAAAGACAAACAATTTAAAATATATAAAGTTTATCCATAATTGGTTTTAATAAAATGTATACCTCCCATGTTCCATGTATTTTCCATGAAAACAATGTCGCACAACAGTTGGTTATAAACGAAAACCAATAGTATAAATATAACTTTTACCAAGTTTATGTTAAATAAATATATCACAAAAGTAATTTCTTAAATGGCTGCTATTAAAAACTGCAAAACAATTTTACTCCAACTTCTCCTCAACTTGTTTAAATTCACAATGCACAAGAATAACTGCACAAAGCTAACAGTTTTCGTTTCAGTTATAAAAGCACAAAGTTCAGCGTGACTTTAGTAGTTATTCCACGATGACGGAGTACCTAAAGTATGAAAATTATTATGTAATTTTTTTTTTATATTTCGAGTTTGATTATTACATTTAATCGATTTTTATGTTTAGCCCACAATACACAACTGAAACGAGGAGATATATCGATTGTTAGCAAAAACTACGATAGTTACGTTGCCCTTCTCACAATTTTTCGTGCATCTTATACTGAACGGGTTCATACGTATATAACAACAATATATATATGTAATATGAATAATACTTCTTTATGAATTTCTAGCTGCACACTACGCGCTTTATTGGGCATTAAAAAATAGCAAGGGGTCAATCGAATAAAAAAGAAAGAGAGGCGTGTTTGTGCATTCCTTTTTCTATTGTATACATTTTAAGATAACCCTTCTTAAAGAACTCTAGTAACGCGTAGAGTTTGACACATCAATGATTTTTTTAATTTAGACTTTATATTATACTAGCGGGCCCGGCAGACGTTGTCCCGCCCTGATTATAAAAAAAAATCCTTGACAAATTATATACCAAAACGTTCCTCATGAATCACTTTATCCACTGCTGAAAACCGCTTGAAAATCCGTTTAGTAGTTTTTGAGTTTATCGTGAACAGACAGACAGACAGTCGCGGTAGGGGACTTTGTTTTATACTATGTAATGATTTAAATGTGGCAATAAATAAATACAAAACTCTGTACTTCATATAAACAGTAACTGGAGTTACAATCAGCATTGAGGCCAGCTTATCCTTATTACAAAGATGAATTAAATTATTTTAGACAAAACAATCACGTTGATTTCATCATACGTTATTGTGAATTGTATTATGCAAACAAAACTTTAAACTGAAAGAAAAACACTATCGAATCCACAAAAAAGCATTTAAACGACCCGACACAATCGCCTACTTAATCAGAGGATCGAAATGGAATCAAACAAAAGTAATATAACTTTTCTTATTGGGTAAGTATTTTAAGTAAAACCGGGATCGGTCAAACGTATAATTAAAGTACCTTCGATAAAAGAATCTTAGGCTTAGAGGCCGTGTGTAAAAAACTTTAAAGGAGCCAATCAAAAGTACATTAGCAGATATATTATTACAGTGACCTACGATTCAAATAGTCACTACTCTATACCGAACTAGCGGGCCCGATGGACATTGTGCCGCCCTGAAAATATAAAAAAAACCTTGACAAATTATTTACATAAACCTTCTTCATTAATCACTTTATCTACTGGTGAAAACTGTATGAAAATCCGTTCAGTAGTTTTTGAGTTTATCGCGAACAGACAGACAGATAGACGTGGCAGAGGACTTTATTTTATAATATGTAGTGATTAGTGGACTAACGTAAAGTCAGTGTCTGATTTATATATATATGACAATGCACCATCGGGGACGGGCGGCTACTTTTGCTTCCGCAGTCTCCGCGTCCTCTCCTCACTGCGACTCAAGCGTAGCTTAGCCCTCGAGTTACCTTATACTATACAGTAACCCTCGCTAGCTCACAATACACACAACACTGCGCTTATACATATGTACCTACACCTTTTGCTATTGTGACTATTTAAATTTCACACAAAGTAAATTTATATATTGTATAGTTAATTAACTCGAATAAATGGTTAGATTAAATTCAGGGTATTACATTTATGATGGCTCAGTTGAGTACGTTAATAGTAAGGTTTTTTCTAATACCGCCTTGCTAAACTTGCCATCTTCAAATTGAAAATTTGTTACCGAGCACTTGATTGTGTTTCCCGACAACTTCACTTGACAGCCAGCCCACTTTAGGTTTAGCATATTTACCATATTGTCATTTAACATCAGATAAGATTTTGGTTAAACGCTAACACCTGTAAAGAATTAAAAAAACAGAAACAACCCACGTCGAGCTTCGGCTGCTTTGGCACTCTTGTTCTAGTTATTCTTAAGCTGCCCACGCCTTCTGGGCTTGCCACCATTTCTAGCGAAAGTGTTCAGACTTTTCATATCAACAAGTTAGTCAGTTCGAACCAGAAAAGTTCTACTACCCATACAATTCTTTTTTATAAAATAATACCAACAAAATGACTACACAGTACCTGAAGAAAAGTACGGTACAGTCCAGAAACAAAAGCGACCGACAAATTACGTCGGCAAAATACCTCTTAATGTGTCATTTGAATTAGGAACACACAATATCCGAGAAACTAGTTCATATCTCAGAGTACGGTAAACAAAAGAATTTTACAAACTTCTTTGTATTTACTCTTTATGTTAAAAATAAGCGAAATAATCCCCTTCGTATTACGTAACATGTTGATCTTTCTCTAGTGTACAGTGATCCCACTTGATGAATTACAAACCTAAGAAGCAAAACCATACCGATCTAGTTAAATTGCAAAAAACGGAGAAAATTATAATAGATACACTAAAGGAATAAAGAAATGCATTACTAATGCAGTTCATGTACAAAAACTACAACAAAAAATAAAAATTCGTAGTTATTTTTTGAAATACTTTATTTATGGTTTAAAGTAAATATACTCTTAAGTATAATAACATTTAATTAAGTTCTTATTGACTGATTGAATATTTAAACAGTTAGGACCAACGCCTAATATTATTATAAACTAATTTTAGTTTTTCAGTAATTATAAAATAAAACACAACTGGAAAAAGTTTCCGTAACAAATAGTTCAAAAGCCGGCTGAAATAAAAGCTTTCGAATTTAAAAAACAAATTCTCTATTTACACCGAGGCGTGTATGGCCAGAGGAATTTATAGAATTAACTAGCGGACCGGGCGGACGTTGTCCTGCCTTGAAAACAAAAAAAATCCTAAAAGTCGATCGCAGCGCCACCTGCCGGGTCCAATTGTGAATCTAAACCATTCTCGAATCTCCACGAACACACACAAAAAATGTCATCAAAATCGGTCCAGTCGTTTAGGAGGAGTTCAGTCACATACACACGCACACAAGAAATATATATATTAAGATATGTCTCTGATGTTAATATCTCTGAAAAGGTATAAAAGTGTGATTTTGAATTTATTCCTTTGTAGTAGCACGTCAAAGTAATTGCACTATCCCATATGTTCATTCAAGCACAACGCAAAACAACGATGAACATCGAACGATTAACAATCCTTCGACGGTTGCCGTACTGCTATTATATTGGTCTACAAATCTTTTGATTGTTGGATATACAGTAGAGAATCCTGAAACACGACAAATGAAAAGTCACTGTAACTAATTTACGACCTTATTATATGATGATCGTGATCAAGACGGACAAAATTGTCGTGTCCTGTTTTTAGTTTTTAAATTATTATTTTAATTTTAATATTACATACATTCAACCCTCTGATAATTTCCTATGATTGCTGCCATCTAGGGAATAAATGACGAACTACTTTAATAATCTTATTTTGGTTTAATTAAAAAATATTTGAATTTATTTTTAGAAATAAAATTGATATCCCTGGTCTATCGAATATATAGATAACAATTTTGAAACTGTTTTTATATTAAAAGCACAACAACTAGGTCGGAAGCGTCACAAGGTAAATTGATAATAAGAGTCCATCACGTCCGCAACCAACTCGATATCACAGAAACCTTTCAGTTCTCGTCATTTAAAGCCATTAAGCGTACGTCTACGTGATATACGATACCTTAACCCCTGTTATAAAACAATGGAATATTATAATGACTGTATTTTTAGTACAGTGGATGCGATATCACGATGACTAAAAGACTACATTTGGTCAAAACTTTAGAGGACGTATATATATAAAAAGTCACTAAGATTTGTCAGTTACGATATATATGCAAGTCAGAGAGTCGTTGTAACATCAAAGTCTGTTAAACGCCTTGAGATTAATGATCGCTGGAAATACACTTATGGTATGTCGTTCAAGCATGGAACCCAGTGATGTAGTCACTTTTATGACAATATTATAGAAAGAATGAACGGATGATAGTTTAGTGGTAAGCGTTTTCGGGTATCGCGTCGATCGACCTTAGTTCGAATCCTAACGAATTAACCGTAACTTTCACTGAAGGAGAAAAATGTCGGTGGAAGAGTCTTTTTTAAATTCGGAAAATCTGTAGCCGAGCAACTATAAATATGTTCCAATAGCTGCACTTGGGATCCAGAGTACTTCTTGATTTAGTATGTTTATCATTTTATACCATATTGTTATTTAACTTCCGAGGTGACTGTAAGCAAACTTTAACACATTTAAAGTATAAAATAATAGTAACATAATACATGTTGCTGTACATACTTCTTTTTTATTTTATTTATTCTTTCCAAACATTATAAATAGTTTTTTTTTACATTTTCCTAATATTTCAAAATGATGATTATAAATAAACACTTCTACACCATTTGATATTGCTAATTTAGCTAAGCGGTCAGCCTCCTTGTTACCCTTCAATCCTATGTGTGATGGAACCCATTGAAGTTTACATGTTATGCCATCGAGTTGCAAATAATGTATTTATCTTAGGACTGTGTAAGCTATCGGTACTCCTCTGATACCAGAGGTCCAGCGAGCTAAATGCTGAAGTGAGCTCTTACTATCAGTTAGTATAACAAACTTATCAGTGTGATTTCCAGCAAAATTTTAACTTGATACTAAAACGTAAGTAAGAGACTAGTAATAAATATCGCACCTCCATCAGATTAATTGCTGGAAAATATATAAAGCACACACGTATAATTATGTAAATTAACCTTCCCGGTTCCCTATAATCTACTGACGACTTAATTAACTGATTTGGATCCATTCCATTCTATACAATTGCACCATAGCCATATCAATTCATTAATGTACTATAATAATTTCATACAAATTTATTGATATCAATAATATGCAGTATGTCAAAGTAGTTGTATACGTTCTTTGAGTAAAATGTATCTAAAGGTTTTCTTTTGCCATAGTCAAGTCGTATATATGCGGAAAATAATTATGTTTGTACGTACTATTCTTAGGTTTGTTAGTTCTAATAAATATATTTGTCTATTAATTTCAAAATGATTTAAATCCAATGTTTGTTCATATAACATGTATTTTTTTAAGATTTCCAGTTTTTATACACCGAGAACGAAGTTCAAATTTTAATAATAATAATAATATTTATTTATAAGACAACAATGGCCCACAAAAACAAATTATATACTAATACATAAACTGGAAGTAAATTTAAAAATAAAATTAAAATTAAGTAACTATATTAATATGTTTTATACAAATGAATATGAAATAGGATGAAAAGATGAACATCACACTATTATATTACAACAGATATCCAGTGCTTCATGAAAGGACTGTCGTACATGTCTACCAATGTTCTCATTATATTATTGGGACTATCGCGAAGTCTACCCAGGATGAATGCTATTCTCTTACGGATTATAGCAAAGATATCATCAACCCTAGCATTTGCAAACATCCCAGAAGCGCTACAAAATCGTGGTAATCCCAATAACATTTTGAAAATATTATTATATTGGACATGCAATGCGTTCATAGTCCTCTTACTAAAGCTGATCCATAGGCTGCTCGTATAAAAACATTGACAAAATGCTTTGAATAGTTGGATTTTAACTTCATCACTGCAGCGAGCAAACCTACGAATCAACATATTCCCTCTAACTGCGAGCGCTCTACGTTCTCTTTCAATATCATTATTGTAAATTTGTAAATTTTGCCTTCCATAAGGTTTTCAGTTTTTTTTATGAGCTTTATATTTTACAAGTACATAATTTGAAGATCTTGAAAGATAACATAAAATATTACGAACGGTGAAAATTCGATTTGACTTATTTTGAAACGTAACAACTAATAAATTGGGTAATTAGCCTGCTTATTGATGAATATTCAACGCTATCTACCCTTATGTTACGGCCTTAATGTACTGCGCAGTACGCAGAAATTTCAACGAAATATGTTGTGAAGAAAGGGCTTATAAAAATATGACTATTAAATGCAGTTACTTTTTAATTAACAGTTGTATTAATAGTTGAAAGCACTAGGTTAATCCCTAGTAAAGATGAATAAATTATTATTAAGCCTGTAACCAACGTTAATTCATCTGTATAAAAAAAAGGAGGTGTGTACTTACTCTATCACACCATGGAAGTGAAAACATTTAAGTATAAAGTACGTATAACTGTACATAGACTTGAAATTACTAGACTGACTATATACAAAATATATATAATATTATTTTATTATTCTAATGAGGTGATTAAACTATAAAATCGTTTCATAGATCATAATAAAGTACACCTAAACATTTTTCGAACTGACAATTCGCTGTTGGCCTGACCGACCCTTACAGCTTCATTACGCTTCTAGATCAAGCGGTTAAGGCACTCAGCCATCAAGGGCGCATAAGTTACCGAACCTCGGCTTGGATTGGTGCCTTCCATGCAACATCGCGAATGGATTTAATGTAACCAATCTAACTAATCATACATTTGCATTATTAAGACAGACGTGTGTACCAGCATGTGTGCGTCAGGAACCCGAACATTAACATTTTATAATATTTGTTCATATAAAAGGTTTTTATGCTACCCACTTTGCTTAACTGGTCACTAAGTGGTGCGGCAGAGCATCAACAACTATACCGTTTAGTTAATCTAGTGGAAATTGATATATGTACCTCTATAAGTCTATGTGTATGTGTTGCTAACACTGACATTATTTTCGCACCTTCCATTGAGTTATTGCTATAATATTTATTACAATAAACAATTACAAAAACGTGTGGAGACGCGCGAATATCTAATCTATACTGATATTATAAAGACATAAAGTTTGTGAATTTGTGATGTTGTGACGTTATATGACGTTGATCTCAGAAACTACCAGTCCGATTTGAAAAAGTCAGTCAATGTTAGATAGCTCATTTATCGAGGAAGGTATCATCACCAGGTATCATCACCAGGTATCATCATCAGGTATAATCACGCTAAGACCAATAGGAGCGGAGCACCAAGGAAGAATGTTTCAAAGACGCGATTTTTTTCCTCTTGAGAGCTTCCGCTGCGTGCTAGCGTTAGCCCAAAGTAACTATTCCATGCTGACGAAGTCGCGGGCAGAGGCTAGTAATAAAATTATAAAGAGGTAAAGTTTGTGAATTTGTGACGTTGTTAAAAAACGGAAAGACTTTTTGTAGTAGTCGGATTTGTAAAGTAAGTCGGAGAAAAAAAAGGTCGAACGGAAACGTTTCTTATGAACGCTGCCTTAACGATGAAAGATATAAGATTTAGTTCTAGAGAAAAGTTGTGGAGCTTAATAGCCTACAAAAAGAGTCCATGACAGCATATGTTATACTAACTTGAAGGTTTTATTATCAGGGCGGGACAACGTTCGCCATGCCCACTAGTCTCTATACATATGATAAGAATGTAAATCTGACGTGTCTGTATTCTTTAGATTATTCTCAAAAAAACTGTTGCAGATGTCTTAGAATGAGTAATCAAATACATTTCAATCATTTTTAGAAATGTCTGTCTGTCTCTTTGTATAAACACACATCACTGGTAAAGTACTGCGTTCACGATAAAATCAAGAAAATCATAAAGCATATCCTTGAGTAAAATTTGGTCTAAGTTTCATTAAAATCGGTTCACTCTATCAAAAGTTATTGTAATTTTAATGACGATGCGACTTAAGTACGAGATAACAGTAGATAAGTAAATGGACTTAATACATTCAGATGATTTTATTAATAACTGTTTTTTTTTACATTAGGTTCCACGTCGGCACATCTAGTGTATAATAAAAGTATTACCTTCGAGAAATATGTACATAGGATAAGTAAGAAAGTTCATTAAGACAATTTTGTTACATCATTCAGTATAAGAAAAGTCTATACTTAAGTAATTCGAATTATTTCGGCTAAAATTTCACCACGAAACGTATTTTTTCCACTTCCACTTTTTTTACTATTCAATTGGTGACTCGAGTGAGGTGTAAAATTCCCAGCACGTTTGAGCACATAGCCTCAAAGTCATAAGTCTTTGCGAACTTTCCGAAGAAACTTAGATACGTAAGTCGACAATCGTAGGAATACCTTGTAAATAGGACAAACTTAAAGATTCTTTTCGCAAACAAAATTATCTTGACCGAGGATTACACGGCTTCGGCCTCATAATTATTTCGTAAGAATAAATCGCTTAACTGTCGTTTCAAACGCACGTTTCACATTTTATTAGCCCTATAATTTTTTTACATTTAGTAATTATCAAAGCGAAACCATCTTGCTGGGTGTTATGCAATGTGTTTCAACATCTACACCGCGTCGCTCTCCAAACACTTACCATCAGCCAATCTGCGCACATCATGTAATACTCGAGAATGTAGACTGACCAAACACAAACCACAAAAAAATGGCACACCGCAGACAACTCCAGAAACAGATAAATATCAGACAGAATACATATGCTTTTTTTAGCTACAAACTCAATTAAAGAAAGGTTTGGATATTGTGTGTACAGCATTGCCTCCATTACGGCTACTATGCATTTGGAATAGATATCAGTACCCTGCTCCCTCTTTACCTTCGCGATGTAAGAGCGATACAGTACGAGTATATGAAATACTTCAGCCATTAAGGAGATTACCGTGGATAAATATATCAACTGTATTATATATGAGTACTAGCGGTCCGGACGGGCATTGTCCCGTCCTGATAATAAAGAAGAACTTTAAGAAATTATATATATGAACCTTCCTCAGGAATTACTTAATCTACTGGTGAATACCGCATGAAAATTCGTTCAGTAGTTTTTGAGTTTATCGCGAACAGACAGACAAACAGACGCGGCAGAGGACTTTGTTTTATACTATGTAATGATATACTTATGTACCGAAAATCATAGCGTTGTGGTAATCTGAATCACACGCTTAGTAGGTTCTCACTCCTGTTTCACACGGGTGTACTAACAACGAATATAAAACAAAATCTCCAAATAAAATAAAATGAAAATTGAGCGTCAATTCTCTAAATATTTTATCTACTGTCTTCTGTCTCAGTGACTTGAACGTTTTAATATTGAACTTTCATAGATACGAATTCTAGCAGTGTCAAGTCAGTAATGGGGGAGTCACTCTATAGATAGTATTATTATTTTATTTTATAATTTAGCTTTTCCTAATCAGGCCTCTGAGATACACAAAGAAAAACACAACACTCACCGTTACTGTTAGTTATTGTGTTATGTTAAAGTTTTATTTTGTTAAAACTTATAAGATTAACCTGTTAAAATAAAATAAGTTTGTTAAAATCAGACGGACTTAATATATTGTTAGGTAAAATATCATACAATACAATACTAAATCGGGGCAATTGAAAAAAAGTGTGGTGTGCTTGTGTCATAACACGGCCGTTTGTTGTACGTGAATACGTCTCGTGCGATATTTTCTATATAAATTATTATTATTTATGTATGTCATAATCATAAGAAGCCCTCCGGGTTTCCATGTTTTGTTTATGATAGCAACTGTTCCATTTAACGGTGTCAGGAAATAAATCAACCTAACAAATAATTACTATGTTATAACTTTATTAATTATAGGTCTGTGTGATCCGTTTGGTCGCAGTTACTTTTTTACGTTGCCTCCATTGCTTGATTCGGTCATATGGTATTTTATTGATACCATTCGATTGGTTTTGAGACGCTCTCTTCAACCCTATACGATTTATGTATTTAGATTTGGCTTTTCGACGCGTATAGGCCGACATTATATATTTCTTAATATATTTTTTTCGTTTTAACACCTTATTATATACACAGTCACGATTTTACACTAATATTTTATATATAATCGATAGACTTTGACAAGAGCTGTCGACTGAAACTTCAACAAACGTGGTAGCTTCACCAAGTCGAAAGTTATACTAAATTGAAATCTGAAAACGCAGCAGAATTACCCCAAAATGGCGGCGCTTCCCCCCACACCGCGTGCGATGCGTTACAATCCCGACTTAGCGTAATGAATTCTTTAATCCTTTATCTATTCAATGGTATAATTTAATTTTAGATAAAGAGAATAGATTCAAAACTACAATGCCAAACTGTATCCCCCGATTTTGTTATCATTACGTTTTTTTGGATTACCTCTGTATGATAGCAAATTTAAAGACGTATTCACTTCAAAAAATGTGTTCTAGAGTGTTTTCATCCAACCCACATTAAAATGTGTTCTAAAGTGTCTTTATCCAACCCACATTCACATATTGAGTTGTCCCTGATTCTGAGCTTTGCAAGATGGACTGGAGAGCACACGTCTACAAGTAAACCCTCAGTCTACAGATAGTAGACGCAGCAAACTTGTAACAGTTACGAAACTTATATGGCCATGGCTTACTAGGAATGTTGTTCTGAATGGAAGCATATGATTTGCCTGTAATAGGGTTGGCAGTTTTGTTTGAGGAATTTTGAATGTGAACATAATTGTGAACATAAATGTGAACATAAATTATGTGAACATAATTCAATGTTTCATTGAATTATGTCAAACATGTCAAAACAATATCAAATGTAGAGTAAAAAGTTTCAATAAGAAGAAAAACCCCTTTCTCTCTTGAAGGCAAACAATTTTATTGATAAAAAGAATATTTATATTATATATATATATAGATTTTTTATGCCAGAAACCATCTCGGGCGTCCCAGGAACACGCTACAAAATTACTATCGAAATCTGATCAGTATTTCGGCATGCATAGAGAACAAACATACAAACATTGATTTTTATATATAAAGATTACATTAATTTAACATTCATTGCTGCCTCCTAAAAGCCTATATCATTCAGTTACCATCTCCTTATAAAGCTCTTTACAAAAGAAATTTATAAGTAATCTTCAGTAATAATCAATGAACGGGATCGAATAGATTAGAGGAGGCACTAACGCTTAAACACCGATCGTTACGATATCTCTTGGAGTTGTAATCGACAGGATTACTGTTGCAAAATTATGTAAATTCCACCGGGAATATTCGAACCCTCGATTAAACCGAATTTCGCATTCAATAAAGCCTTTATCGTCTACATTAATGAAATTTCTTTATCAAAAATGTACAGTTTATCATTCAATTTCGTACATTCAATCAACAGTAAGTTATTGAGTAAAACGACAGTACATTTAATTTTCAACTAGAACAAACACCACAAATTGAACAAACAACCAATACATGTTTCAAAAAGAAAGCCACTTTTAAGAATAGTAAACTGGTGAACTACGAAAATATCGTAATCTATCTATACCTATAGTAAGAATGTAAATCATATGGGCCTGTACTTTTTAGATCTTTGTGAAAAAAAATATTGCAGGTGTCTTGGAATAACAAATAAAATATATTTCAATCATTTTTAGAAATGTCTATCTGTCTGTTGGTATTAACACGCATCACTGCTAAAGTACTGCGTTCACGATAAAATCAAGAAAATCATATAAAGTAAATTTTCAAAAAAAAGTATTAACCGACTTCAATATCAATCAAAAACCCATAAGGCACTAAAAAGCGGAAAATAAATAGTTTATCAAATTAACCAAATTAAATAAAACATATGAATATGTGTGCTATCTAGAGATGTATTGGAAGTCGGTGCCAACCGAAATTTCAAATTTGTTCCAGGTAGAAATGTATTACAGACACGCGAGAGTGAACTTAAACTTTGTACCTATGTATATGATATGATTTTCGGTTCGCACCGACTTCCAATACCATTGCACGGGAAGTACCAGCTTTGAAATAAAAAAAGAATAATCAAAATCGGTTCAACCAATCCAAAGTTATGAGGTAAGAAACATAAAAAAAAAAACAGTCGAATTGATAACCTCCTCCTTTTTTTGAAGTCGGTTAAAAACATATCCTCGAGTAGCATTTAGTCTTAGTTTCATTAAAATCGGTTCACTCTATCAAAAGTTATTGTAATTTTAATGACGATGCGACTTAAGTACGAGAAAAAGGTAGATAAGTAGATGGACTTAATACATTCAGATGATTTTATTAGTCACTATTTTTTTACATTAGGTTCCATGGGGACGAAGTCGCGGCCACAACTAATTGTAATAAGTATAAAAATATAATCCGTGTCAAACTTTAACCGCTCTGAAATAGATGCGCATAACATAAATTTAGGTTTCAAAGGACCGTAGATGAGGTAAAAAGGGAACGGTGCTCGCCCGCGTTCGTACCTGCCCCCTATTTCACCAGCGTTGACAGATGTGTCCTGTCATTACTAGTTGCAATACATTCACATTCAAAATAGTTTTGTTTTTGTTAATCACATGTTATTGCTATTTTCGTTGTTTTCTTATTCTTCTATATTTGTCATTATTAGAAGACCCATCTACTTCGAAAAATGATGTTTCTATGAAAGGCGTTGTTTATTTTATTTTTATTACAAATATTTTTTTATTATTAATGTACTTTATTCATAATAACGGTATTGTAACACGCATAATATCTGCACAATATATACTACAAGATATATGCCACAGATAGAAATAAATACGGTATAAAGGGGATCATTCAATTAAAGTAAGCGATCACCCAAAACTGACAAACCAGGTGATTAAATGTTATTTGGATTTAATTATAACTGACAAATACATGATGTGGCGAACTGTCAGTATTTTGGCTTTATCTATTACTTTATCATTCAGCTGGTCCATTTCTAGTTTTTACTATTAGTTAATTACCCCAGTAATGATTTAATTTTTATTGTTTGTTCGTTTATATCTCTATTTCTTTGCAAATATTCTATATATCTTGTATGTATGTATATGTCTGCTCAATTCATATAAACAGGTTTTCGTAAACCATCTGTCAAACCGTTTACCAGACAACACAATCGGAATCAAACTCTCATTTCACATACAAAATCTTCTGAAAGTAGCAACATGGTCGTTATACTGCTACATTTTTATTACTTAACGTAATAGCCAAATATCTAGTTAAATCATAATTTCTTAAAATTCAATATATTGTAATCGGTAATTAACTCAAAGATTAATAAATGTTAACTTCATATAATAACATTTTGAATTTGTTTTGTATTAACCTCTTGACTGTACTATGCGCAAGACCGAACTTAAAGCTATGTTCAGAGCGGCCAAAGACCATGACCAAAGATGCGGGCTATAAAGATAATTTTCCTTGGAATGTTATTAAAAAAGTATGTATTTGTATATATGGATATTTTTATACGAATAGACGACAATTAATAGATTACAATAATTTTTAGCTTCTTTATTTGAGGTGGAAATAAGAATCCATACTGTCGTTATAAAATGTGAGTTTGTTGATTCGTTACGCTTTCACGTCTTGAGTACTCAGCAGATCATGAAATTTTGCATACATGTAGTCAGGGGTTAAAAAAAAAGAATCCATAATCCAGAAAAAAATACTGTTGCTGAGGCACAGATCAAATGTACACTAACTCAAACGAAGTCGCAGGTAAAAGCTAGTTTATAATAGAAGCTTAGATGTAAATAATTTGAATAAATTATTTTGTAAAATTCTTTATAAAGTACTCCATAATAATATTTTTCAGTGAAATTGTCTTTGTGTTTATTCATTTAAGTCATTGGAAGAATTTTTTTTCTTTCATGTTTTAAGTAATTTAGAGTAATGGGTTATCTTTTCATATTTTGCTTTTAATATAATACTATCACAATAGGTATTTACCTATGAAATTGCCGTTCTGCATTACTGGCCATTTCAAATCAAAATATTTTTTGTTTGGCTAAGAATTCTAATTTCAAATTAGTTTTATTTTAAAAACTTGTAATTCTTTTTCCAAAAGTAGTCATTTGTTTATTGATTAGTGTTACATTTTCATCGCATTTCAATCTTTTTTGTAATCATGGATACGTTAAACATTCGAGTAATTGTGGAATATGAGTACCGTCGTGGCAACAACGCGGCACAAGCGGCACGCAACATCAACGACGTTTACGGAGCTAACACTACAAACCAACGCACCACCTGTTATTGGTTTGCTCACTTCCGTTCTGGGAATTTCGACCTGAAAAATTAACCTCGCGGTCGTCCGAAGACTTTGGTCGACAATGACAAATTAAAGGCGATTGTGGAAGCTGATGATATACAATCTACGGCTGAATTAGCAGCAGCTTTCGACGTTAGCGTCAAAACAATATTAGGTACAAGGTAAAAAAGCTTGACAAATGGGTGCTCCGCGAACTCAATGATCGACAGCGCGAAGTACGCGTCGAGACGTGCCTTGCACTGCTCAACAGATACACAAATGAAGGAATTTTGAACCGCATTGTTACCTGCGATGAAAAATGGATTCTGTTTGATAACCGCAAGCGCTCAGCAAGTTGGTTGGTTCAGCACCTAAACAATGCCCTAAACGAAAACTTACCCCTAGAAAAGTGATGGTCACTGTTTGGTGGTCTAGCGCCGGTGTTATTCATCACAACTTCTTACCAAACGGGGTGAGCATTACTGCAGATGTGTACTGTGAAGAACTGAACACAATGATGGAGAAGCTGGCACATCTCCAACCAGCATTGGTCAATCGCTCATCTCCGCTGCTCCTGCACGACAACGCGCGACCTCATACTGAACAGCAGACGGTCTCCAAGTTGCAAGAACTGGGGTTGGAAGTCACTCAAGCCCTACTCACCAGACCTTGCGCCTACAGACTACTACTTTTTCCAGAATTTGGATAACTCCTTGGCAGGAAAAAAATTCAATACTCGAGAGGCAATACAAAATGCCTTTGAAGAATTTGTTGCCTCTCGTCCAGCTGATTTCTTTAAGAAGGGCATCAATAAACTGCCATTGCGTTGGCAAAGATGCATTGATTGCATGGGTGATTACTTCGATTAATACAAATAAAAAATACATGAAAAAAATTCGTTTAAATTTTTTCATACAAAACGGCAATTTCATAGGTAAAGACCTAATATATAAAAAGCTTAGAGCATAAATTATATTTCAAAAATATGCATAATTTTATTACAAAGCTTCGCATACTATTTATTCTACCTATTTATTGCCGTCAGCGATAGCCTCTGGAATCTTCCCCTAATTTCTATGAATAATATTAGCAACCACATAATCATTACTAAGCATATATACAACAAAAAAACTGAGGCGTATTCAAGGTTCGCCAAGATTTTCCTTGAAAACGTTGGAATAAAATCACAACAAGTGTTTACCTAAGTTATTTCTTTGCGTCGTTTTTTTCATTGACTTTTCGATACTGACGTAGCTCTCGCGTTTTCTCGGCGCTAGACATTTTAGGTTTTTAAATTCCTTTTGACGCGAACTCTCCCTTGATTTTCGTTTTCTACAATTGTAATTTTTTTTAGGTGGTCGCTGAAGCTATTACTGGTTTCAGCATGAATGGGTCGGCTCCCCAGGGTATTACCACCCTCTCACAGAAAACCGACGTAAAGTAACAGTGCTTGCATTATTGCGTTTCGTTTGGTCAGTGAGAGCGCCGGATACCCACCTCCCCTCCCCCTCCCCCATTCCTCACTCCCCTCTCCCCAAACACAGGCTGGCGACGCACTTGCGACTCCCCTGGTATTGCAAATGTCTATGGACGGTGGTGGTGACCACCTGTTCGTTTGCCTACTATGATATAAAAAAAAAACAATTCCGCACATATTTACGACTCATATA
This sequence comes from Antheraea yamamai, assembly GCA_036509395.1. Lineage (NCBI taxonomy): Eukaryota > Metazoa > Arthropoda > Insecta > Lepidoptera > Saturniidae > Antheraea > Antheraea yamamai. The sequence goes on from AP028440.1 coordinate 5,999,007, forward strand.
AGACGGGATCTCTATTTTTTTCAATAGTTAATTTAAAATTATCACACATTTTTCGACGAATATTTTGTGATATTGAATACTAGGAGTACAGTAGTAGTAGAGAATGAACGTACGCATAACGCGTTCTCACACCTCATTCATTTATAATTTTTCGCATTGCTAATTCACAACAATCTTGTGCAGGCGCATAACTATCCTGATGATAAAAATACGTACAGATATGCTCTATCCATTGTGACTTAAACCATTGTAACTGTATTATTAGTGTTGTAGCTATTCATGATTAAAATCTGACGGTATTTTATAACAAGTCACTTTGATCGGCCATCGCTGTATTTAATTAGCGAATAAAAGTTTTTATTGGTCCGGGCTTAACTCCAAAAGAGCTAAATAGATTTTGATATCTTACTGTGAGATAGTGGACTTTTTATAGCGGTATCTAGGTTTCGTATCATTACGCTTTTCAATGAGATCTAAACAATAATCATGGCACTTAATAAAGATGACTGAAAATCGATAACAGGGTTCTCTTGAAGTCACGGCACTATAAATACAGAAAAAGCATATTAGTGTCATAACACTATAACCTATTTACTTCGGACCATAGAGTAGAGAATGATATGATATAATATTTGCAAGGTATTGATGTGGATAAATAAAACGCAATTTATTAGATTTTTTATTCAAAATGAATATAAAAGTTTCACAGTTTACAAATAATTGACGGAAATTTAAAACAAGCTGGTTAAAATATTTACAGATAACATTGCCAACATATAATTATATTTTCATCACAGATTAAATTGTATAGTATCATACAGGCTAGTGCAAATGTTATATGATAGACGAGTATAATATTGACAATAGTGTGCAGATTATATTAGGTATTAAGATAACTATATCATTATAAAAAAATATTCTTAATAGGGATGTAGACACCTTCTAACAAACTTTTAATTTGTAGCTTTACTGTTAAAAATGTTTTCTTTATCTATTATTTTTACATAATAAAAAAAAGTTGAAATATTCACGCCTGTCGTGGCGTTGGATTGACATCACACTTTTCAAAAACACTATTTTCCTTCGATATGAATATCTCTAGATAGAAATCTCAGAACAATGTTTCGGAAGCTATGACGTCACGTGCATAGATTAATGTTTCCGATCACGTGATAACTAAAACGAATTATTGTTTATTATTCAAATTATAAAGAAGGGAATTTGAACAGGTAAATGATAATTATCTGATACGGATTTTTGTACATTTTTTTTTATAGCATAGGAGGCAAACGAACAGATGTGTCACCTGACGTTAAGTGACCACCACCGTCCATACACACTTGCAACACTAGATGAGTCGCAAGTGCATTGCCAGCTTGTGTTTGGGGAAAGGGGAAGAGAGGAGGGGGAGGGGAGTTAGGTATCCCGCGCTCTCACTGACCGAACGAAACGCAACAATGCAAGCACTGTTACTTCACGTCGGTTTTCTGTGAGAGGGGGGTACTACCCCGGGCGAGCCGGCCCATTCATGCTGAAACCAGTAATAGCTCTACCACCTACACAATTATAACATTATAAACTATTGGAAAAAATATTCTTTTGGTGTCTACAACACGATATTATATAACAATTTCAAATATATAATTTTATTATACCACGGTCCGCAACTAACCACTTCCCTAAACAATTTACTGATAGATATTATTGAGATCAAGATCTTGTAACAGTATCTCATACTTAATTATAAGTTAGCTTCATAAGCATTAATCATATAGTAGCTGAATAATATTAGAAACAGTATGCTCTGGAAGCATCAGAACTGCCTCCCATATATCGTCGTCACCCGTAATAAAACTGCTGATTGGAAAAGACGCTTAAACTCTTCGGACTTGTCATTAAATCTGGATCTAACCTTTCTTCTTTACTTCTGCTTCTCGTGAACCTGTTTGTCGTGTCTCTCCCTTGTGGCGGCACGTAATCGATTTTCCCGTACATGTTAGCTCCGGTACAAGGGTATACTGTAGACAGAGGTCTCATAGCTCTAAGGGTACTAGTGCCAGGACCATCTCTATATAAAATCATATCGGGATGCAACGGATCGTAGAAAGTTCCAGAAATATGACTCACGTCGACATCATTGTCTATATCTGAGACCGCATCGTTGAAAACGTTCGGTGCTTCAGTTGTGAACATGTCACCGTTATTCGAGTTCTTTTTAATCCGACGATCGTGATAACATCTCACAACAACTAAAATTATTATTAAGCAAGCAAAAATAATTACCGCAATACCTATGTAGATAAATAGTTTACTATTTAATGATATTTCTGAAAAACAAAAGAAAAGGGAATATTATTAAATTAAATAAAGAATACTGAAATGAGAAGTGATATTTTATTTATGTACATTACTGCTATGGTAATATTTTAATATTAGCTTAATAAGACATATCATTTTGTGTCGTTGAAGGGTATTTCAGGTATTACGTAAGTACTAAAGGAGGAGGGGGGTCATTGACATGACATGAGGGATGGGAGATCTGGATGAGTAGGTTTGGTATGTGAGACTCGCGGTCGTATCCACTAGGCTGCCATCGCCCTATTAGCGTTAATAAGTTAATTCTTCTATAGACTATAAATTCCTTATTTCTAGGCTTGTTAAATACTGACCACAGATCAATAACGAAACCAGAACAAATTAAACATACTTATATAAGTGTTTACATTTTGCTGACCAGGGGGAGGCGGCAGTCAGAAATTACAAAAATTCTGCTAATACCTAAACGGCTCCTGAGTACAGTGTTACATTATTTCGATTCAATAAACATTACAGACATTTTTAAATCATTCTAGGAAAATGAGATTGCTGTATCTAAATATATAAGGTTAAGTATTTATTGGTTATGAAACCGGTTACATTTTCTCATATAAAAATCTAAGTTATACATATTTCGTAACCTAGAAAATGTAGAAACTAAATAATCCATTCAAAAGACTGAATTGAAATAATAGAAAACAGAATATCGATACCACCAATATTTAATGTAAATAAATAGATTAAATACATAAATGTAAAATAATAAATCTTAAAATCGATATACATGGTTACAAATCGATATATTCATTGGAAATATATTTTTATTCTGTGCTGACATCTGACAGATACGGGCTCCAATTACAAGGAGCATTTGGCAAGCTTTATCGATCACTAATTTCGTACTGTTATTTTTAATATCATTTCATTATACAAATATATTTATTATCTGTACGGTTTTAAACTCCTTCCACAACAGGTGTTATCAGTATATCTAATACAGATTTAAAAATACAGATCACATATCAAAAGCCGTTTGTTTTATTTATTTTTACTATACTTTAGATTTTAATACAGTATTACGAGATTTTAAATGACAATGTGATAAAACATGGTGAACACTCTAAACCTCGATGGGGACTGTCTCTGAAGGGTAATTGTCGGAATACACCTTTAGTTACTTGACGACAGGCTCTCAACTTGAGAATGGTAGCTGGTTTTAGTTGGGATAGTGGAAGATGACGGTTTTGGGAAAATATCTACCAACATTTTATGATTTCGCCTTGAGATTTTCCTTCACCTATCTCGTCGTCTACCTTTCTACGTCGTTTTACGAACACAATAACCATTTAACCAGCATCGCTTTTGTTTTGTTTTAGGTTGCCAAAATACTTTTGCGTATTTTATTTCCCCAAAAAAACATTCGATTCAATATTACTATGCAATAAAACTCACTAATAACAATTTAAAGCACGGTGAAATTCGTGAGTGGTCTGAAAAGTTTACGACCTCAACGTGAAGATAGCAGCACTCGTCAATAAAATATAGTGAATATAATTGTGCATATTTTGACAGATATCTATTTTGAACACGAGTGTGCTGCAATTAGCATAGCTACTGACGCACCTGTCAGCGTAGGTGCAATAGGGAGGAGAAACCAGTGCGGGTGAGCCTGCTTCGCCATCCCTCTGATACCTAAATTTGTGTTCTGCGCACCTAATTCAGAGCGTCCAAAAAGTTTGACACGGACTATACTCACCAAAGTTTCAACCATTTTGGACGCGTTATTTGACAATTGTTTGAGTGTTTATATGAAAATTGAAAAAAATGAGTATCCAGCTGTCATTAAATTTTGGTTTTTGAATGGCAATACGCCTATGCAAATCAAAGATGAGTTAGACTCTGTATATAGGGACTCTGCACTATCATTTATCACAGTGTTATTTTGGGCAGCTGAATTTAAACTAGGCCGTAATAGCTTGGAATATACAAGGAGGTATTCATGTATAACTATAAACCATAAGCACCTACCTTTCGTTTTTTCCAAATTAGGTTTAGAAGTGTATATAGTAGTGTCTTCAATTTTATTGGGTACCGTAACATCACCTTCCGGTAGTTGCAACGCTGGATCAGCGACTGGTAATCCTAAGCTTGTTTCTCTCCATTTTTCACCCACACCTTCTATATAATTCAGTATAAAAGAAACAAATTAAATACAGGCTTTGTATTTTTTTTAAATTAAATCTACAATTATATATATATCGTTTAAATACAGACAGTAGTTCTTTACATCATCATTCTTGATATAGATAATATGGATTATGACCGATTTAAGCCTAAAAAGTTACACTCCGTATTTTTTTTTAAGTCCCCTTTTTCCCCCGGACATTATCCGAGACTTTATATATTTATTTATGAATATTTCTTTGGAAACATTTTTTTTTTTCATTTTTTTGCTATCTCTGCCACGTTTTCCGTGAATGTCAGCAGCGGCTCTCTAGTGTCCTCATCCTCCATTATTTTATGTAGTACCCCTTCCGTGAGTTCGATGCCTATCTGGGATTGGAGGTCACACCTGGACGAGCCAAACCGGGGACAGTGAAGAAGAAGGTGAATCACCGTCTCATCGATTCTGATTAAACTGTTTCTTTGTAATGTTACTAATTTAAACTACCTAACTGTAAATATTTATAAGTGTTATCTATATATATATAAGAGATTCCCACCTATATATTGACTCACCACGATATCTCTGGAACCATAAGGCGTAGCGACTTGAAATATCGTAGGAATATTCCTTTCGCCGAGTAGAGGTCAACTAAGAACGGATTTTACGAAATTCCACCCACAAGGGGGGTTGCGGGGGGGGGATGGGGGTAATCAGGGCGGGGCAACGTCAGCCGGGCCCGCTAGTATTTCATAAAGATAACCCAACGAAATTCTAATCTTAACAAATATTATAAATACTAAAGTGAGTTTGTTTGCTCGGTACGTTTTTACTACAACTACTCAACCGATCATTAACTTTTGTATACACATTGTCAGGAGTACAGAAAAGTGTTCCTTTAATTTAAAAAAAAGTACTATTCCGAAGTACATTAACAGGCGCGAAGCCACGAGTATGAGCTGCTAAAAATATATTGTATTTTATATGCATACAAAAATGGACCTTAGTATGGCAGTTATCAATAAACTCCCAAACCATTTGACCGATCTGAGGAAAGTTAGCACGTCCATTGTTTTATGAAAAAAGGTTTCACACATTTCATTTTAGTATTATTCGTTTCTAGGTGTTGTCAAACTGTTTTTTTGGTATTATTATATGTCTATTATAAGTATTACATATGTTATACAAGTGTTATATATAAAAGATTACCTAACTGCCTCTCATATCTCCCTTTTATACTGTGAGAACTAAGGAAGGATTTCTGAAAATTAAACGCCTAAAGTGGTGAAAAAGGGGATGAACATTTCTATCAAAAACCCATTGATTTTCCATCTGGTAGTTCTTCTTTTATATGTAAAAGTGCTCAACTAGTGGTCGAACTTCAGCCATAGAAAAAACAAACATTTTTTATTGATAACTAATCGTCAATATCTATTAAACAAAAGAAATGAAGAAAATCGGATGAGAAACATAGAACGTTCTTAACCGTTTCCCCACTGCCTGTTTATATATAGAAGACATGTATACAATAAGAAGTCGAACATAATTACTGCATTAAAACACGTCCAAAACCGTGAGAAATTCTTAGTATCACATTATTATTAGTATCACCTTAGTATCAGAGCTTAAACACGAGCTTAATCACGAGCGCGAGAATTTACCAGTTTTACATATGAACAACATAATATCTTAATTGATTTCAGTCTTACCAGTGTCATCGAAAAGGTTGTCGCTGTTGGTATGAACGTTTATATCCATTTCGTCTTTCTCCACTGCACTCTCATATCGCTCGATGAGAACGCCTAAAGGTACTGAAAATACAACCCACATAAAATGATTCCCATTAATGCTCAATATATTTTACGTATGGTTATGATGTCGGCTAGAATATTGAAAAAAGAGAAACTAACTAATTAGACCAAAAAAGTAAGACCTCAAGAAATTGATCTTCTTTATAATAGGAGTGTTTCTAAATATTATAGGTGAGGTCTACACCGTTATATTATTATTCATTCCACAGCTAAATACTATACGATGTCAATTATATGACATACGATATATACCTTATAAATTGTATCAAAATTTAAACATTGTTTAAGGTATTTCCCTCTTTGTCTAACTCATATTTATTAGAAACCAATCCCAAAACAACATTTTGGGAAATACAAATTTCGAGGCCCTATCAAAAATTTAAATAATCGATGATAGAAATTCGGCTTAGTGGATTTATTATTCGAAATTGAATTCCGAATTAGGAGCACACAGTTATTTTACTGAGAGAAAAATTGTCATAGTATGTGCAGATACATTACAAAAAAGAAGTTCTGAAATAGAATACCTTAGTATTCTGAAAAGAGTGTATTCTAACTACACAATAATAAGATAAACATTACATTTATTATAGGAATATTTAAAAACAACTTTATTTTTTGTTAATTGCCGTTATACAACACGACAAATGCTCTTCGAATTATCCATAAACCTATATAAGAGACAATTGTTATGAATAGAAAAATTGTGTTGTAGTTGGATACACTAAATATGACATGTTAAATAATATACCTATACCTGTAGTATATACACAGGAAAGGATAAAAATATACTGGACAACTGAGCGTACACAAATTTTAATATTGTAAAAGCACCGCAATGCGCGAAAGTTTTCCAACTTTCAACGTGATGTATATAATATTCAATTCTAAATATATACTTCTTAGATGTTTAATATTCTAATGGTACTTTTATGATTTCATGGTATAGTGAAGACATAACGAACGTTGAATTAGAAAGGAGGTTACAGTAAAATGATGATTCAGAAGTACAGCGGGTATGGTTCTGGTATGGAAAGAAGCGGAGCGAATTAAACTGAAGAGTTCTTCAACAATGGTAAGGATGATATCTTGATAACGTATTCGGACACCGCGTCGTAACCCTTGCAACTGAGTGGGAACTTTCGAGGAAAGAAAATATTGTATTGAAACCATGCATGGTAGTAGCGATTTTCTAAGCCTACCTGGCTAGCCATCACCCTCCTTACTCAAACGCAGCTGCACTTGACAGCCTGTCCCGCTTTAAGCTTAGCGTCTTTACTATCTCACACCACATTGCCATTTAACCAATAAAGTATTTAAAAAATGTATGTACATGCACAGCTGAAACGATTTAGTGACGTCTGAATAATGCACAATACAAACAGCCTGTCTTTGCACTCTATCGAGAATATCTAAAAGGTATTTTGCGGATCCACTCCAGAGATTTGAACAGTATTACTTACGCCGCCGCATTTGCGCTATGTAAAGATGGTACATACACAAAACCGACACCCTCTTTTCAGGACTGCGAGTATATGAAACGTTATGGATATGCAGTTCCTAATGTTAAAATCCACGCAAATATCTTTACGTAAAATATTGAGGCATTCACGCGTTGCGGGCAAAATATTCTGAACAATAGGGAAGGGCGAAAGTAGGAATTTCTTAGTTTATTGAACTGAATGACATCATCATCTACTTTGAGTTAATATTAATCTTAGATTTAATTATCTACTCATAAGAAGAAAATGAATTTATCGATTTAGTAAAACAATGATATTAAGTATAACTAAAAAGCTGTAGATACGTTACCTACATGATATTTTAACAAACCAAATGGCGCGATAACGCACACATACGTAAAGTAGTATTGTAACGCCACACTATCTTAGATAAAATGTGGAAGTAAGATGGCATATTTTCAATATCAGTGGTAAAAAAGAAATAGCTATATGTTGCTTAGATACGGGCGGATTGATAGAGTAGCCGTCAAAAATAAGCTAGCTAGTAGCTAGCTAACCTAGTTTTAACAAGGCGCTGTGGAAGTGCTTCTACCATATCTACAGCTTATTAGTTATACCTTAGTTTATTTTACTTAATATCATTGTAGTAAAATGTATCTTTCAACTTTAATGAGTGTTTTTTCAAGAAATAGGTTGTTATAGTATACTATTTTCTATAACACGTCGCTAGTTAGCGCTGCAGTATTATCAACTTTTGCACAGTTCCACAGGCTGTCGGGAAAATTGACATTAAAAAGGGATATATAATCATGATTCATAATAAAATTTATATCACACCTATCGCAGGACCATAGACCTCTTCCAGAAGGAAGGTATGTGCTTAATCACCGCACAAGCTCACGACGTGTTCATGATTTCAATCTCCGAGAAATCCACAATTCTTTATTATTTCACATGCGGTGGAAGGACATTCAATTTTCCCCGCGATATTTCTCCTACACCGTAAATAAGAATGTACGCAAATTCCGAAAAATTCCTTGATACACACCGGGATTCGAAGGTCATTGAATTGAAATTCAACCTATAGTAAAATAAGGAAATAATAATTTATTAATATTATATTATTATTTTAATAATATTGTTATATTACATTATATTAATAATATTAATATTAGTTAACTTAACAAATTACCATCACATTTATTATTAACACGATCATAATTTATTCTTTATGGATAAGGAAGAAGCAACGGCCATTATTATCTCCTCGAAAATCAAATTCTAAATTCTAAAATGAAAGAAAACATCCGGAAAATTTGTCTCCACCTCATTGTGAATATTGCCCTATCATTATTTCCTTCGAAATCTCGTTATCGCTGAATAAAACGTTAATGGGAATCTGAATAAGTAAAAGAGCCGAATCGCTTTTCAAAACCGTTCCCACATTTAGTGAAATTGCTCGGATCTTTTTCGTAGACAAATACAAAGATCTCAAAAAATAATATCCAACTTATATAAGTTTAGTGATAATTTTTTTTGACGTGAAACATCTACAGGCGCGGTTAAACCTGATTGTTGGTTTGACGACCCGTAGCGACGCAAAACACAAACATTTGCCACCCTATCCGTATAAGCATAAGATTCAAATTGTTTTGTCGGCCACTCGCTCTACTAGTGTATGCGGCACGCGGCGACGACCTAGCGCCCTTTGATGATTGAAATGCCGCCAAACACACGGCGCCTGCGCCTTGTTGAATTTTTGTATTTAATAAAAATGAATATTTATGTAATAAAATAAATAAACAATCATTATTTTATGTAACAAATTTGTAATGCTTTATCTTTAGATTATGCCATAGCTGATTCCTGTCCTAATCTGTTCTTTTAGGTATATAACTTATACAAAACAATTTCGATGTTTCACATCTGCCAGGCGTCCCGTGACGGCGACTTAAATACCGGAGATTAAAATAAACCATAACTTTATTTATATTTGCTTTAATTAAACATAAAGCTAGGCGATTAACAAACGAATCTTGTTTATCGAACTTCAAATACTTAGTTCAACAATATACTTAATGATTCAAAGCTTATCTCTAAAGCATATTTTTTTATAAAAACTCATCGTTCGCTAAATGCTCTTGACTGTTATATTTGAAAAATTCATACCATCGTATGAGCGAACTCTACTTGCTGCAGCGTACCAATATTTTTTTATTAACAATAGTTTCGTTTTTAATGTCTTCAATTATCCTAAGTTAGTAATAGGTGTAGTTAAGTTCCTACTATCTTATAACCTGTAGTAAATTTTTTGTACTTGTAATTTATACATTTTACTGCTTTTCTAGCATTTCCAGCTCGAACTTTACAGGTTCATTATCAGTTATAAAACTTAGCATATTTAAAGTCTGTGAATATTGTCAACCTAGTTTAAGTCCTCGTCACTCGTCAGAGAATTTCCTTGTTTCTGAATAATAATTTAAAAAATCGAGGCAGTCATAAGGGCTGCCAACAGAAGTGAAAACTCAAAACAATGGTATAAATGTGTTCCTTTTTGAATTTACGTATTAATTATAGTGTGAATGACATTATTTAAATTTCAGGTTATGTTTTTTGCAATTATTAACATTAGTGTGGTTTTCATATATACCAGACCCGACCTGACCCGAATGTCAATAATTATATACATTTTTAAAAAGTCTATTAATCAATAAAACGTATGTTGAGCTGCAAAATAACAATATTACATGTACACAGACCCCTATACTACGCGTCGCTAGTCTGACACAAGCCGCGCAAGCGCAATACGGCCTGCTTACGTAGCATCCCATGACGCGAGATTATAAAATTTATCTCCTGCCAAAAATATCGCACCACCCGAAGAAGTTTTCACTTCAAAAATATTCATACAATTACATCTAGTACTTACCGCAAGCGTAAACGACTTTAAGATAGGGACTCGAATATGTTTGACAAGGTGATCCAAAAGTTCGAGTATTTACAATAATCTGACAGCGTCTTTTGCCGAGACATAGTTGCATTACCTTATCTGCCGCATGCGGTACGCTACATGCTACAAATAAAAACACACAATTAATGTATGGGATAATTTAAATAGTAAAAAAGTGTGTGTGTACTTATGTACACGCGTTAGAAGTTATACTTCTTTGGCGTAACAAGACAAAAATCTTTTCAAAAATTTTATCTCTCGCCTTATTCTACGTTCGTAGAAAAAACGACACTAACAATAGAAAAAAAGTATTTAATACAAAGAAATACAAAGAAACAAAATGTTGACTATAGCTAACTTCAAGGTGTCGGTTTTTCGTGACGGTGTGCACGCGCATCGTAAAAATTTACTCTCATCATTTTTCCCTAACGCGCCAAAAGAAGAATAACTTCAATAATAAAATTTGAAACCCCTACAGACATGGTAAATGGATATTAATTTGAGTACACACATCCATCATGTAAAAACTACCCAAGGGATTAAAACGTGAACACGGTTCTAGATATGATAGCCCAGGTGATACGGGTCCCAGAAGTGACATGGGCTATATATTATTACAGTTATTATAATAGCAAAGTAATAGCAATTTACTGTAAACGATGCAATTTTTAGGTTTTACACTATTATAATTTACACATATATTCAGGAATATGTGATGAATATTCTTCAAATGCCTTTGATATACCAACCATAGCACTAATAGTTTTCTTTCCAGTTTCGCGTGAAAATATGTAGCCTTTATTTAATAGATGAGAGAATCCTTATAATTACAGAAGGATCGAATATTTTTAAGACCATTAAAGAATTTTACACATTAAAAAAATGAAATTATTTGGTACAATCCAAAAGAAATTAAAGTCGTGTTCAAGAACTTTAAATACTCTCAAGTTTACAGTTACAAGTTACAGTTTAAATATTCTCAAGAGAACTTAAATATAAAGTAAAAAAAAAAATCTACAATTAATTAATGTAATTTGTTTTTATATTATAGGGGGCAAACGAACAGACGGGTCACCTGATGGTAAGTGATCACCGCCGTCCATAGACACTAGCAACACAAGAGGAGTCGTAAGTGCGTTGCCGGCCTGTTAAAAAATTATACGCTCATACACTATGTAATTATAAAGGCCCAGATATATATAATAATACTTATGAACGTTATGTTAGTAACATACGTGGCACAAGTTTTACATAAAATCTTTTATATTTTAGATATGTATGAAAAACGCAACAGTGAATAATCTAGAAATTAAAAAATATAAGGAAAATGAAAAAAATACTGGACTAATGCTTAACAACGTGTAACTAAAACTTACAATATTTCTATTGAAATAAACAAATTTAAAAATTATGTCAGATAATGGAAAAGATACAGATGGTATAATATAATATAAATAAAACATAATATAATAAAATATAATGTAATATAAAAAAAATAGTCCGTGGAGTCCCTCCGCGTGAAATAAGTAAAACTTCGTAATGTGGAAATGAAAATAGGAAGGGGTAGAAATTGATTTTTAGTGAAATCATATTGTTTCTTTAAAACAAACTTTATTAACATTGCTTACAATTCACAGTTGATCGCATCTTTTAATTATCATTTTCGAGTGGAGAAATATCCAAATCTATAACATTTACAATGGGATTATGACAACTAAAGTAAGATACGAAATGTTTGATTAATTTTCTCGCTCTGTCTCTTTCTATTTCCCCTCCCCAGAAGTGTTGAACGTTTAACGCAACAGCGCTTTCATATCCCCTCCATGGTAGCGTTAAACATTTAACGCAACCTTGTTGGAAGTCGCATTAGAAGTTTCACTTAAATAATTATGTGGTATTGGATGAGGCTACTAATTCAGGATAAGGTTAACTAACCTTTCTTATTTATATTTATTACTCCAAGCCTGTACGAGAACATACAAAAACAACCTGGTACCTTTCTAAAGCATAGAACTAACTACCTGCTCCAATAATATGAACCATAAATAATGCTGTAAATATGACTTTTAGTCAACAAAAAAAAATACTAGGAAGTAATATTAAAATAAAATTACAATTTTTAATTAACTCGTGTGGATGTCACGATATAATTAACCTAAATATCCAGCGTTGAGTTCGTGTTAACGGGCATAAAATAAAGAAAACTACCCATTCCATTTAGAATAACTATATCGTTGTAAATGTATACAGTGTTAACATTTTTACAGAGACAGTCATTCTCTTTAATTTTTTCAATTTTAGTGTAAATAATAAGGCACGTATAAGTGTATATCTCACATCTCATAGCAAGTAATAACTGTTTCAACACCATAGTAAACTTTTTTTTATATCATACGAGGCAAACGATCAGTTGGGTCACCTGATATTAAATGGTCACTACCGTCCATAGACACTTGCAACACCAGGGGAGTCGCAAGTGCGTTGCCAGTCTGTGTTTAGAAGAGGGGCGAGGGCCAGGGGAGGTTTTCTTCAGGCGCTCTCACTGTTGCTGACACAGTGCCATAAATAGACGCAAAGATGTGTACATAATTCAATAAAAAATTCACTTATCGTCGTTTAGCAAACAAACCAAAATTGGTGGTTTTTACTTTTAAATTTCATTGGATAAATATTCTCATTACGCGTCAAACTACATATCACATTTTGAACTTTTCAACCAATAAGGAACCAGTCTTCAAATAATTAATTATTGCATGAAGATAAATGCAAAATAATGCAATAAAAAACATACTTTTCATTCTCCCGTAAAATGAGTCAAATTGATTTAAGCTGTGCTGTTTGCTTAATGAAGTTATGTTATTAATCGTCATTTTTTCTATAATACCAATGATATTATAAGTAAAAAGGTGTACTTATAATATCATTTTTTAATACCATTAATGGATGAATTTATTCTATTTACCAATAAATACATATTTTCAAACAGAATGAGGAAATAATGTAATACTCATATAAGTAATGTCACCAGGCCACAATAATGTGTTATTTGACAATACCAGTAACAGAATAGTAATTGCCTCGAGGTTTCGTATTTATTCAGGGCTCGTGGCGCAGATGAGATAAGCCGAATTATTGATATGAGAGGTCGCGTGTTCAATCCTCGTCGTGACTAATTTGCATGACGAGACAAATTATCAAGTCAGTGTATAGTTACATTTTGCATTTTTCCATTTACTTTTTGATATTTACACTATCTATAATAACTAGAATTTATACTAAATTGTAATATCACTAGTTCGCTGGAAGAGTGCCTTGTAGAATTAACCTAGTCAGTGTACCAACCAGAAAATGCAATTAAGTGTTGATTCATTCATTCATTGCTTGCATTGTTCCGTTCCGTTTCGTTCGTTCAGTGAGAGCGACGGAGACCCACCACACCTCCCCCTCTCCCTCCTCCTCCCTCTCCTCCCAAACACAGGCTGGCAACGCACTTGCGACTCCTCCGGTGTTGCTAGTGTCTATGGACGGCAGTGATCACTTAACATCAGGTGACCCATCTGTTCGTTTGCCTCCTATGATATAAAAATAAATTCATAGGTGTTAAATATATATGTATGATATATTAGATGTTTAATGGCCCTAAAACGAGGTATATCTTCATATTAAAGAAAATATTAACGCTAATTTCTTCTATGTCAAGATCACATTTTATATAAAATTAAATTTGATGTCTTTTACAAATTCAACAAAGACGCTTTCAGTATTAATACATGTTTTAAATAGTATTCGCAAGCGTTTAAATACTTACTTTCCTCTGGCATTCCTTGTGTCTGAGGGCAGACAATAGACTCGTCCATTACCAAAGGAGTTCTACCAAACTTCGCATCGAAAATAGCAATTCTTGATTTAGGACTGCAGCTAAGTGTGATGACGTCATTTTCACACGCCGTGCGACTTCGAAAGTCCACTGCAAACATTAAACTGTTCAACCAAGTAACCTCGATATAACAAAACTGACGGGATTTGAAAATATTCGTTATACCGAGTAATTCGTTACAATGAGGTTGGTCTATAAATAGTTTCAATTCGTTTCAATAACGTAAGAAAACTTTACGTAGATACGTACTTGTACATAACAAAGATATCCTCTGCTTACCCTGTTAAAGCGAACAATTTAAGAAACACCTTTTTCATTTCTCAGCCATTGCAACTATAAAACTAAGAACAGTAACAAGCAGTAATGTTTACATTACTTACCATTAAACAACAATGACTGTCTTATAAAGAATGTAATTTATCGAGACATGAGTTATTGTGTAATTAAGTGGGAATAAGTAATAGGATACCTTATGGAAAGGTTATAAGTACAAAAAAAAATTTAAATTCAGATCTACAATACTTTCAGTCTATATTCTGCAATGATTAAAAATTTGTTCGAACGCGGTTTTCCTTAAGTATATCGGTAATATATAGGTATATTTTGCATTAGCTCTTACGGGCAGTCTTAAGGAATTTCCAAAAAATCGTTAAATTAATTCTCTATATTGAGATTCGTTATATTAAAGTTACACTATATATTTTTGTACGAATCCCTCGCTAAGAATGATTAAACTGCGTTATTCTCTTGAAATCGTTTAATTAATTTCTATAGCATAACAGATATTATAATTTCTTTATAGTATTACTAGCTGTGCCCCGCGGCTCCGCACGCGTTTTTTTGAAATGTATTAAAGAAATGTAAAATTGTAAGTAAAAGGTGTGTACATTACAGAAATGCTTTTTCAAAAACATTTGTAACTACGACACGCACGCCATCTACTGTATTATGTAACGTGTACATTAGATATGTGAATACGAATAGTATATCGAATAGGATGGGATTTATCATCAGCAACATACCTGGAACTTTAACCTACTATATACCACCCTCGATGCTCACTAACACTATAACACACTATAACTATAATATAATATAATATAATATACTATAACTATAACACTATAACACAATAAGAAAGTAATGAAAGTTTGTGTTAAATTGTTTATTATACAGATATAACATGCCCATATTGTCAATATAATTGTGTTATTCTTATACGTTGCTATAATCACTGAGTTATGTATAGGTAGTTCGGTGAAGCTATAAATGCCGTAAAGCTAATAGCATAGTCAGTTCGAGAAAAAAAAACTGAGTTATGTAGGTGCAAACGCGGTAAATAAAACAAAATGGCCGCCAAATTGACCAAAATGATAATATAATTCAAATTACATACATTTAATCCAGTACAGCGCACGTCTCACGCGCTTGTTTACAGTAAACAAATTATTTTTGACCAATTTCACACAAACGAATGCATAGGTAACAGTTCATCACTACATAGTGAAAACAAAGTGCTCTGATCTGTCTGTTTATCTGTTCGCGATAAAGTCAAAAACTACAGAACGGATTTTCATGCTGTTTTCACCAATAGGGTATAGGTTCACGGGGAAGGTTTAGGTATAATTTGTCAAGGTTTTCTTTTTATTATCAGAGTTGGGACAACGTCTGCTGAGCCCACTACCTTAAAATAAAATAGCTGATTAGTTAGTTGTCTGCCAGTGAAAGTCCCGTGAAAATTAATTCAAGCATTTCGGATATTCCACTGCGGCTGAAAAAAACCTAAATTACTTTTTATGAGGTCTGCAATCTACCAGTGAATATCCCGTGAAAATCGGTCCAACCATTTTGGAAATAGCAATGCGGACGAAGCCGCGGACAAATAAAATAGAATATGTCAACCGCTATAATTTCGGCTATATCTGGCAGTAAAAAGTAAATTCCCGTTAAAATAGGTCCAGCTGTTTTGGAGATTACTCGGAACAAACAAACAAACAGACAAAATATAATAATCTAAAAATATAGACAAAGTATAAAAAAAATTTTTTTGGTCATTTGTAGCCATATCCATTCATCAAAAAGTTGTTATTTTAATTGTACATACACAAACTTTATTTTTATAATACGTAATAGAGAACAAATAAAAAATTCGAAATAAAAGTAGTATAAACTTTTTGAATAGGAAAACAAAATAAACTTTGAAAATGTCTGCGATAGAAACTTACCACGTTACCATGGCAACGTTATAACATAACGCTAACGAAATCTCTCAAAAGGAAAAAAGTGCCCGATTTTGAAACATTTTTCATTGGTGCTCTGCTTCTATTAGTCTTAGCGTGATGATATATAGCCTTCCTCGATAAATGAGCTATCTAAAACCGAAAGATTTTCTCAAATCGGACTGGTAGTTCCTGAGATCATAGCGTTCAACCAAACAAACAAACAAATTCTTCAGCTTTATATATTAGTATAGATTAGGTTCGTAACGAATATTATTCAAATGCATATTTTACGTTAAGAGCAATTGATGGTTTGGTTTTTCTATGCATATATTTCCTATTGGCACCTGCGACCACAGAGCAGCTATACAGAGAAAATATCGGATACGACCTTATAAATAAAACTGAAGTGTTTATCGTTCGGACACAATAATCTTATTAACAGCTAAACCCTACTCAATAGCGCTTTTACTAGCATATAGAGTACTTTTCGGAGTTTCGTCTAGATTACATATCGTTAAACTTTTCCATGGCAACTAGGCAGCAATGATAAAATATTGCAGATGTAATTTAAACCCGGTAAATTATTTTAAGGGTTAAGTAATACAGACAGAATCACAATAAAAATAAAAGGCTGCCCACTATTCATTCAGACAAAACTCGTAGACCCTCCATCAACTAGCCTAATATTTATTATTCATCGTAAATAACTGAGGTCTCTTTGATAAGTCATGTCTAGGCTATGGCTGATGAACTTAGTAATATTACACGTATTACCATTGTTTATACAAAAGAGCAGCTTTCCCTGTAACTGAAACACCAGGGTTGTCAATCTTACATATTTCAAAACTTTTTTTAAGATCTCCATATTTCAAAGATATACAAAGATGAAGTGCCGTCACAATTTAGCTATATTTTAGTACGTGAAGACAAGCAACCCTAAGTTATGTCCCAACACTACCGATAAGTCAAACACAATAGAAAATATCATTATTCTCGCTCGAACGACACGATGCGTTGACTTCGATTTCAACAAAGAAAGAAAATGGATTTACATACAACTCCTACTCAAGCCTGCTGATACTTACAAAGACAATCATATAACTTTTACACAATCCAATTAGTATGAATTAATTATAAAACATTTTCTTTTCGCAATTTTTCTATTATATTCATTATTACAAAATTACGAAAAATGTATCTCTACGAATGTTATTTTAAAAATTACACACAACTTATCGAACACTTACTTTCATACCTTTACAAACTTAACTTCATTACGATAAAATGAAACGTAAACAAATGAACCCTTTCATCCATTAGTATGTAATCAGAAACCGCCAATACGATAAAAGGGTTCGACTGAACGTTTATCAATTAGTGCGAGTGTCCGGCTGTTTATCCTTAGTAACGTAAGAGGTTTGGTAGAGATCCTAAGCAATATTAATAAAGGCAACCAGACGAGCGTTTAAACCTCTCTAAATATATGATTAGGTAAAGTTAATTTGCTTAGTCCAGTGAAGCTGTGAAGATCAATCAGGCCAATAGCGTACAGTCAATTAGAAAAAAACAAGACAAATAGCAAAAATACTTTCACTAACGCAAGAAATTGTGGATTACAATTTAAAAATGGCCATAAAAGTTATAATCAATCCGCCATAAAGGCTATAGTCTTAATTAAAGATCGGACATACTAACAAGGTTTTAAACTTAATATATAATACCCATAATGGTACATTAAAATAATAATACGAACATTGGTTAAGAATAATAGTATCCAAGTCTTGCTTACTATCTCTTACTATATATTACTATATACTATACTATATTACTGGCTCCGTGGCGATCGTAAGCCCGATACATATATATAAGCTGCACAAAATTTAGAACAGTAATAAATAAACGAAATTAGAAAAAAAGAGTGCAGACCAAGAGCCTACAAGAAAAAACCGTCATTAAATTATGTGTACCATAAAATGAGGTGTAAGCTTTTTTTTTTCAAACTGAGTACGCTATTGACCTACTAAGGTCTTAACAGCTTCACCGGACTACCAAGCTTTTAGTCAAGCATCGCTGCAGAACCATGTATTCACATTCAAAGTCATCGTTACTAAAATGATGAATATGACGGTAACACCGACATAAAAATTAGTCATTAAGGCTTCGATACAGTAACAAAAAACGCAACCTAAATATAAATAGGTGAAAATGAAAGAGTTCAGTATCTCTTTCACATTATATATATTTCCTGCGTCAAGTAAAATTCCATGGAGATATATTGCATTGCTAATTACATGATTACCAATGATCACACTATTTAAAAATACCGTATTGCTCATATGGGGATGATATTTGAAAATAGTAATAATCAGTTTATCTTAGTTTTTTGTTAAGGGTCAACATACTAAAAATTACAATAATTCTGCTTTCTACCAATTATTTTGAATAGCGGAATATTCGAAACTGGCGATATAGAGTTTATAACATTCATATATGTCATTAAAATTCAATTTTAATTAGCGGGCCCGGCGGACATGGACATTATTCTGCTCTGATAATAAAAAAACCTTAACAAATTATATACCTAAACATCGTGAATCACTTTATTTACTGGTGGAAACCGCAGGAAAATCCGTTCAGTAGTTTTGGAATTTATCGCGAACAGACAGACAGACAGACGCGGTAGGGGACTTTGTTTTATACTATGTAATGATATGAGTCCTGTAATACTTTTGTCAAGACACTGACTACAAGTCGTACATTACTTTGCCTTCTCATTGAAAATTAGCGCTGCGCTGCATTACCCATTACCCAGATGTACTGCAGCACGTATCTGAATGGGGTTGTCATTGTTGGATAAACTTTGTATATATTTTCTTTATTTATCTTGTTGTTTGAAACTGTTTTCCGACAATAAAGACTTTTTGATGTGAAACATCTATAGGCGAGAGTAAACCTGATTGTTGATGTGATGAGACGTGGTAAAACACGAACTTTGCACTATTAACGAAATACTCGAAAACATTTGCATCCCTATCTGTATAAACATAAGATTCAAGTTGTTTTGTCGGCCACTCGTTCTACTAGTGTTACGCGACACGCGCCGACGACCCCTTGATAAATGCCGTCAAACACACCGCGCATGCGCCTAGCGGTGATTTTTTTGAATTTTTGTATTAATAAAAATGAATATTTATGTAATATAATAAAAAAACAGTCATTATTTTATGGAACAAATGTGTAACGCTTTATCTTTACATTATGCCATAGCTGATTCCTTTCATAATCTGTTCTTTTAGGCATATAACTTATACAAAACAATTTCGATGTTTCACATCTGCCAGGCGTCCGGAGACATCGACTTAAATACCGGAAATTAAAATAAAGCATAACTTTATTTATATTTGCTTTATTTAAACATAAAACTAGGCGATTAATAAACGAATCTTGTTTATTGAACTTCAAATACTTAGTTCAACAATATACTTAATTTCGATGTTTCACATCTGCCAGGCGTCCCGTGATGGCTCAATTTTTTCTTTCTTACTTATATGCTATAAAACACCTCACATGTTATCATACGGAACAATATATTAAACTATTTAGAATACAATAAAACATAGCAAAAATTACAACTGAGTATGAAAGTATGAACGCTCGTTCACCACCTTCGTAATGAGTTTGGGCCGCACCTTGAACACACCTACGCGACACAACCGCGCCCTACCGGCGTCCTAGGGAATTTATTAACCATTCATAAATCACTTCAATACACTTGCAGGACCCCTCATAAAATTGTTACGTCACGCGATCACCGAATCCGTTTCCCTCTATTTCAATAAAAAGAAATATTATCGAGCATTATCATTTTCCTTTTTTATGTTAGACATAACTTGCGTAGCCTTTTACATTTTATTAGAAGTAATCTATTTATAAGCAATAACTTATACTCATTATTAAGTTAGCTGGTACATACGACTTCATTTTTGAAATGAAAACTTCTTTAAGTCCGTCATGTCATGCTAGTAAGCGTGGTCAATCGTACTGCGCTTGCGCGGTTTGCATCATACTAGCGCGACGCATAATATAGCAACCTGCGTACATGTAATATTTAAATTTTGTATTGAATTATTCAGCCCATCATTTGTTTGATGAATTCATAAACTGTATTAAAAGGACATGATTATTATTCGGAGTGCCAGTGGAGGTAAAAGAGAGTCTAATGATAATAATTTCAATTTTCAAATTATGAAATACTAGCCTCTGCCCGCGACCTCGTTCGCGTGGAATAGTCACTTTGGGCTAACGCTAACATACAGCGGAAGCACTCAAGGGGAAAAAATCCCGATTTTGAAATATTCTTCATTGGTGCTCCGCTCCAAATGTTCTGAGCGTAATGATATATAACCTATAACCTTACTCAATAAATGAGCTATATAGCACTGAAATATTTTTCCAGATCGGACCAGTAGTTCCTGAGATTACCCCCTACAATATCACAAACTCACAAACTTTACCTCTTTATAATATTAGTATAGATAAATAATTCACACTATAATTAATTTAAAAATTTACACAGTTTAAATTCCATTGTTTTGAGTTTTCACTTCTGTCAGCAGTTCTTATGACTGCCTCGACTTTTTTGTATTATTTTGTTGTTTCATAGGAACTATGTATTAATTGTTCGTAGTGTTTTTTTTTAAAGTGAATCTTTTATTACATCGTCTCAAACTTTTTCGCCTGTGTGTTGCATGTCGCGTGATGGTCGGCCGCGGAGTAGGGATAAAGTGAAAGGCGCTCGTCAGAGCAGCCAGGGCCAATATGGCGGCGCCTATAGTTCGCAGCAGCTGACCGTGTAGTGTATAGACTATTATTAGTTAAATGTCTATAGTGTGAAAAAAAGTTTCACTTTTACCGTGGTTTCATAAAACCACACAATTTTTTTTTGATTTGTAATTTTGTTGTTACCGTTTTATAGAAGTACGTACTATTATCGATTAATGCTTGTATGATAATATATTACAATTTTTAATAATAACCGAAGGAAAAAAGACGAAAATAACATGAAAATTAATTAAATTCTCTTACAGAATATACCTTATATAATAAAATATTTCTTATCCCTAAATAAATTAACATGTTTAATAACAATGTACATACAATCGGTTCACCTCTGGGAAATAAATATGGGCATAAAATGTTTTTGCCTAAAGCTACATACAGTATTCGGAACTTTGAATTACAGAGTTCAACTGTAAATAAATTTAATTATAAAATAATGTCTTATCAAAAGTTAACAATAGCTTCAAAAATAATTTTATATAATCATTATGCGGAAATTACACTCATGGACATATTTAGAAGAACGCATTAAAAACGACCAAACTGAAATGAAAACTAGTTTTTAGAAAAAAGTTTTTAAAAGTTGTTGAATAGAATCAATTAACTAAATTAAAATTTTGCTAGGAAAAAAAAATACTAAACGAACAAAAAAAATGTGGCAGTTAGCTAGCTCAATATTTTAATTGTAAGTAATGTTTAGCTTATATAATGAAAATTTAATATTGTTCTAAAGTTGTTATTCCTCTAAATACGTCCATGAGTAGGTATACTTCAACTAAATAATTTAGGACTTAAATTATAACAAAATTTAACTCTCCGCTAAAACAGTAAAACGAGTGCAGTATTGTGTTATAGTTTCCTGTAAGCAACGGGGGCCACTTACAGTTAGTTGAATTGTCAACCTTTTTACTACATTTTGTAACAAATGATATAAAACTAAAATCTTCCAAATAAAATGATTTATAATATCTTTTGCTCACCAATAATAATAATGTACATACTTTTACTAACATAAATCAGCACACAAACAAATAGTTCGCCTAATAAAAATACATTTAACTTAATTTCATTTAAGTTACCTCTATACCTTGACTAGCTATGGCCCGTAACCGCTTTCGTGTTTAATTTTTGATTTCAACTCAGTTATGCACATGAACATTCACAGTTCGGTTCTTCCTTATAATCTTAGACTTCCGTTTACCGGCTAAACTGTCTTCGGTCCTCCTTTTCCGCCCGTCCCCAGTTTTACTTAGTTCCCGCTTAGCATATTTTTTGACCAATACTTTGTACAATAATTGCTCCGCTCCTAAGTGTCGTGGCGTGATATTACATAGTCTATAGCCTTTCTGATTAAATAAGCTATCAAAGGGAAAAATAATTATTGATATCAAACTGTTAGTTCTAGATACTAAGCGTGGTCGAACAAAAATCAAGTTATCTCTTGAACTATCTGATATAGTATAAATAAATTCACTTAGTACATCAACTTATAATTTAATAGCCCTAGTTTCATTTGAATCGATTAAAATATGGTCCGAATAGCTATTACTATTATTTATTGTCCATAAGAAATTTCCCAAAAATAAACATCGATTTTTATCTGCTGCCAAAGTAAATTTACACCCTGTATTAAAGTAATTAAAGTAACCTTTGCTTTTAAAACTAACCTATATATCAATCACATTGTATTAATTGTAATAAGGTATAGATATTGACAATTATTTTTGTAGGATGCGTTATATTAAAGAATACATTATTAATATCGGGGATGTGGGTGTGTTTAACAGCATTCTGGCAGAACCGATATCGGACTGTTGCAAAAAGCTGTGTAGCATATTTAGGTTTAGTAGTTAGTCGATTTGTCTATTTAGATTTAAGAGTTATAGATATAAGTTTATGATGTATATATACATAGACTAGCGAGCCCGGCAGACGTTGTCCCGCCCTGATTATAAAACAAAATCCTTGACAAATTATATACCAAAACCTTCCTCATTAACCACTTTATCCACTGGTGAAAACCGCATGAAAATCCGTTGATTAGTTTTCGAGTTTATCACGAACAGATAGACAGACAGACGCGTTAGGGGACTTTGTTTTATACTATGTAATGATATAAGTTACGATGGAACTGACATGTGAAAAAGGATAAAAGTCCCTAAAGAAAATAAAGGAAAAAAAAAATTTTTTTGTAAAATGTGACGAACTATTCGCAAGCTCAATGTAGCAGGTTTGCATGTATTTTCTCACTCGTGCTCTTCATTGACAATGAAATAAGAAAGAGCTAAAAACATGACCAGAACAATAATTCAATATTAAAGTTTCACACATTCACAGAAGCAGTTACTCTGACTTATATTTTGCTATGTGTCAAAGTCTTCCAGTGTCCTATTAAAATAAAGAGGATCCAATAACTTGCCCGTAATAGCGGCCGCGACTAAACCTCTGTACTCATAAAGGGAAAATATCGCGTAGTCATTTACGCCATATTTCTTCAGGAAACAATGTTAGCGAGCATTGTAATAGATTATTATTCCCATTACACATATGTTTTCGATGTTTTTATCTCTCTTTTGTTGTTTATCAGAGTAAATGTTGTTACACATTTTTTAGTTTATTATATTTTTAGCCACCAGTGGACTACTCTATTATATTTATCGCTCAATACAGGAAATAGTAATTAAATGTATGAATAACCAGATATTAATTGTTGATTTTTGTATTAAACTTGTATACAACAATTTCGTAAGTAACCCGAGTTCTCTGGTCTTTTAACACCTATCGCAGTAAAGAAAGAATCACTACAATATATTTACATCTTTTACACGATAGAGCTGTCATATCAGTATTCACACCTTTTATTCGAGCATTCTTAACACGAATCTCCCATAACTTTTTCGGCCTTGACTCCTGTATTCATGCGCCTTCATACTTAACAAGCGTTATACTTAAAAAAGATCCCTATCATCCAAAAATTATGGTTATATTTCTCAGAAAAAATCAGAACCACGAGCAAGTAACGTGTTACTTCCTTTCTCCAACGAATATGCACCATGTCCCTTGCTCCAGTTCTCCACGACAAGAAAATACATATCGTCGAACTTGTAGCGCTCAGGAAAGTTGTAGTTTTTTAAAACTTTAGGGACCTTATATTTAATAAAGTTATCGTATAAGTAAACCTGGGAAAATGTCGAGGCAGACATAAGGGCTGCCGTCAGAAGTCAAAACTCAAAACAATGGAATAACTGTTTTCTCTTTTGAATTAATTATAGTCCAAATTGTTTAAATTTCACAATTTCATTTTTTCACAATTATTAACTTTAGTTTGGTTAACATCTACTGGCACTCCGAGCAATAATCTATACTAATATATAAAGCTAAAGAGTTTGTTTGTTTGGTTGAACGCGCTAATCTCAAGAACTACTGGTCCGATTTCAAAAAAAACTTTCGGTTTTAGATAGCTCATTTGCCGAGAAAGGGTTTAGGCTATATATCATCACGCTAAGACCAATAAGAGTTAAGTGCCAATGAAGAATATTTCAAAATCGGGTATTTTTTTTCGTTTTGATTGCTTTCGCTGCGTGATAGCGTTAGTAATATACGTTGCCATGGTAACGTGGTAACTTTCTATCGCAAACATTTTTAAAGTTTATTTTGTGTTTCTATTCAACATGTTTATTCTACATTTGTTTTGTTTCCAATTTTTTATTTGTAATCTATTACGTATTATAAAAATAAAGTGTGTGTATCTGAAATTAAAATAACAACTGTTTGGTGATTGGATTTGGATACAAGGAACAAAAATTTTCTTTTAATACTGTTGGTATTTTATATTTTTATATTTTGTTTGTTTGTTCCGGGTTATGTCCGAAACGGCTGGAGCTATTTTAACGGGAGTTTTACTGGCAGATATACGAAATTATAGCGGTTGACATATTCTATTTTATTTGTAGAACTGTTACCCGTGTATTCGTCCATGTAAAATTTATTAAAAATATGTTGTTTATTGTAAACAAGCGAGTGAGATGAGTGCTTTATTGGTCTTCAAGTACATAATTAACAAGTACATACTTGAAAGTCATATGTTTGTATGTAATTAAAATTATATTATCTTTTTGGTCAATTTGGCGGCCATTTTGATTTATTTACCGCGCTTGCGTCTACATAACTCAGTGATTATAGCAACGTATAAGACTAACTTAATTATATCGACAATACGGGTATATTAGATCTATATAATAAAAAATTGAACACATATTGTTCAATAATGTATAGCTTAAAACTTCAATTACTTTCTTATATAGTCTAAGTGAGCACTGAGGGTGATATTTTGTAGGTTAAAGTTCCAGGCATGTTGCTGATGATAAATCCCATTTCATTCGATACACTGTTATTATTTACATTTCTAATGTACACGTTACATTTTACAGTAAATGGCGTGCGTGTCGTACTTACAAATGTTTTTGAAAAAGCATCTCTATAATGTACACCATCTACTCAAAATTTTACATTTTTTGATACATTTTAAAAAAGCGCGTGTGGAGCCGCGGGTCACAGCTAGTTATATATATTTTTATACAGTTTATTATTTCATAATATATATACAAAATATGAATATTACATGTACATAGGCCGCTATACTACGCGTCGCTAGTCTGGCGCAAGCGTAATACGTCACGAGCATGTCGAGGTCATCGGTGACGCGAACTTATACGTTTTCCCCTACCAAAAATCGCTCAACGCACCTGAAGAGATAAATCGAAATCCATCCAGTACTTTATGCGTGACGCGCGCACAGTGTCATATCTCTATTGGTTTATTTATTTTTCAAATACATCGTCTTACGGACAATTTAAAGATAAGCTATTGTTTTATCATACGAATAAGTGAATAGAGCCCTGTGAGTTCTTTAGAACAAGATACTATGTTTATGGGTCAATCTCTCAACTATATTAACCCATCGAGTCCCTAGAACCATAATGATTTAAGTTCCATACAAACGAGTGTAGATCTTATGAAGTACGGGTCAACAGACAGTTTAACAGAAGTATTTTAAAAATTACTGAATTTATTACAAAACTTGAAAATTTTGAGTAATAACATATTATGTAATGTAAAATTGCAATCTTTATGTAAAAAGTATTATTAAATTATGTATTCATTTCTAAATACTTTTTTCTACTAAATAATGAAATTTACAATTTATCTATTAGTTTATTATTTTATGTAGGATAGAAAAAAAAACGTAGCATCCGCCATTTTGAGATTTAAATCTTAATTCGGAAGCCGAGTGTTTAGCGCTTTGAAGATATAGATAATAGAGATGGATAAAATTCCCTATTTCCTTTTTTCCTTCAGTCCCCTTTAATTAAGGTAAATTTAAGTAATAGTTATGTTACGTAGTAAAATATAATTATTACTTACACGGTCGGCACTTATACAACACCTCGACATACTTCCTCTCCAACGGGCACGGGTCTGTAACTCCTGGTTTGAGTTTAGTACTGAACGTACACTGAGGTTTTCTCTGACACTTTTCGACCACCGTTTGTAAAAGTAAGTACTAAAATATAAAATGAAGTTAATACTAAGTTGTCAATGAACGAAAACCCACCCAGTTTTCCAACACGAAATACATATAAGAGTTATTGAGGTACGTATGCTTGGTACACATATATATCTTAATAACTTATGTACGTACGAATATGTAGCGTAGCTTAAGTTAGCTCAGTTAGGTCGCGAATTGCATGAACCAGGCAACAGCCCAACCCGAGGTGTGCCAAGCACCCTTGAGCAAGTTGTTAAAATAAAATCGGCTGAGTGTCTTAAGTGCTCGCCTTAGTAGTCCGGTGAAGCTGTTAAGACTTTGCTAGGCCAATAGCCTAATCAGTTCGAAAAAAGAAACCACCCAGTTTATTCGCCAAAAAACACCACGTTGAAACTATTACTGGTTTCAGCATGAATGGGTCGGCTCGTCCAGGGTAGTACCACCCTCTCATAGAAAGCCGACGTGAAATAACGGTGCTTGCATTGTTGCGTTTGAAAAAAAACCTTGATATAGTATACACCTAAACATTCCTCATGAATCACTTTATCTACTGGTTAAAATTGAATGAAAATCCGTTCAATAGTTTTTGAGTTTATCGCGAACAGACAGACATACAAACGTGGCTGAGGATTTTGTTTTATAATATCACTACATATTAATAAAGACGTAATAATAATAATAATCAAAGACAACATACATAATTTATATAACTGTTATAGAAATTAATAGTTATATGTCTCACGAATACCTTTTTTTAGCCGACTTTGCTGAAATAGAGTAATGTTATTCGAGCGCACGTTGGCTACTTTATCATGCTCTCTAGTCTAAACGGCATAATGAATTTTCACAGAGGTATCGTCAGAGTCGTCTCAATTATGAAAATGGCATTAACAAAATAATGTTTAAGTAAATCATAAATGAGAGGAGGGATATAAACGAACTTTTAATCAACAAAAATAAAATTGTTTTGAATAAAGAACAGTGTTCTCGTATTCCAGTTTTCTTTTTTAATAATTCCACTTTTAAAATTTAAAAATATAATATTGTTTTATGTAATAACTAGCGGGCCCGGCAAACGCTGTCACGCCCTGACTATAAAAAAAACCTTGATAAATTATACACTAAAACCTTCCCCACTGTATCCACTGATGAAAACCGCATGAAAATCCGTTCAGTAGTTTTTGAGTTTATCGCGAACAGACAGACGCGGTGGGCGACTTTGTTTTATACTATGTAATGATGTAGATTATATACTTCAATATACTTATTTATCTTCTAAATATTGTAAAATCTGATAGGTTTTAGAGAAAAAAAGCATCTGAATTTAAACTTATAAATATCTATAAGTATGGTCGATATTCAAAATAAAATAAATGCGTAATTATTTACAAGAAATATATGATTTGTTCTATACTTAATTTTATTACCTACATGTATCACAATTTATTCTTATATTGTAAAATATTAATTACTTCTTAAGAACACTTTTGTTATTAAGTATCAATTATTTCCCTTGTCCAATGTATGTTTCTGAATAGCATAATATAACTCTAGTTGTTCTAATGTACTATTTAAATTAATTAAAAAATATAAATAATATACATATAATAGGTAACGGGACGAGATCTGTACACTAAATATTTAAAAAAAATACTCTGGGTGGCTTAGAATCAATAACAGAATACAATTCCATAGTTTTTAAAATTGTTGTCTGTCTGTCTTTTGTATGGGATTCACGCAAAAACTACTGAATGAGTTTTGACGAAATTTGGTACGGTAATAGTTTATACACCGATATAACATATAGGACATGTTTTACATAAATAACACATTCGTATATATGTATATCTTAGTTATAAGAAAACACAAAAGATAATTAATAATTAAAAAACATCAATAGAGATATGAAAAGCTTTAAACTTTATTTCTAAATATTATGTCAATATATAAATTGTCACTAAACTTCATTATTCAATATGCATTATGAAAAAGAATTAAATAATAACATGTATTTAATGTACATACAAGATTTT
Organism: Antheraea yamamai; assembly: GCA_036509395.1. Taxonomy (NCBI): domain Eukaryota; kingdom Metazoa; phylum Arthropoda; class Insecta; order Lepidoptera; family Saturniidae; genus Antheraea; species Antheraea yamamai. The sequence goes on from AP028440.1 coordinate 6,028,230, forward strand.
TAATACCTGCATAGAGTTCGGTCTCTTACACTTCTTCTCATTGTCACCATCACCAGAAGTATCAGCGACGCAGCCCTGATCTTCGGGAGCCGCTTTACCGTATTGGGCTACTTGTATACTTATGGCCGTACCCTTTGGACATGCAAGTGTCACTAGTTCGTCATCGCATATAGCTCGTTGTACATTCTTCATGGTGCCTAGAAGTAGGGCTGAGAAAAAAATATTCAATAAGTATTCTGTCTTATATTCAACTCAGTAATAAAAATTTAACGCTATGGTAGCAAAAAACTGATTGTATTGATAATATTTGCTGACGATACGTCATACATTTGCTGAATAGTTTTACCATAAATATGTTAAACATTGTAATAATATTAATTCAATTATTCAAAATATGTTATTGCTACTCCTTGGTATCTTATATACTGTACATATATTCATATAGAATTAGTTATTGGTGTATGTGGGGTAGCAAATGCCAAATAGACCACTTTTGACTACGACTTATTTTGATATCTCTCATGTATGTTTGAGATCGACAAACTCCAACGTCGTACAACAAATCACCGAGAAAATTGGTACACCTACGTGTCCTTTCGTGGATTTTTTTTAATCTAAATTTCTTTACTTAAATTGTACATCTAACGAAATTCAACCAACACGGTCGTGTCGGTGACGTTGAATCGGATTTACTCGACTCCACTCGACGACATCTAACACGCTCATGTTTTTCACTTCTATCGAGTGGTTATAAGCACACAGGTTGTTTATGCTCTTCCTTTTACTATGATTCAGCACTAGATGATGCGGCAGCACCTCAACTTTTGTATCGTTCAATGGATAATCATTAAAATAGGCGTGTATACATATTTGAACACCAAGAGTATTTTTGTAACTCAATTATTGATTACTAGCCGACCCGTGCCCACTTCGTTGGGTGGTAATAGGCATTATCAAGCTACAACTTTTCTCTAAAAGTCAATAATATATCTCATAATAAAGGCAGCGTTCGTAAGAAACGTTTTCGTTCGACCATTTTCTCCGACTCCCCAGATATTACCCCCTACAACCTCACAAACTTTACCTCTTTATAATATTAGTATAGATTATAGATAATATAATTTGTTAATAGCTTCTGTCCGCGACTTCGCACGCGTGGAATAGTTATTTTGGGCTAAGATGCAGCGGAAGCTCTCAAAAGGAAAAAAAGCCCCGATTTTAAAACATTTTTCATTGTAGCTCCACTCATATTGCACTTAGCGTGATGATGACACTCACAAATAACGTGGCTTTATATTGGTAAAAGAAATTGGTTTAGTAGTTCCTGAGATTACCCCCTACAACGTCACAAACTCACAAACTTTACCTCTTTATAATATTAGTATATAGATTATAGCCCCTGCCCGCGACTTCGTCCGCGTAGTAATAGTTCTCTGGACTAATGTTGACACACAGCAGAAGCTCTCAAAAAAAAAACATCTCGATTTTGAAACATTTTTCATCTGTGCTCCGCTCCTACTGGCCTTAGCGTGATGATATAGCCTATAACTATTCTCGATGAATGAGCTATATAACACTGAAAGAATTATTCAAATCGGACCAGTAGTTCCTGAGATTACCCCTTACAACGCCACAACGCCACAAATTCACAAACCCACAAACTCACAACGTCACAAACTTTACCTCTTTATAATATTAGTATAGATAACAAATGTTAATAGCAATAGATAATTAAAAAAAAACGCGTGGAGTCGTGGATACTGCTTGTATTAAATAAAAAAAGGTTGACAAAGTCAAGATTTCAGTTGGTATAAAAAAAATGTGATTACGAAAAAGCTGTCTACATTTCGGCTGAATGGACAGAACCGCGTTTTGACAGTCACGATTACCCTTGACGTAACAACCTTTTTAGACTTTCGCCGCTGGGAAATACTTCGGGGCTAGATCGATCTTTATCAGGGACGCGGGTACAAACTTTTCATTTCTGAAAAGGGATAAATATTTAAGAAATATTCTTGGAAGATATTATGTATTATTCCATTTTTACTAAGACACGAAACTTGCAAAATATATACCAGAGAATATTTGGGAGTTTATAAAGCTGTTACATTCGAAATGAAAATATACAGATTCACTTTAATCTTAGTGGAAATGTTTTACTTTTTTCAAAGACACAATATAATTTGTTATTTTTTTGTAACTTTTGCTTTCGCTCACGGCTTCGATCGCGTAAATTTAGATTTGATATATGCCTCGAGAACACAATTTTTTTTATCCTATTTCCTGTTCCGTACCTCTATCAACGTACAAAATATCATATTTTTTTAATATCCAAAGGAGGCAAGCGAACAGGTGGGACACCTGATTTTAAGTGATCACCACCGTCCATATACACTTGCAACACCATGGGAATCACAAGTTTGTTGCCAGCCTGTGTTTGGGGGAATAGGGAGGTGGAGAGGGGAGTGTGTTTCCGGCGCTCTCACTGACCAAACGAAACGCAACAATGCGAGCAGTATTACTTCACGTCGGTGTTTTTGTGAAAGAGTGGTACTACCCCGGGTGATCTAACCCATTCATGCTGAAACCAGTAATAGCTTCAGCGTGGCTCTACCACCTACGATGATGATCGGTCGGTACTACCCCGAGCGAGCCGACCCATTCATGCTATAACTAGTAATAGCTTCAGCGTGGCTCTACCACCTACAATGATAATCGGTTGAATAGTTAAGATGATAAAGAATTATTTATAAATAATAATTATTTAATCAAACATCTGATGTGTTGTACAAGCTCGCTATAAAATATTAAAAGTACGTGTACAAAGGCTTCTATACTACATATTGCTAGTCTGACGCAAGCGCAATACGTCACGAGCGTGTCATTGACGCTTCACTAACATGTCGAGGACATTGGAGACGAGAACCCATAAGTTGCCCTCCTACCAAAAATCACTCTACGCGACTAAACATGTTTTCATTTCTAATATTTTTTGAGGCAAAATGGCAATAATTATAATAACATTTAAAAGTGTGTGTGTACTTATGTACACGCGTTAGAAGTTATACTTCTTCGATGTAACAAGATAAAAATCTTTTCAAAAATTTTATTTTTCGCCTTATTCTACGTTTGTAGAAAAAACGACACTAACAATGGAAAAAAGGTATTTAATACATTGAAAGTTTTAATACAAAGAAAAACAAACAACAAATACAAAGATACAAAATGTTGACTATAGCTAACTTCAGGGTGTCGGTTTTTCGTGACGGTGTGCGCGCGCATCGTAATAAGTTCAGGATGTCGATTTTTCGTGACAGTGTACGCGCGCATCGTAATAACTTCAGGATGTCGGTTTTTCGTGACGGTGTGCGCGCGCATCGTAATAACTTCAGGGTGTCGGTTTTTCGTGACGGTGTGCGCGTGCATCGTAAAAATTTACTCTCATCATTTTTCCCTAACGCGCCAAAAGAAGAATAACTTCAAAAGTGTACTGTTTCTTTGAGAAATATAACGAGAAAGACGATTTTTAAAATTAAGAATAATCAGAGTTTCTGATTTCTGTTCATTTTTTAAATCTGCCTACTATTCAGTCGAGATAAATAAAATCTCATAGAATAAAGGGCGTTCATTCTACACGTGTGGTGTCGAAGGGGGAACGGTGTGAAACAATAGTCTGACAGATAATGCGAATAAAAGGTGTTGTTTGCGTCTTGAGATAAGAACTGAAGGCGGTACGTTGTGATGTAGCAATTTTCTATAACGTATTTACGATTTTTCAGATCAGACTGAAGAGAGAATTTCATTTTTACAACTAGCTGTTACCCGCGATTTTGTCCGCGTGGAATTAAGGAAATAAATTTTGTTCCGCATACATTTACGAGTGGCGCCGACGCGCTTCTTAACACTGCTTTTTTAGTTTATTATATTTGCGTGGAACCCTATTTTTTTCTGAAATAAAAGTTACCTAAGTTACTACTTATAATAATAGCTCCCTGTTAGTGCAAGTCCTTTCAAAATCAGTTGAACCGATTTCGATATTAGGATTTCGTAATAAACAGAAAGATAAACAAACCAAAAGTTTATTAATTGATTTTTTGTTGCAAATTTGAATTTCCAAATAAATAAATAAATTGTATATACTTTCATATCCACTAAGCAAAAATCCGTTATTTTAACATTACACCAGACACTTTGACATTATATATTTGTATAGATCCTAGGATACTAAGTTACATTACAATACCAAACTTGATAATAGCAAAATATAGAACGTCGCTACTTAGTGGCGAGTCATTAAACAACGGGTTACATAAACATCTTTTCAATGAAAAGGCTTTGATGTCTCAACTATCATGGTGCTTAGTAAAGACGAACATCCACTTTCGTATATTTATGTTTTCTCTATATGAACTTAACGTTTTTTTCTTTCTTTAGTATACCGCCTATGTTATAAAAAATCTAACGTTCATATTTCATATTCAAAACTTCAGTAATGTTGGTATCTTGTCGTCGAAGACTGGTAAAATCTTATGCCTCACTAGCTCAAACGCGACTTAATCCATCCGAACTTAAAATAATTTTTCAGTTTAATATCCAAACCCTATTTTTCTCTACGGTATAGACAGAGACAAATGAATTTGAAGAACAATTAACACGTATGAAGTTCCAACCAGGCTATGTTAACCTTTGCAACCGCAAAACTAGAAACAATGTTAATTGATGAATTTCACATAAGCCGTGGCAATGAGGTCGGAGGGGCTCGGCCCGCCTCACCCACTCGTATATTAATTAAAAACATGACAACCCTGCATTTAGCCCTTTTCATGACTATTGTGTATAAAACTCTAGGTACCATTAGTATGTTCTCGATTACGTTATTCTAATATTATTATACATACACATAATCTATAATACTATTACAAAATAGTTAAGTTTATGAGTAACCATGTGAGTAAATGAGTAACCATGTGAGTAAATGAGTAACCATGTGAGTAAATGAGTAACCTTGGAAATTGGTAACCCAATTATAAATATCAATTCAGTAATATGATATTACATTAGCCACAACCGATATTGGCTACTTTTTATTCATCTTCGATTTTATAGAATACGAACTCGGTAAGCAAAGGTTACTTAAAATATTATGAGACTAGCTGGCCGCCCCGGTTTTGCACGATTACAAAGTAACAAAGAAAATTAAAGTGTAATGACATAGAATAGAAATTGAACAACTGAACATCAATCTGTCAATTATGTCTATATTTTTGAAGATCTCTCTGCTGTCTTCTATGTCACTCACTCTTCTATATGTATTTTTATCACGCTTTTATTAGCTTCACCTGTATGTTTGTTTGTAACCGACCCGTTTGAGCTCGATTTTGTCCTACTTTGTACGATCAGATTTAATTCAAACTTTGCACACCTATCAAAGGTCGATGACAATGCAATAATCCGAAAAAAAAAGTTAAAAATGCGATGCGTCACTGTTAATATCAGCACCTCCAGATATCAGTATTTTTATCATTTTTTTGTCACTTTTTACAAAAATATACATTTATTTCTAACTAGCTGACCCGTGCAACTTCGTCTGCACCAAATCGGTTATCACTGGTGTCAATTATATTTTTAAACGCAAAAATTTTAACAAATCTAAAACCTTATTGCAGCCACACCTACGGTTTCCAATTGTGAATCCAAACTATCAAGGGACTCACTGAAACATATACCCAGATGGTATGTGGTATGGTTTTAAAATAAGCCTACAACCCGTTCGTAGCATCATCTACCGGGTTCCATTAAAATAAAAACTAACCTACATATATTGGCGGTAATGTGAAAAAAGCTTTAGCGGTCTATGGACCCCCAGGTTCTAACGAAGTTCCATTCCCTTTTTTGTAGACGTTTACTATACAGTCAGTAGAGTTTACATTATAAAATATCAAGTTGATAGAGTTAAATTGTAAATTAAACGATAAAATATATTCATAAAATAAATAATGACAAATGAAACACTGAATGATATCATAACTATTTTCAACTTGTATTAAAACTTTTTCACACTCCATTGTATTGAAGAAAAAAATAAACATTAAAAAGATATGAGCACGATGTGTCAAATGTCACTCGCCTGTAACTATTTGTCTAAGAGCTAGGAATGGTTCCGACAAAGAACTTCAATAAGCCAGTTTTTTATATATCTTTATGTTCTTCCGAACAGCGTGCGGACTACCTGGCTGCCAGTAAACATTGCGTTTATTAGTGCATATCGCACCTTTACAGGCAAAAATATTGATTTTTATATAATTTTTGAATGTTTTGTTTTTTACTAACTTTGAAACGCCACTAAAACATGAAATTATTATTGCCAGACATTTTTATTATTAACAATAATGTGCCCGATGCTATTTTTTTGTAAATAAAATAAAGTATGTTCAAACCATGTTATGATAGCTGTAATTTTAATATTATTATTATTTTTTTTATGAAGGCTTAGTCGCCTGCGCGACTATTTCGCCTAAGTGACATACAACTATATAACAATAAGAATGACAGTAAACTTAACAATAGCTTATATTAATTTTGTACAATTCTTTAGCATCTTTCGAAGTGGGGTCAGACAATAATGAATTGTATAAACCAGTGTGGAACGAACCAGAGGCATTAGGCCGAGACCTAATATCTTCGTTTCGAACACATTCTGCCAGGATGTGGTGCACATCATCAATGAGCTCACAACTCTGGCAGAGTGGTGATCGTACTTTACGCATCAGGTAGGCGAAATTTTTACACGGGATGTGTTCTGAGCGCAATCTTATTCCTGTGATTGCTTCCCGACGGCAAATCGACAATCCATGGTGACCTTAAGGGGCGTGGCTGAATCGATCTGTACGATATTCGTTTTGATTTAGAACGCTCATCAAAGTATTCCTTCCAATGCGAGTAACAGCTATTTTTAAATACTGAGCATACATCCAAGTTGGTAAAATATTAATAGGAGCACCTTCGGAGGATCCTTCTTTATCTAAAATATTAGCGCTTTCATTCCCAGTTATGCATATATGAGAAGGGATCCATTGTGAAACAATTACTTTGTTCTTTGCTTTGAAATCTAGTAATTGCTTCAAAATAATGTAGGCTATCGGTATTCCTCGAAAATTCGAGGTACATTAAGCTACGTGTTGAAGAGCACATTTTGAATCGGATAAAATAACAATCTTGATGGACTCAGTTAGATTGTACAAATGATAAGGCCTCTATAATTGCTATCAATTCAGTGTGCATAATTTTCATCAATTTGAAATTTCATAAAAGTTTTTGAATTTGACTCAAAAAATGCGGTTCCTAAATAATTACCAGCTTTAGATCCGTCAGTGTATATTTTAACAAAATTTTGATAATATTTATTTATATATTGGAGACAAATCTTTTATTTTAAGAATATCATATTGACGCTTTGGCTTCCAAATACCATCTACATTTATTTTAATTATATTGTGCAAATCAATGTTATCGACCCAGGTGTGTAAAGTGAACATTTCATGTTTTATACTTGTGTGAATTGGAGTATTTTTATATTGAGAAAAAATAGAAACTAATAATGGTTTTTTTCTGTTACGCCAATAAAGTGATTGGAAAGAGGTGGACAGTTCTTCTAATACATTAGTTAGTTCGTTTTTTTCGAATGACTTAAATTTAAATAGAATTTTGCCAGCTAAATTGTATCCTAAGATGTAACGAACATATGCTTAATTCGCTTTCCATAACATGGATTGTAGTACTTTTAATGAAACCCCCGATAATTCTCATGGCCTAGTTTTGGACTTTTTTAAGTTTGTAAAGGTTAACCTGAGCACTACTATCATAAAGAAAGCTCGCATAGTCAATTCGACTGCATGTAATATTGTATAAACGAACTAAATGTTATGGATGAACACCCTAATTAAAACTGGCTAATGCTTTGAAAACGTTTAGAAACTTAGAGCTAGATCCTGCAACTGCATTGATATGTTTACCCCATTTTATGTATGATAAAGATAGCGATAATTGTGGAAGCGCCTGTTATAGACGCATGTATTCAAGATGACGTCAGTTTCAAATCATATGTCTACGTTTATAGTTGTTTTTCAGTGTTTACGGTGAAATCTCAATATTGTAATGGTATATAAAATGAAATATGTTCTTTGCAATGGAAAAAATAAAATGGTATGAAATGAATTATTTTATTTATAAAGAATATCATCGGACACATTATTGTCAATAACAAAATTGTCTGGCAGTGATAAACTCATGTTTTAATTCAAATTCAAATAAGTAACCGGATTTATTTTTCCTAAAATTATTTATATATCAAAATTTTGACCTGTAAAGCTGTGATGCGCATTAAAAAACACAACGTTAACCGGCTACCAGGTATCCTGAATCCTGTTTGGAAGGGCATTATATATCTTCATATTAAAGAACCAGCTTTTCTAAAATTCTCGTTCTTCCAACATTGCTGGCTCTTGTACTAAGGTGTCGCAAAAAAGTCTAGTTACATTAACTACAATTTTTTGTCTTTCGTTATCCTGGAGAACCCCTTTCGTTTTATGGGACAAAAAGTATCCTAAATGTAACCTTGGAATATTAGTTATTATTGTGTCAAGTTTCGTTAAAATCGGTTCAGTACTTTCAGCGTGATGCGTGTTCACAGGGACAGAAAGACAGACAGACAGACAGACAGACAAAAATTGTAAAAAGATTATTTTTGGCTTCTATATCGATAACAAAGACTGCCCCGATCAAAATTTTCAAAAAATATTTAATGTACAGATTTGACCTTGCTACAGTTTTATTATAGTATAGATTTACACTATTCTTAATCCAAATCTATTAAATGTTATTTTCTGTTTTTTAGTTGGATTTATATGAAAGCGTGTTTTTTTAGTTTTTTTAAACTATTATTTATTTTTAACCCAAATGAGTTTGTATTACTCTGGTTCGCAGGAATTGTACCTCTCATTCCCCTGCACGCGCTTCCCGGGTGATGCTAAAGAGTTACAAATTTTTGGCCATTGTACTGTTCGACATAAATTGAACCTCGCATCGACAAATAGCGTATTCAATCAATCGACTACAATAAAAGACGGTTACTCTATTTAGCCAAACGGTTAAATAAAAATCCAAAATGTTTCACTTTTACGTGCGATTCTTCAAATATTTTCTTTTACACAAACCTTGGCCTGACTATAAAATGTTAGGAGGTAATAAATTTGCATTACACGCTGGTATATATGAAAACTCCAAATATAATTAAAGAAAATCAGAAAATTAAAAAAAAGCCGAAGCAATCATAAGGACTACCGACAGAAGTAAAACTCAAAACAATGCAATAACTGTGGTCTCTTTTGAATTTTTTTAATTTATTATAGTGTAAATGACAATATTTTACTTTATTGAGTTTATTAAAATTAGTGTGGTTTTCATATCTATTGGCACTGGGATCAATAATTACATACATTTTTATAAAGTCCATCAATCAATCAAATGTATGATGAATTGCAAAATATCAATATTACATGCACACGGGCTCCTATACTACGCGTCGCTAGTCTGACGCAAACCACGCAAGCGTTATACGACCGGTCACGCTTACTATCATGTCACCACGCGAGATTATAAATCTATATCCTGACTAAAATACCGCTCAACGCGTCTAAAGAAGGCTTCACTTCAAAAATCTAGACCTCGACAGTGCTGTCACATAACTGTTATAGCCAACGACCATCGAGATAACCACAATAGTAAGAATATAAACTCAACAAAAACAGGGAAGAAGTTTAAAAGGTGAATAATTATGAAGAAAACAAGACTGGAATTTTATATAGGTATAGAGTTTGGCATGAACTTTCTTCCGCCAGTCGCTAATTAGTATGTAATTAAATAAAATAAATATATATTCATAATTATTAAAATGGAATCGTATTGCAATCTCCGGTAACAATGATCATGTAAACACCGAAGTAGTATATCTAATTCCAGTCAACTTTGTGCTATTAAATCTGTATGAAAAGTTGTCTATGTGAATATATTATTTTTTTCGTCATCCTAACTGTTATTATAATGGCAAATATGAGTTTGTTTGTTACGCTTTCACGCCTAAACTTCTCAACTGAAAATCATAAACATACACATTATCTTATATTATATATATGGAGTTCTTCAAGGGGAAAGTAAATAGTAGGGTGGAGTGAAAAAAACATTTTTTTTTTTTCTTAGCCTGGGGGTCAAATTTATAGCTTATAAAAAACAAAAATTTTTGAAAAAAAAAAAAAAAATTTTACTCAACATCTTGAGCCAGCCCACTCATTTTTAAAATTAATTACGAGTAAAAATATTTGGTTGCAAAAAAAAAAATTTTTTTTGTCTTTGAATCTCTTAAAACATCTAAGAACTGGCAATTATGATCATTTCCAACTCAAATTTTATTCTAGTGCCCTAAAGAGGAATGGTACTTTTTGGGATTTTTTTTTTAAATTAAAACAATAGTCACAAAAATTTTTTTTTAACTTGTGATTTTTAATTGGCATAAAAGAGGATACTCTGAAGTTTCTAGAACGCCTTCAAAAATTTTTTTTTGCAACCAAATATTTTTACTCGTAATTAGTTTTAAAAATGAGTGGGCTGGCTCAAGATGTTGAGTAAAATTTTTTTTTTTTTTCAAAAATTTTTGTTTTTTATAAGCTACAAATTTGACCACCAGGCTAAGAAAAAAAAAAATTGTTTTTTTCACTCCACCCTAGTAAATAGGACATTAAATGGTCGGCAATGCGCATGTGACACCTCTGGTGTTGCAAGCGTCCATAGGCTGATGTGACTGTTTAACATCAGGCGGCCCGTATGCTTGATTGCTACCATCGTGGTGCACATTATCTGGCGATAGAAGAAGACATCAAAAATTGTACTATTTCCGAGGGACGCCCAAAATATATATTAACAATGAGAGAAGTTGCGAGCATAAACTAGTTATATGATAACATTATTGATGTCCTTTATTAAAATTTAAACAAATTAATTAAAAATCCACTAGTTTGCGATCGTAACTTCGTTCACATAAATATATTTTTAATGTTTCATCTGAACTATGTACTGTAGTACAACTGTACTGTAGGGTTAATCCTATACTTATCACAAAAGTATATTTCAATTGTTTCAATTAATGTAAAGTTATTCACGTTGAAACCAACAAAAACTATGTTTGAATTTAAGAAAAACTTATACAAAAATATCACTATATTTTAAAACGTTCAAGTTACTAAACAAAAACGTAATATAAATCCAATTGGTGTGAAAGCAAAGGAACAATAGCAATGTAAAAATTATATGTAAAATATTGACTTTAAGCACCTAAAAGATTTGAATATAACCAGATATTTTAGTATTTTATTCATAAAAAGTTTCCCCATTCTCATTAGCATGCTACATCACCTACAAGTTTAATTGAGTTCGAAAGTTTCAGATCGACGTAATAAATTAAAGGTAATGTCGTAGCTCGAGCAATGCCCACTTCGCTACGCCGTAGCCACCCATAAAACACGCGTAGCATCTACACAGTAAATCGTAGTAAATATTGCGTAGGGGTGTTGTAGTTGTACCTAACTTGTACTCAATTGTTATTGGACACCCCTAATGAGACACTTAGATATTATCGAGAGTTATTTAATTATAAGTTCTTAGACTATTTCCCTCGGACAAGTAGAAACAAAACAATGATAAAATAATTAATGCTATACAAATTTATACTCAAATAAAAAACCTTGACCAAAATCAATAGACAAATGGACTAATTCAGTGAAAGTTAAAAAAAGTTCATAAATTAAAAAAAATCTTTTACAATTATCTTTTCGCATACTACACTTGAAGATATATGAATTAAAAGACGCTGTGTTGAGAAACATCATTAAATCGAGAACATTTCCTGGTAAAACTGTTGAAATGACAGTCCAATAGACCTAATTCTTGTATATTTCATAAATTGACTTCTTTGATACTAAAAGTATCGATTAACGTTAACATAAATTTGTTTAAAAAGTGTAACTAGTAGCCCCACAGAGAGTTACATTAGTCCATATTGTAAAAGAATATTAGAAATGTTGGCGCAGTGACAGCGTCTTCGGACACCGCGTTGTCGTGAATGAAAACATTTTGATAAAATCATACCTCAGTGGTACTGGGCACGTATAGCAACTGCAATTTAGAACTAATATCTCTTTAACCTTAGTGTGTTAAAATCTTAAACATGCCGTCATATAACATTAGGTGTAATTGTTAAAAAGTCTACGATTGCATGAGACCGAACCTTTAGTTCGCGAGAAAGAACTCGCGGATTTCAGGTAATCCTTAATTAATAATACGCTTTTGATATACTACCCACAGGCTGCCAATATATCTCCGTCAAGCGAGTCCGAATGAACACGTAGCTAAGCTTAAGCCCCGAAAGCCGCAACTCATTAATTACCTAATGGCGAACTGCATTCAAATTTCAACGCTAACGACTACGTTTTCCGTGTTTCTTTTACACTCCAGTTGATTACAATTTAACTATCATTCGTTTTTTATACTCTTCTAATAAATATATAGGTATTGCCGCCGGTTTTGCTCGCCTTTTCATAAACTTGTTCATCGGGAACAGTATTTTTTTTATTGCCCTTAAAATGTGTATAAACAATGTAATTATGATGGTTGAATAGCTAAGACGTGAAAATATATCATACAAGAAAACTTACATTCGCATTCATAATATTAGTTCGAATTAGAATCTAATATGAAAGTTAAGGAATCTGTACAACAGATTAGGAAATGAATTGGTCATCGTTGGTGATTCGTTTTTTTTTTATATTATAGGAGGCAAACGAACAGGTGGGTCACCTGATGTTAAGTGATCACCACCGTCCATAGACACTTGCAACACCAGGGGAGTCGCAAGTGCGTTGCCACCCTGTGTTGGGGGGGAGAAAGGGAAGGGGAAAGGGAAAGTGGAAGGGGAGGGGAGGTGGGTCTCCGGCGCTCTCACTGACCGAACGAAACGCAACAATGCAAGCACTGTTACTTCACGTCGGTTTTCTGTGGGTCGGGTGGTACTACCCCGGGCGAGCCGACCCATTCATGCTGAAACCAGTAATACCTTCAGCGTGGCTCTACCACCTACAAAAACCTTGTGCACCTTCAAGGAAAAGGCAGTATTGTTGCTGAGAGACATTAAAGTTTTAGCTGCTAACAATTTATAAATAATAACCTTATTATTTTTCCGCTTTGATTTTGTATCGCCTATATAGGATTATTTGTTATTACTTTACTGTAAGTGTTATTATTAAGTTTGTGTACCATATAGCGCAGGCTGTGGCAGCTTTTAAGGAGCAGTGTGTCTTTACATTGTTAATATATAGTGTCGATTCATGTATGGTATATCGGTCGCTGGCTGTCTTTTTATAAATAAATAAAATAATAATGAAACAGTGACAGCATTGATTTTTTTAAAGTTATACTTCTTTTGGCGCGTTAGGGAAAAATGATAAGAGTAAATTTTTACGATGCGCGCGCACACCGTCACGAAAAACCGACACCCTGAAGTTAACTATAGTCAACATTTTGTCTCTATGTATTTGTTGTTTGTATTTCTTTATATTAAAACTTTCAATGTATTAAATACCTTTTTTCTATTGTTAGTGTCGTTTTTTCTACAAACGTAAAATAAGGCGAAAGATAAAATTTTTGAAAAGATTTTTATCTTGTTACGCCAAAGAAGTATAACTTCTAACGAGTGTACATAAGTACACACACACCTTTTTTATCAGAGCTCGAGAAAGTGACCATATCTGATTGCAATCACAGTGCAATAACAAGCCAACGGCGATCACATAGAGATCTATAAGCCTCTGAGCATCTCGATATACAACGACGAAAATCAAGAGTGACTGTGACGAGTTCATGATCATATATATAGTGGTAGTACTTTGATGATTATGATGGTACCACTCTATATCGTCAAGCACTTATGAGTGTGTTCCAGCAGCTGAACTTGAGTGTCGGTCCCTCCAGGTTTGGCGGGTTTGCAATCTTGGACCACATTAATATTTAACGTCAGATGAAATTGTAGCCAAATGCTAAAACCTATAGAATATAAAAAAACAGCCGGCTACAGATACCCAGCCCCCACTTTGTACCTGGTTAAACAACGACTGATCTAACTAACTCTCGATACTCGGTTTAACCCACCAATAGTTATTGACTCAACAAAGTTATCCATAAGATAAACTGTCAAATAGTCCGTTGAATTTTATTGACATTTATCGTATGATTGTGTATTCATAAACGCGATATGACAAATTATCGAACCGATAACGCTGATGAACAGATAAACTACAATTAAAGTACCTCAGAAACCGGGCATAAGTCTTCTACCATTCCAACCTGACACAAAGTTCAGAGACATTCATTAAACGAAGTACTAAAAGTTATCAAAGTATATGATCAAAACAAGGTACCTTTTTATAATTCAAAATCTGATAAAAATTATTAGAAGATCTAAAGTTATATTTATATATTGTTACACAATTTGCATTTAATTTATAACCTAGTCCAAAGTCAGAGCTTCCATTTTTATAACACCTTATATAAAATTTGTAATTATATGTTCTTCGATGTAACATTCCAAACATAATACAATAACTGACCAGAAAATTAAAAATTAAACTGGATATCGACAACAGCGCCACCTACTTCAACTATAGCTAAGAACCAAATTCAACATGATTAGATTAAAATTTTGATGTATGATCATTTATAAAACTAATTAAATAAATAATTAGCAGTAGTCTCGACTCGACACGTTTTTGTTATGCTCTGCTCTAATTACTACTATTTATAATGTATTAACATATATTTTGTAAATATTCTGCGTATTTAAAAACTACAAACTAATTTTTACGATCATTAGTTGAGCGATACAGAAGTCGATGTCCTGCAACGCCACCTAGTGGCAAATTATATTAAAATACATAAAAACCACGAAAAAACACTTGCATATGCTAATATTAACGATGACTAGTAGTTAATCATTTAATAGTATAGATAGTAGCAAGTATTCCTACTCAGTTGAGAGGTCAGAAATTTTATCCCCACATATGACTTACTTATATACGATAATTATAATTATCAGTTCATATGACTCTTCTGTTTGACATTCAGCGACCTTGTTTGGAATGATGTTTTAATTATATATATAAAAATTCTATTCAAAGTAACTAATAACTATACAGCTGATAGCATATAGCATTTTAATGATTCAGACAAAAAGTAACAGTTACGAGAAATCAATACAATATAAAATTTGAACCCACGACCTCTCGACTGAAATGTCTGCGTCAAGAGAAAACACCACCGCGCTACTTTAATACATTGATAAAATAAACATATATTTATTGATCACCGCAAAAGCGTTTCCAATATTTTACATTTCACAACGGAACTATTGGTAATTATGTTACTAATAAATCTTGTACAGACCTAAGTTATCTGAGTTGGTGCAGGAAGGGCCCAGTAGAAGCAGGAAGGCGGCAACGATTACGAACGATTCATACATGTTCACACTAATATATTAGCAAAAGTCCCCTCTTGTTTACAAAACGAGAACAAATCGAGATTATTATTAATTTATCGTAAAAGTTATACAAAGTTTTAATACATATTTTTATTCGTTCGGTCCGAACTAATTTAAAAAAATTGTACGATAACCAAATCTGAAGTTATGACGTGGACGCCACGTGGGTCAAACACATGTCAGAACATGTCCGATATAAACAAACGTGTGGCCACACTCACTCCGGACGTCCAACTGACGACTGACGCGACCCGGCGATACAAACGCCCCACGACTATTGGACATGGACTCACGGCGAGCCCATCAATTTAGCCTGACGTTTCAATGAGAACCCTTCCTTATTTCCCCTGGAGAGAAATTAGGGTGATCCAAACTGTTATAATTAAAAAACAGGTATCGAATAAAGCGACTTTAAGTCGAATTTGAAATGTATAAAGAAAACTTTCGAAAGTTTCCGCTTTACAATGTTAAAGCCGAACACCTAGGGGATGAAATTTTCAACGGGAGAACTTTAAATTAACTTGAATTATTTTTTAAGTTTCCTCTTCGTAACAAAATGTGAGTTCTTAAATTTGAGAAAATTCATTATTCAGAGAAGCCAATCGTTATAAAGATTTCATATTTTATTTCAATACGGTATACTCTAAGATATAGGCGTTTTGTTACGTAATGTTATTAGAAAAACACACGTGTTATTAATTTTTCTTTTTTTTTAACTGAACAATTTGAAGAGAGAAAATACTCCTTTTTATATATTAAAACTATTACCCAACATAAATTCATTGCATTTTAATATAATGGTACTCGTAGTATCAAATAGAGTAGTGAATCTGCAAAAGTTTCTGTGATAAATGCAATCTGATCTATGTCCTAATTTACATAGATACTAAGCTCATATTCGATATGACTTAGATTAGCAAAAAATAACTTTAAAAATAAACTTGTGTTATGACCTTAATTAATATATCTGCTATTATTATCACGATATAATATTAATGGGGTCAACAAAATGTCAGATAAGCATAAGATTTTTGTTCAAGCTATCGTTAAAGAATACGTATTTTTTATTATTACATCTATTTGTAACTTCTATCAATTCAATTTAGAGTAATACTTATATACTTGCACTACAATAAAATTATGAAAATTACAGTTGTCCGTTGATTTTTTATCTATTTATTTTTCAAATTCTAGTAAATACACTGACGTTGGAAACATGTTAAATACCGACTGAAGGACGAAAAATCATACTTATTTTTATTAAAGAACTTCTTTATTTTATTCGTCATCCAATAACACGATATAATAGAGTATATACTGTCATTTTTATCCAATGGAGCAGCAAGACATAGGTGTTTCTTACGTGATCTTAAATAATTA
Source organism: Antheraea yamamai (assembly GCA_036509395.1). Classification (NCBI taxonomy): domain Eukaryota; kingdom Metazoa; phylum Arthropoda; class Insecta; order Lepidoptera; family Saturniidae; genus Antheraea; species Antheraea yamamai. Next base: position 6,045,244 of record AP028440.1, read on the forward strand.
CCGCTGCCTAAAACTTTTTATATTCAGCCCTCGAAGAGCAGTATAATGGTAACAAATGCCAATCAATAATGTTCTTTTCTATGCCTCTAACAATGAGTATGCAAAATTTCAAAATAATCGGTTGAGAAGTTCAGGCGTAAAAGTGTATGAAACAAACTCACAATCTCATTTATAATATAGTGAGGAGAAGGATTAATAGACTTATTATTATCTCCCATATAAATGAATTAATAATAACAACAAAACTGCATGTAGTATGCGGCAATCTACTAACAATATATCTATTATATATGCATTATAGCCTGACGTTATCTCTAAGATGAATATACGGGCCTTGATATAATTTACATATAAAACTGATATTGTTGTCTAGCTTTGTTTAACCGAAGTATCGTAAAATATTACTTATGTACTATAGTTCTATTAAGTTAATTGAAATTTTATTAATTACTTTTAATTATGATTTATTATCGCCGCCTTTCAAAACACCGGAAGTTAAACCGTTTTATAAGTCAGTCGTCATCTTTTATAAAGGGGCCAGTGTAGATTCACAAGCCCTTCAATGTGAACAATCAACTTGTATGTAACAAAAGAACGGGCAAAAAGTCTGGATAATGTAACAATTACATAGCATAAAACTAAATGACAGTAAAATCAAATTAAAAAGTAAATAAGTTTGTATATGTATATAGTTTTGACGAAGAGATATTCAAAATTATGATTTACTAGTGGGCCCGACGGACGTTATCCCGCCCTGTTAATAAAAAAAATCTTGTAACATTATATTAGGTCTTTACCTATGAAATTGCCATTTTGTATGAAAAAATTTAAACGAATTTTTTATTTGTATTAATCGAAGTAATCACCCATACAATCAATGCATCTTTGCCAACGCAGTGGCAGTTTATTGATGCCCTTCTTAAAGAAATCAGCTGGACGGGAGGCAACAAATTCTTCAAAAGCGTTTTGTACTGCCTCTCGGGTATTGAATTTTTTTTCCCGCCAAGGAGTTATGCAAATTCTGGAAAAAGTAGTAGTCTGTAGGCGCAAGGTCTGGTGAGTAGGGCGGATGACGGAGAACTTCCAACCCCAGTTCTTGCAACTTGGAGACCGTCTGCTGTGCAGTATGAGGTCGCGCGTTGTCGTGCAGGAGCAGCGGAGACGAACGATTGACCAATGCTGGTTGGAGATGTGCCAGCTTCTCCATCATTGTGTTCAGTTCTTCACAGTACATATCTGCAGTAATGCTCACCCCGTTTGGTAAGAAGCTGTGATGAATCACACCGGCGCTAGACCGCCAAACAGTGACCATCACTTTTCTAGGGGTAAGTGTTCGTTTAGGGCATTGTTTAGGTGCCGAATCAGGATCCAACCAACTTGCTGAGCGCTTGCGGTTATCAAACAGAATCCATTTTTCATCGCAGGTAACAATGCGGTTCAAAATTCCTTCATTTGTGTGTCTGTTGAGCAGTGCAAGGCACGTCTCGACGCGTACTTCGCGCTGGCGATCATTGAGTTCGTGGGGCACCCATTTGTCAAGCTTTTTTATCTTGCCAATTTGACGCAAATGGACCAATATTGTTTTGATGCTAACGTCGAAAGCTGCTGCTAATTCAGCCGTAGACTGTGTATCATCAGCTTCCATAATCGCCTTTAATTCGTCATTGTCGACCAAAGTCTTCGGACGACCGCGAGGTTCATTTTTCAGGTCGAAATTCCCAGAACGGAAGCGAGAAAACCAATAACAGGTGGTGCGTTGGTTTGTAGTGTTAGCTCCGTAAACGTCGTTGATGTTGCGTGCCGCTTGTGCCGCGTTGCTGCCACGACGGTACTCATATTCCATAATTACTCGAATTTTTAACATATCCATGATGACAAAAAAGATTGAAATGCGATGAAAATGTAACACTAATCAATAAACAAATGACTACTTTTGGAAAAAGAATTCCATGTTTTTAAAATAAAATTAATTCGAAATTAGAATTCTTAGCCAAACAAAAATTATTTTGATTTGAAATGGCCAGTAATGCAGAACGGCAATTTCATAGGTAAAGACCTATTATATCTAAACCTTCCTCATAGATCACTTTATCTATTGGTGAAAACTCCATGAAAATCCGTTCAGTTGTTATTGAGTTTATTGCAAACAGACAGAGAGACATGGCGGAGAATTTTGTTTTATAATATGTGGTGATGATTTGGTGAGTCTAGAAGGCGTTAAACACTTCATGAAACGTGACCGCAGCCTGTGGTATTTAGGACGAAATGTCAAGTAATCAAAGTAAGTGTTTAACGCGTTCTAAACCTGACAAATCATACATCACAATGTCTGTTTACAAGATATGAAAATTTGAAACAGAAATTTAAAATGTTCAAAACATTTTATAGACGCATCTATGTGTGTTTGTGATAAGGAAAACTGTATGCTAACATTATACGTCACAACGAAGAGAAAATACAACGCATCGTCTCGCTGTGTCGTTCAACCGATCGATATAGAAATCAGTATGTGCGACTTTTTTAAGACACAGATTATTAAAGTATCCATTTTTCTATAACTCAATTATGTGTTATCACAGAATGTAACCAATGTGTGCAAACGTATATATAAAACACCCGATTTTCTGGTAAATCTATACATAAGCTAGTGGGTCGGGCGGACGTTGTCCTGCTTTGATAATAAAAAAAAAAATCTAAGCTTCAACCGCAGCGCCACCTACCGGGTATAATTGTGAATCTAAACCATTCTCGAATCCACTGGAACACGCACACAAAATTTCATCAAAATCGATCCAGCCGTTTAGCTCCTCCTAAATAAGTGTATTCTTTTTTGAATTTCTAAATCAATTATACTCCGAATTATTTAAATTTCATAATTTATAAGTTAACTAGCGGGCCTGGCAAACGTTGTCCCGCCATGATTATAAAAAAATCCTGAACAAATTATATACCAAAACGTTCCTCGTGAATCACTTTATCGACTGGTGAAAATCGCATTAAGATCCGTTCAGTAATTTCAGAGTTTATCGCGAACAGACAGACAGACGCGGTAGGGGACTTTGTTTTATACTATGTAATGAAATATTAATATTAGTTTGGTTTTCATAGGTATTAGCATACCAAGCAGTAGTTTTTATACGTTTTATTAATTAATTAAACATATGGTGGGCTGCACAAGGTCAATACAAAATATCGATATTACATGTACACAGGCCGTATCACTAGTCCGGCGCAAGCGCAACACTATCACAAGCATGTCGAGGCCATCGATGACGCGTACCTATAAGTTTTTCTGTAACATTTTTTTAGGATTAATTATAATATTACAAACATAATACATATTTATCCGAGCTATTTTTCTATCGGCTGAGTGCCTTAAGCGCTCGCCTTAGTAGTCCGGTGAAGTGTGCCAGGTCATTAGATCACTTAACGCGGTTTAAATAGTTTTTATTAGATATTGTTACTTTTACCCTTATTTTTGGTATTCATAAGCCTTTACTTATGATGCTCTATTCATCTTACTCTGCAATCGTATTTTCGTACATTCATTATTATACATTCTTTAGTAAAAAAAAAAAACTTAGTAATATTGAAACTTAAACAATTATAAATTATGATCTAACTTCAACCATTAGACAGCCACTAGTAAAATGAAATATATCTATATATATAATAAAAATAAAAATCTAACGTGTCTGTACTTTTTAGATTTTTATGAAAAAAATTATTGCAGTATTGCAATTCATTTTCATATTCATTCATTTCAATTAAGTAATGCAATTGTAATCTTGGAATAAATAATAAAATACATTTTATTGTTATCTTAATGACGACGCGACTTAAGTATGAGAGAAAAGCAGATAAGCAAAAGGACTCAATACATTAGGATTATTTTATTAGTTACTGTTTTTTTTACATTACATTCCACGCGGACAGAGTCGCGGGCACATCTAATTATCAATAAATCCAACAAAGTAATATTATATGATATTACTAGCGGGCCCGGCAGACGCTGTCCCGCCCTGACTATAAAAAAAAAACCTTGACAAATTATATACTAAAACCTTCCTCATGAATCACTGTATCGACTGGTGAAAACCGCATGAAAATCCGTTCAGTAGTTTTTGAGTTTATCACGAACAGACAGACAGACAGACGCGGTGGGGGACTTTATTTCATACTATGTAATGATAAACATATATTTACAATTTGCTGTACCCGCGACATCGTTTGCGTGGAACCCTATGTAAAAAAACTAATTAATAAAGTCATCTGAATGTATTATGTCCATTTACTTATTTACTTTTCTCTAGGGCTTAACTCGAGCCGTCATTCAAATTACAATAACTTTTGATAGAGTAGACCGATTTTAATGAAACAAAGACTAAGTTATTCTTGAGAATATGCTTTATGATTTATTGTAAACTCAGTACTTTAGCAGTGATGTGTGTTAATACAAACAACCAGAAAGACAGACGGGCAGATATTTCTAAAAATTATTGAAATGTATTTTATTACCTATTCCTAGACACGACCAACAAATTTTTTCACGAATAATTAAAAAGTACAGACACGTTTCATTTACATTCTTGTTATATGTTTAGATATGGGAGATACTAACAATATACAGAAGCTATTTTATGAATACGTTGACGAAGTTCCCTACTCCATCAGCAGAGTGGAAGTAAACGCGCGTATTCTCGTTTGAGCGTTGTTAGTGCTCAGGCGACTGTAACTTCAATATCCTGACGTTCCTCTCTCGGGAAATTGTCAAAAGGGCTCCGCAAATATTTTAACGGATACCGAGACAATTGGCGAGTGCCCCTCCACGCGTGAAATAGGAAGGGCACAAACACGGAATTTAAGAATAAAGGTGTGATTGTGGTGATGATTTCCTTCATAGGTAAAAGGAAGGTAAAGAGAAATCTATTTTCAAGGTTGAGTTATTTTAATACACACCTAAATAGATACGAGTTCGACGGACTGGAATATGAAATTGAATATGTTTATGTTGAACGCACTACTGGACACTAACTTGCCAAAATTTTGTAGGGACTGTAGAATACTAAAATTTGATGTTGATATTTGCAAGTTGCAAATAAATCAATTGTTATGTTAATCTACTAGTGGGCCCGGTGGACGTTATCCCGCCCTGATAATAAAAAAAAACCTTGACAAATTGTATACTTAAACCTTCCTCATTAATCACTTTATCTACAAGTGAAAACGGCATAAAAGTCCGTTCAGTAGTTTTTAAGTTTATCGCGAATAGACAGACAGACATATGTGGCAGAGGACTTTGTTTTATAATGTGTTGTGATTATTCATATTAATGCATTATTTTACTTTAAAAGAAGTTAATTTAATTTAAGAAGAATTAAATTTTATTTTAGGAGTTAATTTTTTTTAGATTTTATAACCAGTCCCACAATTATTTATAAATCGTGTACGAGTGACTTAAATATTTAAGATAATGTAGTCTCTGAAAACTTTGACCTGTATTTAACTTTGATAAAGTATGTATGTGTATAATATATCAATATTATTACATTTTTCACTCATGAGTTAAGTTTTGAATTTAATGAACGTGCCAGGCCATTATTTTTAGAAAATTTCGGGCACCGTTACCAATTTATAGATCTGAATGCTATACCAATTTATAGATAATTTATAGATAACATTCTAGTAACGTCACGTATATTCATAATGGTTATCTTTACCTTAAGTTAGTGTCAAATATATTTTTTAATTGTATTTACATTGTTAAATGTAACTTGAAACCTGAAAAATATTTTGGTACACTACAACCTGTAAATCAACACATCGTATTTTAAATTGGAATCGACACCAGATTGCATTTGACGAAAAAAAAAATTACAAACAAGAGGATTTGAATCGTAACACATAAAAATATCTTTAGAATTAGAACCTTAAAGTTGCGTTTCTTTTACTCAGATATCGTTGAAGGAAAGGAAGAGAACCATCGGGAACGTCACGGAATTATACAGAACTATTTTTACTGTCTCTGAAATCAACTGAAGTTATTAATGGTTTCAGCATGAATGGGCCGGCTCGACCGAGGTAGTACCACCCTCTCACAGAAAACCGACGTGAAGTCACAGTGTTTGCATTGTTGCGTTTCGTTCGGTCAGTGAGAGCGCCGAAGGCCAACCGCCCCTCCCCTTCCCCCTTCCCTTACTCCCCACTTCCCCCAAGACAGGTTGGCAACGCACTTACGACTCCTCTGGACTTGCAAGAGTCCATGGACGGTGGTGATCACTTAACATCATGTGACCCACCTGTCTGTTTGCCTTCTATGATATAAAAAAGAAAAAAAAATCACCAGTGCATCTTGGACTGACGTGGACTGACTTTACAATCACGAACAAAGTTCTTACGGACTGGCTTGATTGTATCATTGAATTGCATTGATATAAGAATACACAGTGCGTAAAAATATTACCGTAAAATCATTACTTAATCTAAAGAATATAAAAAGAATTGATAATAACTATTGTTAAATGGATTACCATAACTACTTACTAGTATAGCGATGTATACCCTTTGAAAAGCGCTATATAGCCATGTATCACGCAAAGCTTTCAGGATTGAATTCTAATTAAATTACTTTATGTATTATTGTACCTCTTTATAAAATTGGTTCATATTTTTTATAATAACATCAACATACTCTATGTCCCTAAAGCGGCAGTTATCAAAAGAAAATACAATAACAAATTGAGATGGACCAGCCATCATGTAAACTAATTAGAATGCTATTCTGCGTAAGCCTACTTTTTAGTAAGTCTTAGGAATGAGTTGTGCATATTCTAAATTACCCATTTTGAAAGTAATATATAGCCATTTCTGCCATCGCTTCCCAGTTGCGAAGTAGCAGTTAGGAATAGGTTAAACAAGCTGCCCCCCTCGGCTTTGTATGGTGCACTTATGAAGAAAATACGTACCGAGAACTGTGGACAACCTCCCGGCCAATATGTTTCCTTTTCCCTATAACATGGGGACCTTCAAGCGTAACGCGCAGTGACATTTACGCAGGCCGGCATGACAGCGGCTACCGGCGTTGGTTACATTAGTTCTCGGAGATCGCCGTCGTTTTTGAATTGTACTGTGCTTACTCTCAGGCAGTCACTTTGCCGTGTTACATTTAAAAAAAATCCCTTGACTGTATAGCCATGTAATGAAATCAAAGGGTCACAAAGGACTAAACGTCAATCTGTCAATTCTATCAATATATTTCAAGATCTCCTTACTGTTGTCTGTGTCGCTTTTTACATGGAAATTTGTTGAGACAAAATGTTTCGCTATTTTGTACGATTTTTCAAATATTTTCTTTTTTTTATACCACGATGGTAGCAAACACGCATGCGGGCCGCCTGATGTAAGCAGTCACCGCAGCTTATGAACGCTTAGGTCGGGAGCCAGCGGCAGGGTGCCATCATTGTGGTTGCGCGACGGACAACGCGCAGCACATTTTAGCAGTTTGTCCCGCCTGGGACGTGTAACGCCGCGAGCTAGTCGCGGCCATAGGCCCGGGTCTCTCGCTCTCGACTGTCGTCTGTAAAATGGTTCAGAGCGAGACCGGGTGGAACTCCGTCGCTTCATACTGCGAGGCAGTTATGCTCTCTAAGGAGGCGGCGGAGAGGGAGAGGGAGCAGACTACCAGGCTCATCTCCCGCGGCCGACGGACACGGACAAAGTCGGACATATCCCACCCTCAGCTGCCCGGCTAGGGTGGATAACCGTAGGGATTACCCCATGTAAAAAAAAGCCTATGGACGCTTGCAACACCGGAGGTGTCACATGCACATTGACGACCCTTGTTCTGATACAAACACAACATAAAGTAAATTTTCAAAAAAAAGTATTAACCGACTTCAATATCAATCAAAAACCCATAAGGCACTAAAAAGCGGAAAATAAATAGTTTATCAAATTAACCAAAATAAATAAAACATGTGAATATGTGTGCTACCTAGAGATGTATTGGAAGTCGGTGCCAACCGAAATTTCAATTTTGTTCCAGGTAGAAATGTATTACAGAGACGCGAGAGTGGACTTAAACTTTGTACCTATGTAGATGATATGATTTTCGGTTCGCACCGACTTCCAATACATGTCTAGGTAGCACACATATTCATATGTTTTATTTAATTTGGTTAATTTGATAAACTATTTATTTTCCGCTTTTTAGTGCCTTATGGGTTTTTGATTGATATTGAAGTCGGTTAATACTTTTTTTTGAAAATTTACTTTATTTTTCCATTTTTAGTGTACATAAATATATTTTACTAGCAGTGCCCGCGAACTCCGTTCCCCCTTAAGTATATTAAAATATGCGCATTTTGCGGTATGGTATCTATCGGTATAGTATGCGATATGGTTTCAATTGGTTGTACAATAAGTAACGTTTGGTACGAACACAACCTTATCAATAGTCCGCGATAGTTTCTACCACCAACTCGGCTACCATCGCTTCACACATAATACACCTTAAGTAATGTAATTACAATGCTTGCGTCATGTTGCAACACAGCAACGAACATAAGCACAATAGGCTCCTAAGAATTGAAGAGTTTTTTTTAATAATATTGGTGGCAAACGAACCTACGGGTCACCTGATGGTAAGTGATCACGGCCGCCCATGGACACCTGCGACACGAGAGGAGACACAGTTGCGTTGCCGGCCCTTAAGAAAGGAGTAGGCTCGTTTCATGAAAGTTTTCTTACTTTGTCACGGATCCCATGATCAGAACCTAACCAAATTCTCATCAAACTACCCTTGAAGTACATCCTTTCCAATAAAAAATGAATCATCGAAATCGGTTAGCGTGATATTGAGTTATTCGTCTATTTGTCGTTTACATAATTAATGCAAATTTAAAACTTATACGGTTTTGCACTGGATGCCGTTGTCGGAACTGGACCAAATTGAAATGGGACCACACGGGAAGTACCAGCTTTCAAATAAAAAAAGAATAATAAAAATCGGTTCACCCAGTCCAAAGTTATGAGTTTTATTCATATATCGTAAACCAGAGCATCCACCTGTGTTATTCTCATACTTTTCTGTTATGAGATATGTCAAGAAATCAAAATTCTCGATAAACATTAGTAATAATATTATATTTCCAATGTAATGATGAGAAAATCGATCTCTTAGATAACATATTTTACTCTATACTCTGTATTGTTACTGAAATAACTTCTGTCACATTTCCCTCTGCAGTAATAAACTTACTACCCACGTACGCTCACGTCTCAATCTTCATTATACTATGTACGTAGCTCTTGATAATAATCAAATAATAGATTCTTTTGCTATCCTATAGTGTATAAATAAACTATAATGCATATCTTCCGTTAGTTTGACAGTGACATATTAAGAACACAATTGGATACTTTTGGTACATTTTTAAGTACAGTTATTTTCCCAATCGATTAATAAAACAAAAGCCGTATTAATAAAGAATCTTGTGATTTATATTGTAAGTACTTTTTGCTGGTGGCTTCGAGAGCAATACACTTTGACTGCCACACCGTAATCATATGTTTATTTTAGGACGCGACGGATGATTTTTTACAATTGTAAACAGATCTAGCGCTCCGATCACCAATGATAACCATGGTGTCATAAGAGAAACCGTAGCCGGTTATAGATGATCATTGTGGCAGTATTCTGTAGGCGGTAGAGCCACGCTGAAACTATTACTGGTGTCAGCATGAATGGGTCAGCTCGCCCGAGGTACTACCACTCTCTCACAGAAACACCCACGTGAAGTAATAGTGCTTCGTGCATTGTTGCGTTTCTTTCGGTCAGTGAGAGCGCCGGAGGTCAATTTCCCCTACCCCTGTGGGTCACCTGATGTTAAGTGATCACCACCGTCCATAGACACTAGCAACACCAGGGGAGTCGCAAGTGCGTTGCCAACCTGTGTATGAAGAAAGGGGAGGGGAAGGGGAAGGGGCAGAAGAGAAGAAATGTGGGCCTCCGGCGCTCTGACTGACCAAACGAAACGCAACAATGCAAGCACTGTTACTTCATGGCGGTTTTCTGTGGGAGAGTGGTACTGCCCTGGTTTTTAAACTGTGAACATTGTAATAATATTAGCTATGAAGTCGAGATCTTAGCTCTAGCGCGCAACACAATATCTCGATGCCATAGGCTTTCACATTTCGGCTTTTAGGTAATGCTGGATTTTGACGGTCGATTAACGCGACACTTCCCTTCCGATACCACACATCCCACATGTTCCGCTTACGCTGTTTACCTTATTCTCGCATAGATACTTTGTAGGCGTCATTCTGAATTGTAATAACTCCACGCCTAAAAACATCGTAGCATTATTTTAAAATATACAACTTTTCTCAACAAATAGGCCATGCAAAACTGCAAAAATATTTTTTTAAACGTGACTGTTAGTTCTAGAGACTTTTAAACAAACAAAGAGTCAAATAATCAATGTTCTGCAGTTTAATTATTTTAACTAATATTTTTTAAACATTCGATTAGTTCTTATTTGGTTTAACCGCGAGCGAACATCAACGCACGAAGTTTCTAGAAAAAAGAAAATAGAACGACCCCAACTTATTTTACAACACGAAACATATTCCATTCCTTTAAAAGGCACATAATGGAGACACGCAAGGGTAAAAATTCCATTATTTAATACAATTTGACATGACATCATTCAGTACTCCCCCATTAACTAAAGCACACCGTAGTTACCTACCGGAGTTATGATTGTTCTCGCGTGCAATGTCTACAATATTTCTAGCCACGAATTAAATTTTCGTATGTTTTCTTTCCTATAACTCTTCAGAAAATCATCCATATGCGATAAATTAGTGATACACACTTTTGTATACGAGAACCTTTCCTATATTAACCAATTTTATTACATTAGGCCTTTTTGTAAACCAAAAAAAATAAATAATAGTTTAAAAAAACTAAAAAAACACGCTTTCATATAAAATCCAACTAAAAAACAGAAAATAATATTTAATAAATTTGGATTAAGAATAGTGTAAATTAGAAATAAATGTATATTTTTGTAAAAAGTGACAAAAAAATGATAAAAATACTGATATCTGGAGGTGCTGATACTAACATGCGATGCGTCACTGTTAATATCAGCACCTCCAGATATCAGTATTTTTATCATTTTTTTGTCACTTTTTACAAAAATATACATTTATTTCTAATTTACACTATTCTTAATCCAAATTTATTAAATTTTATTTTCTGTTTTTTAGTTGGATTTTATATGAAAGCGTGTTTTTTTAAACTATTATTTATTTTTAATTTTTTAGTTAAAAATTTTTTTAACTTTTTTTTTCGGATTATTGCATTGTCATCGACCTTTGACAGGTGTGCAAAAAGTAAGTTTGAAAGGTGTGAAAAGTAGGACAAAATCGAGCTCAAAGGGGTCGGTTACAAACAAACATACAGGTGAAGCTAATAAAAGCTTGATAAAAATGTATTGATTTTTTTGTTGTTTGAAAACTCTGATCTCTGAAAATACGAGATTGGAAATACCATTCTCGAACTGTATAGGCAATTTATTGAGGAAGATCATATGATATACTATATCACACTACGGCCGTTAGGAGTAGAGCAATTACCTTTCTCCTTTCCCTACCCCTCCCCCATACATAGGCTGGCAACGCACTTGCGACTCCCCTGGTGTTGCTAGTGTTTATGGACAGTGGTGATCACTTACCATCAGATGACCCACCTGTTCGTTTGCCTGCTTTTGACATTAAAAAAAAGTGTAGCTGAGAGTATACGTAAAGTGAGAAAATGATATAGTGCTGGTAGGTCTGGTAGCGGGTCGCGGGGTATCGGGGTCTGAGGGCGGAATGTACCGAGCACGGATGAAACCGCAGAACATAGGTCGTATGTTATATATACGAACGTTGTCAATTAATTTTTTTATATTTTTTTCGTAGTTATAAGAAAAATTATCTTAATAAAATTTAATATACAAATTGAATTCCATATAAGTTTAAAAAAAACACCACGCACCCTGAAAATCTCAACAGTCGAATAATCAGAAAATTACGAAGTCGTATTGTAACGCTGACATCCGATTCTTTGCCGAGCGTCAGTGCATCAAATGAGAGATGATTATATAGAACTAGCAGTCCCGCCAAGCGTAGTCCCGCCTTGATAATATAAAAAAATTCTAAAACTCAACCGCAGCGCCAACTACCGGGTGCAATTGTGAATCTAAACCATTTTCGGATCCACTGGAACACGCACACAAAATTTCATCAAAATCGGTCCAACTGTTTAGGAGGAGTTCATTGACTTACACACGTACAGAAAAGAAATTTATATATAAAGATAATAACTTTGAGCGCTCCGTAGGTATACCGAATAGAGATATTCATTTGCACTAACAAATCCAATGTTATTAAACCTACTAACTTGTATGTAACAGGTATGTATGTAACATATACTAACATCTTCAGCACAATGAGTTTAAATAATACACCAGGTTAAACCGAAAGCCGAGCCAATATGAAAGTGTAAAGACAATATTAAGTTCAACTTAATTATTGCAATAATAAACAGAACTAAATTTCGAAAGAGTTTTATGTATAAATCAAATGTACTACTTCACAGACAAATAAATATTTCGTACCGTACCAATGCGCGAATTACCTCCTTGAATTCTTTTACGCCTTAGATATCAAGGCTGCAGGAAAGTGCAGGAGACATCGTGTGCTGCTACTGACGGCTAATATCCGACCATACTATAGTCTACCTCATCTGTTATATGGAAAATATAATACAAATTAAACGAAGTTAACAATAATAACGTAAGGTGCATTTGTGAATTGAATTATCATTCGGTCAATAAATGCACAATCGTAATATCACTTTTAGGGCTGTAATTAGAAAAACTTACTTCACCTGAGAAACGTTGTAAATAGTACAAACTTAAAGAACAGAAAAGTATAACTGAAGTTAAATCCGAATTAGGTCATCCCTAACTGAACTACATTATAGAACAGGTGTTCAAACTTTTCTGATTAGGGCAGTAGCTGGAGGACTACCATAGGGATAAAAAATAAATTTTGAACCAAAAACTAGAGACCGCTTTGTTAAAAATTGTCGAAATTATAGCGAAAAGTCATGACCACAGATATTCAAATACTGGCCACTATAATTAATGACGTTATTGATTACAAATATAAAAATGATTTTCAAGATATATTCCGTTGGCAAACGATTTAAAGACATTTTTTAAGATCGAATGGCCTAAAAAACGCTCAGTTTCTAAACGCAACCGTTCTTTTTATTAATATATTTAATAAAAATATTTACTTCAGTCGCCAAATTAATTAAACCTTAATAAAAAAACACGTTGCCTAAGTAAAGATGCATCATGTATTAAAGTAAAGAAAATGCAAAACATTATCATTACGTTATTAATTAAAATAAAGCCCAGCCGTTTTCACTAATTAACGCCTTCTCATTTCATAATCACATTAGACAGCGACCATTTGTAAACAAGAAATAATTCATGTGTAAAGCATTTGCTTGAACACGGACGTGCTTCTATATTCTGTTGCTTAATACCTTCAGAGAATTGTAAATAATATTTTAGTAATAATTCTGAAGTATGTTTCTCATTTAAATATAAATAGCACGGTGGTGGTAAAGCCACGCTGAAGCTATTACTGGTTTCAGAATTAATGGGTCGGCTCGCTCGGAGTAGTACTTCCCGACCCACAGAAAACCGACGTGAAGTAACATTGCTTGCATTGTTCGGAGCGCCGGAGCACCCAAATTGCCCCTTCTCCCCACTTTCCGAACCCGTCTCCCCCAAAACACAGGCTGGCAACGCATTGGCGACTCCCCCGGTGTTGCTAGGGTCTATGGACGGCGGTGATCACTTACCATCAGGTGACCCGCCTGTTCGTTTGCCCCCTATAATATAAAAAAAGCAAGTGCTTGTTTTTTGGTATTTTATTTATTTACAAAAAATCTATTTCCAATTTCGAACAATCTTTATAACGATATTATAACTCAGAGCTTCCCACACTTATGGATTCACGTACCCCTATTAGACTATCTAGAGTATGGCGAAACTCTTAAAAAAACTGACTATCTACAGAACAAGTCAAGGTTTTTTTTTATATAATAGGAGGCAAACGAATAGATGGGTCACCTGATATTAAGTGATCACCACCGTCCATAGCCACTAGCAACACCAAGGGAGTCGCAAGAGCGTCGCCAGCCTGTGTTTGGGGGAAAGGTGAGGGGAAATGGGCCTCCGGCGCTCATACTGACCGAACGAAACGCAACACTGCAAGCACTGTTACGTCGCGTCGCTGTTTCTGTGGGTCGGGTGGGAGTACCCCGGGCAAGCCGACCCATTCATGTTGAAATCAGTAACAGCGTCAGCGTGGCTCTATCACGTACAAAGTTACATTTTCACGACTTAACTACTCAACCGATCATCATGAATCATCATTTTGCACACACGTTGTAAGAAAGTCTCGAAGGGAAGAATAAGTACACATTAACGCAAGCGAATCAGTGAGCAAAACTAGTTCAATATATTTTGAAATTTCTTCTATTTATTTTGTAAGCATAGAATATGGACAATTCGTAAAATTCTGTGATCTGTTTATTATAAATTATAAATGAATGCATTATTCTTACGAGTAAATCATACAATGAACTGTGAAACAGAGAAGTTCGGAATAATTCGGAAGACCTACCCTAAGTAAACTCAATTACCTCAATAAAGTCATTGTTAAATTATAGAACATTGTACACGGATTAATATTAAGACTTCATGAATTTATTATAACTAATCACTATTCTATAATTCGATGACACTGTGAAATTTCGCGAACTAACTGCTAAATTCGAACGCAATTTTTGAAGTTATACTTCTTTTGGCGCGTTAGGGAAAAATGATGAGAGTAATTTTTTACGATGCGCGCGCACACCGTCACGAAAAACCGACACCCTGAAGTTAGTTATAGTCAACATTTTGTTTCTTTGTATTTGTTGTTTGTATTTTTTTGTATTAAAACTATATACAATGTATTAAATACCTTTTTTCTCTTATAAGTGTCGTTTTTTCTACAAACGTAGAATAAGGCGAAAGATAAAAATTTTGAAAAGATTTTTATCTTGTTACGCCAAAGAAGTATAACTTCTAACGCGTGTACATAAGTACACACACACTTTTTTTATTTACAAATTGATGTTTCACCGTGAAATTGTTGTGTTGTTGAAAATGGTATCCTAAATATAAAAATGACTCTCAATTGCCACTGCAGTAACATGAAATCAGGCATATGACGATAACTTTTCAAATAGTGATCAATAATTGAAGAATAGAATAGAATCAATAATTAAAGAATACAACGAAAGAAAATACAAGATACATTTCCGTTTCCTAAAACCCTTTTAGAGACTTATGAAATTCATATATATCTGCTTCATGGTATAATGTAAATAATTAAGAGTAACTTATTTAATAAAAAGATTTAAATTATTTCATGAGACTAGTCGCTTCCTCAATGGACATATTCTCTGTCTTGTTAAATATAACTAAGTCTACGTTACTCAAACTTTTTTATATATACATTATACACGCTAAAGTGACAGCATTGTATCTGATAGTAAGCGCAGTAAAATCTAAGAACAACGATGGCAACCGAGAGAGTGCTAATCCCTCAGCGGCCGTAGCTGTCTCGTTGCCTTGGAAGCGATTAAGCTGCTTGATATACTGTGGTCAATCCTAAAACCCAATAAATAAAAGGCGAGATATACCACCATAGGCACTAAGGTCACGATCCAATCCGGTACAGACTTACACTATTAGAATAAGTCGCCAACAATAAAGCATAATGTATACATTTTTCAAACGAAATGTCCAAACTGCCTAATTCTTCTCTTGCGGGTATTCCGGTGAAGCTGTAAAGGGCTTACAAGGCCAATAGCATAGGCAGTTCGAAAAAAAAACTTCTCTTGCTGTAGACGAGTAATAATAATTACATCTATACATATAACAAAAGCTTACTGATTAAAGTAAATCATAAAGTATCCCTAAAAGCTATTTACAACATTATAGATTCTGAAATATCTGCCGACTTATGTAAGAAGTACTTTGTACCTTATAAATATGCGGATTGGTTGTATACTTCTTTAAAATTATGGAAAAATTGAAATCTTTTACTTTTTATTCAACAAATTATTGACGTATTAGGTCTGGTGCATAGAATAACGCTGTCTAAAGCTTTTTCATAAACTCACGTTTAAAATATATAGTAAGATTCATTCAAGAATCAATCCAAAATATTGACTATTTGTGAGTGGTATAAAAAAGCGGCTGATTTTAGAAACTCTGTTTCCAAAATGTTTAAAGAGAAAACTGGTAAGTGAGAGACAATACTCTCGTCTGTTTTCGGAACGTCATGCAATATGACAGTTTTTCAGCGAAACGCGAATCAATATTCATTGTGCAAGCGTACTCTACTCTCTTATCAAATTTGTCTCCGTGTAACCGGTAACGAAATTTCCAGAATTTATGTGCACAAGCTTTGACGTAAAATTTTTCTGTGCCAATATTTATTTATTAGGATCATAATCCGATTTTTCCTTGTCTTCATATATTTTTTTATACTTCATAGGTTTTAGCGTTTTGGCCTGACGTCAAATAACGATGTGGTCTGAAAAGGTAAACACACTAAACTTAGAGGTACTAGAGGTACCGGAGGACCACTTCCCCTTCCCTCAACCCTCCCTCCCCCTCTCCTCTCCCCTTCCCTCCAAACACAGGCTGACAACGCACTTGCCACTTCCATGGTGTTGCTAGTGCCTATGGACAGCGGTGATCACTTAACATCAGGTGATCCGCCGGTCCGTCCGCCTCCTTTGAAATAAAAAAATATATAAAAAATACTGGCTCTCAAGTGTTGCTCTCGAAATATACCCATAGATGCTTAGCTACACATTTGAAACTTGAGACTAGTAGCTAGCCCGGCGGGTTTGAAAAAAGGCCTAACACATGGCTTTACCATGGTGTTTTCCTTCACCAAAAGCTTCTAATACCCCGTAATAATTCAAACCTACGTCGATCAAAGATGTTTCCAACTACACTAGCCACTGAACCATTATGGCTACATTTTCGATATAGTAGAATGTTATTACCTAGCTTTCGTAAGAAACTAGTAGGATTTCTAGAATGTCTGTATTCTGGAAACTCCTACCAACGGTTTTTAGAAATTACATAAAAGTGCACATAGCCGTCATATTCTAGTATTATCAGTTCCTGGGCATTCCTGATAAAGGGATGAGACTCATATTTGTTATAACTTTTTAACATGTTAAAACTTCACATGAGACAAGAAAATTAATATGAAACAGAATCATGCCTCAGTCAGGTGTAACGACATACCTGCGACCGAACTGACACAATAATGACTAGTATATCCTATGGATTCTGCCATATAAATCGAGAGGGTGGTGTAGGTCTGAGGCAGCCAACATTGTCATAGAACATTCTCAAGCATTGCAATGTTGATGGAGAGTTTTATTCACAAATTATAGCTTACTATGAAAAAAATAACTTGAAGAATGTTTTAAAGCCTCATTTGTAAAAGACCAATGTTGATAAGTCCAAGCTAAGAAATACGCTTAATAATTCTTAACAGTTTTATTTAGAGTCCTTTTTATTTTCTCATATACTGATAACACTTAATTAATTATCTCCAACGCTTAAATATATTGGTGGTCTTATACGTAATTTACTATTGCCAAAGACTTAAGACGTAAACATAGATAGTTGGTAAGACTCATGAAGACGTCTATAAAGACGATTATATCTGCAGACGCTCATATATTATATCACAATTCGAAGCTAGTCGCTATTCAAGCATTTCGTTTATATATTTCAGTAATGCATTCTAGTGTAGTAAAATAGTTAATAGAGATAATTGACAAAAAGATGTGGTACTAGGTGGTAAATGATTCTTCTAAATAAATAATTATCTATAAAGGGCCTATCAAATGCATCTACCGGGCCATGCTAATAGGTTCTTGGCAATAGGTAATTGGTAGATCCTTATCAAAAGCCCTAAAGCTATGGTTTCATCACTATATTTCCCTTTACCAAAAGTTCTAACACAGTTGCAAAGATTGGAACTTACGTTGATCGATACGGTGTCCGAACTCGCTATCAACACGCATCATGGCTTAAAAATAATAATTCCAAACAATTTTAAATTTTGACATATTCATCGATGTGGTATACCTTCACTTCTATCGTATTACTGTCAGTATATCCCGATATTATCGATAGATTGTTGCAAGCTTAGCCAGTACCCACGCTCAACCACGTCGTTACATATCATATCAGATTGCGGCCAAACGCAAGCCTATCAATAATAAAAAATAATAAAATACGTCTCATTAATAGCCTCCATCTAATATTTTATTAGGGTGTTTACTGCATATACGAATATTTTTACGAACGGCAGATAATGAAATTACTAATATGTTTTCTTACTTGTCCGGGTTAATCGATCTTGATGATAGTTTTACTAAGAAGATAAGTGTACATCTGATAAGAAAACTTATCAGAGGTTACGTATTATTACACATTTACATTTATGGCTTATGCAGTAATTAAATACTATAAAAAAGATGTAATCGGTAAGAGGGCTTATTTACGGAAATTTTATTGACCTGAGCAACATTCTTTTTTCGACCAACACGATGGAACGACAATAAGACAACGAGCACACAAAACAATTTGAATGAGAGATGATTTTTTTTTCGAATTGGCTATTCTATTGGCTTATTAAGGCCTTAACAGCTTCTACTACTACGACACAAGATAATTTGAATGAGACAAGAGGACGCGACTGATTTGATATACCCGGAAAAATGATTTTATGCCAGACCGACAGCCACATGTCATCCAGTGACAACAATCAAATGAATGCGCAAGCTATTTCGACAGTAGCGACATCTCTTAACAACAAACAAAAGCTTTATTCAATAGTTAACTGTAATGCAAAGCTAGTTTTGTCAAGAGCAGAGTTGTAGAGATATTAATGATGAAATTCCAATGTATATAAAAGTCCCTTGATTAATTCAAAACACTCATATAAAAAAACTTACATATTTAAAAGTCATGAAGTTTTTATATAATAATATTAAAAAAATATACTCTAAGAATTCACCAGAACTTCTTAGACCTACTAATATTTAAATAACTATAAATTTCTCTTTTAAGATTTCCTTTTTGTATCTTGGAAACCCAAAGTCCAAATTAAAATAGGAACCCTTACGAATATTTTGTCTCCAAAAAAAAAATATCCAAATCAGTTTCTAAATGATGAAGTCCTAAGATAAAATACATTTAAAAAAATCAACCAAATAAAAATCCTTTATCGAGTCGCTTAACAAAACCATTTTCATCTGATAGAAGTCACGTCTACCAGCTAGTATTTTATAGCTATTGTAACCTACAAATAAGTGTAAAAAAGGCTCTAAAAATAAACCCGCTTGATATATTATAATATAAAGAGGTCCCATAAAAAATCGTGGAAGTTGTTAACGTTGATAGATTGTGCAAATAATCAAGCGGAAAGTATACCATTTTCCGTTGACCTGACCTGGGTTGAACTTGGTAAATTACCTGACGACGTGGCTACAGGCCGCCTATGTTTTTTCCACTCCGCTTCGACATCGATCATGGGACGGAACATAGAAGATAAGTAATGCTCTGTGAATTTTTTCAAACTTTATTCCTTTCGTCGCTATCTATTGTTAGTTGTTTTAATTAGAAAATAATTACACAGAGACTAGGTTTTAATATGATTTTAATTTAATAGAATTTAAAGTTAGAATAAACGTAATTGGAAAACGTATTTTTGATTTTTTGTAAAATTTGATTTGAGAATAAACACTATAATTCAAAACATAACGTGACTGGAAAGTATATTTAGTTGTAGAATTTAAATTCAGAATAAATTATTTAATTAACGTACTTGGAAGAGGTTTTATTTTAATATGAATTAAGAATACACTATTTAATTTAAATCGTAACGTATACGTACGTTATGATACGTTACGTTCGACTTATGAGACAAAGTACAGTACTAATAGCTATGAATAGTCAACTATAATAGACTTCATCGTATCGCAGGGTTCACTGAACTTAAATATTGATTTTTATATTATACTTGCTATATCTACGGCTTCGAACGCGTTTTTTACTATTTATTGCAATAAATAATAGTTGAGTTATAATAAAATGGTTATCATACCAAATTTAATAGTTATCTTTTCAATATTTTAATAATAAGGTAAAAACAGACAGTCAGACAAGCTTACTTTCGCATTATTTATTATGTGTGGACAACAAGTGTTCGAGTATCTGAAATATTGTCTAATTATGTTATAATATTCAATCTTCAAAAATAACACATGCCAAAACCTCGTTAATGATCATTCCGAGACCGTCATTATGAGAATTTGCATATACGTTCTTAAAGGCAAAAAAAGGAAATAGGGTACCTTCATCTAGAAAAAGGTACTATTTTCTAGGGTTAGGTCAAATCTACATTAACGCGAGCAAAACCGCGGGCAGAACCTAGTCTAAATATACTTTTAGAATTTAGAAATCCTATGAAACTGTGTTTTATTATCTATACATATAATAAAAATGTAACTGACCGTTGTCTGTACATGAAATCTATATGAGAAAAACTATTATTAGGGGTCTTTATAAACGCAATAGAACCCGAAACAATAATTTTTTGAATTTTTGTCTGTTTGTCTGTGCGTTTGTGCACGCTAATCTCAGAAACAGCTTATCCGATTTAGATGTAGTTTTCACTGATATATTTTGGTAAGCTTCACTTAACATTTAGTGTTTGTTTCATGTCAATCAGTAAATAAATAAAAAAGTTATGCCAATTTCAAGAATCACGTCGAACATTTGTTAAGCTATCTCTCTACTGTTCTTTCTCTGTTCAGTAGCATTGACTGCAACTTTACTAAATTTCATAATAATAATAATGGTCTCTATAACATTATGATTACATAATAATAATAAATATAAGTTAAAAATGATCAGTTTCGGAAATTTTTGATAACCAATATAAGTTGACCTCAGATCTATATCATCAATCATATGAAATTGGGTTCAGCTTAGGCTGGACGATATAGGTTGTACACGTCTGCGCGGGTATATAAAGCCGAGAGCCGCGCCGCTGCTTGCCACTGAAGAGGACGCCCGGGCTTATACCCGCTGTATATGATACCCAAACATCAATGAGCATGCCCGGAATAACAATAGAAGCCTGGAGGGGGGAGCGCCGGCTCGCGCAGTGTTTTCGCTGCCAGCAGTTCCGGCAATTCTCTCTACAATGCCATCGCCAGATTGCCTGCGTGCGGTGCGGGGAGCCACACCCCGCCCGACTATGTGACCGCCCGTGAGATGAGCCGGCGACCTGCGCCAACTGCGGGAGCGCTCACACGGCCAACAACAAATCCCCAGATGATGTCCAGTGTTCAAGCGCGAGTTACGGAACCGCCGGACCAGACCCCGGACTGACCGGCCGTGGGTACGTACCACTATTGCCCAACCGGTGGTGGAGGAGACGGCGCTGGCGAGCGTCATGGCCCACGCCAGCATTCCCCCCCCCCTCCTCCCCTAGGGGTCCCAAGACCGCCAGACGAAAGGGAAGAGGCCCACAAAAGCAAAAAGACACCCATAAAGCAGCAGAAGAGCTGTATGAATCAATACAAGCCTACATCGAAGCCCGCAGACGAAGACTAGAGAAAGCCTCCCCGAAAGAAGCCTGCGCCATCAGAGCGGATTTCGGGGACCAAATGTGGAAGTTGCTGCGCAACTAATGCGCCTCAAGCATGCCGGTCTGCCCTTCACCCTTCACAGAACCGAGACGACAATCGCACACCGACGGATATTCGAGACCTCTCCGGAAGAGCGCCTTTCAAGAGGCACGCATTCCAATACACAAGACACCCCCGCGCTAGACGGGGGGAGAGCGAAGCCACCGCCAGAGGGGTAACCCTGATGCGGTCCCCCCACGTGCCCCTCACGGGGCGAACGAGAAGAAACCCCCGCCGCTGCTTGCCCAAATTTTAGGTTTATTAAAATTTTTCGCATTTAAAAATATAATTGAAACCGGTGATAACCGATTTGATGCAGACGAAGTTGCACGGGTACACCTAGTATCAAATATATCTGGTATGTAAAATTACCTTCCTCGCCTACCTAAATAGTAAGGAGAGGCTGAACAAAGCTAATAATATTATACTTCAAGAATATCCGAACCGACGTAACGGTACTTATCCTCAAAACGAACCCGGGACCCGAAAACATTTCAGTTCTTTGATCTTATTTTAATCTGATCCGATCATAAGTTTAAGATGCTTAATCAGTCAAAATAAGTTGTTGCGCGTTTGCCTCTTTTGTAATATAACTAGCAATAACATACGATTTGTTGGGTTTTGTTTTGTTATTTGAAGTTTGTTTAAATGATGTAACGTTTAAATAATATTGTAACATAGTCAATACGCGCCATCGTCAATTTAAAACAAGCTGTAATCAGTCATTATGCTTCCATGAGACAGGCATTGCCTAGTTTGAGGCCATAGTTAGTAGGGCTAATATTATACACAGGATTTTAGAAAATAAAGATATTTGTGTATTACAGTACGCAGTTCTTCTTACAAATACACTATTATGTATTATCATTACATAGTATAAAACAAAGTCCCCTATCGCGTCTGCCTGTCTGTCTGTTCGCGATAAACTCAAAAACTACCGAAAAGATGTTCATGCGGTTTTCACCAGTGGATAGAGTGATTCATGAGGAACGTTTTAGTGTATAATTTGTCAAGGACTTTTTTATAATCAGGGCAGGACAACGTCTGCCGGGACCGCTAGTGTGATATAATTTTTTTTTAATACTAGCTGCACCCACGGCTTCGCTCGCGTTTGTATAGATTTGACCTATTACTCAGGAACAACACTTTTTTAATAGGTTATAAAATGCTAAAAGAACTTAAATCTTAATTGACAGTTTTATGGTTTCACGTGTTCGAAGAAACACAAGATAAAAGAACAAACAGTCGTATGAGTATAAAGAATTTGGTATTCTATATAACATATTGAAGGTTTTATTGAAAACAAAATTATACCAAACACTAGCTGTTCCCGCGACTTCGTCCGCGTGAAATAGTTACTCTGGCTAACACTAACACGCAGCGAAAGTTCTCAAGAGGAAGAAAAAACTATGTGGAAACATTCTTCATTGGTGCTCCGCTCCTATTGATCTCAGCGTGATGATATATAGCCTATAGCCTTCCTCGATAAAGCTATATGAGCTATCTAGCACTGAAAGATTTTTTCAAATCCGACCAGTAGTTTCTTAGATTAGCTCGTTCAACCAAATAAACAAACCCTGTAACTTTATAATTATACCAAATATTTGATAAATTGTCATTGACTTTATATTCTTATAGTGATGGGAAAACGTTTGCAAAATTTTATTTGCCAAACAAACGTTTGTCGTTGTATGTTTGTTGCGGTCGCGCGATGCCGGCAAAACTAGTTATTGTTAAAATATTTACGCTTCGCTAACCGCACTAGTTCACTTTCGGTTTACTTAGGACGAGCAGTTCCTGAGTCAGCACATTTGTGAACGACCATTCGCAAACACCAAGTTTAACACAACACGGCCCCTGCATTATCTTCACAGCCGTAATCGTGTGAGTACCGCCGAAGGTGTAGTTAGTGGGTTTTAGGTCACAACGCACTCGGGATTTTATTTATGTGCCACAAGTTGGTTCTTAACTAGTTTTAGTATATATACTGTTTAATTAAGTAAGATAATGTTTAATTATAATGAATATTCCACATTATTATAAATTATACTTAACTAGTAATTTTTGTTGCTAAGCTAAACTTTAAATATATAAAACCTGGGAATAAAATTTGATAGAACTCCACAAATAATTTTAATTATATCTGTACATATAATAAGAATGTAAACTTAACGCGTCTGTACTTTTTCGATTTTCGTGAAAATAATTGTTACAGGTCTCTAGGAATAAGTAATCGAATACATTTCAATCATTTTTAGAAATATCTGTCTGTCTGTCTATTTGTCTGTCTGTTTGTATGAACACGCATCACTGCTAAAGTACTGCGTTCAAAATAAAACCTCATATAAGGAAATGATAAAGCATATCCTCGGGAGTAAGTCCTAGTCTTTATTTCATTAAAATCGGTTCACTCTATGAAAAGTTATTTAATGGCGCCGCGACTTAAGTATGAGAGAAAAGTAGATAAGCAAGTGAACTACCTAAATACGTTCAGATGACTTTATTAGTCATTATTTTGTTTATCAGGTTCCACGTGGACGAAGTCGCGGGCACAGCTAGTTTTTAATATAATTGTACTTCCTTTTAGTTCCTCATCTCCCTACTTCAAATGGTATTAAATCATTAAAATATTTCATTTATTTCTTAACACACCCAAATTTGAATTTTAAAGAAGTGTAACGCCGTGTACAGAACAGTCGATTAAAATGAAAAATATAATTAGTCAAAAACAACCGAACAGTACAAACTTTTGACTGTTACTATGAACGTAAAATAGTTTTCTTTTTCAAATAATCACAATAATATCTAAATGTCGTATATAATTTAAGTGTTATTTAGTTTAAATAAGCAGTAAAATAATTACGTAAAAAAATTTATAAAGCAGTATAAAGTGTACACAAAAAATATTAATAATGAAGGGAAAAAGATGTTTCATTTAATCAATGTCACGTCTATTAGAAAGAATAATCGTTATCAAATTATTATCTAAAAAAAATAGCCACTCTTTAAAAAAAACAATGACAACAGTTTTGAAACTGCAAGCTCAAAACCTTAATATGTCGACCATAAATGAATAAAGATTCCTAGGTGTCTACTTTCTATTTAACCGACAACATGCTCTACGCAAATATTATGAAATAATAAAAAAAAGGAGTTGGAATTCAAGTTTAAAAATATTATCCAAAGGTCGACCATTTGACTAAATCAATAAGTGAACCAAAAAAATTAGCTGTTTTCCAGTTAATTAAATTTCTTTTGGCGCTTATTGTCTTCATAAAAACTTTTGACATAGATGATAATGTTATTTGCATTATAAAGTAATTAGTTGTGTCGTGTTATAAGATTAGTGTTTTTTACGGATTCAAAATTCCAACAAAACGATACTCCTACCGTTCGAAGTTTTCGGAACATTTTTGGCATATACAAAAATTCATGTTCCGTTTGATTACTCCTAATTCACTTGCTCTCAATTACCGAACTATAATAATATATTACGGAAATATTATAATTACTACACAAAATAATCAAATAACCCAAGTTTATGAATTAGAAGGAAAAACTAGGCCATGAGAGATTAAGGTTTGCCAGCAACTCGCAATGTATTTCGTACATAACTTCAAAGACACGACCTCTGTCTCGAGTATCGTGATAAGTTCTACAATGTAAAGAAATCTAAGCTCTGCGAATATTTGGAAAAAATTACACGACGAAGCAACGTGTATGTCGTTTGAAGCTTTCGTGTCAGACATTTTAGACACGTATCACGTTCAACGTTTTTCATTTCATCACTATATGATAGATGATCATAAGTGACAGTGTGTCATACATCATTGCAATATTTTAAATAGAAGCTAATCAGTGACGGTATATATACCAGATACAAATTACTAGCTTCTGCCCGCGACTTCGTCCGCGTGGAATAGCTACTTTGGTCTAATAGAAAAAAAACCCCGATTTGAAATATTCTTCATCGGTTTTCAGCTCCTATTAGTCTTAGCATGATATAAACTTTCTCGATAAACGAGCTATCTAATACTGAAAGAATTTTTCAAATCGGACCAGTAGATCCTGAGATTAGCGCGTTCAAGTAAACAAACTCTTCAGCTTTATAATTTAGTATAGATATATTATAAAAATATAGATATACATGTTATAGTACAACATAATGATGGACAGATAATAAGTACAGTACAATTGACTAACAATAATGGCGAACATCGAGATACCATAACCCATAGGCAGTTACAAGAGCCAGTTCGAGTATTACATAAACAATAAAGGTGGGCGGAAGAATCTTTTACTTGCTTCTTTTTGATGACATAAGGAATAGCGGGAACTGGATGTGTAGGTCGGATATGTGAGACGCGCGGTCTTATCTACTAGGCTACAATCGCCCTAGTAGCGAGCCACTACAAACTACACAATAAATTCCTTATTCCTTATTTCGAGACTTGTTAACTACTTGACTATGAATCAGAAAGGAAACCAGAACAGACTAAAATACTTATACAAATTTTTACGTAAGCATTGGAGAGTAAGAAAGCATAGAATACTTTTGCTGACCAGAGGGAAGGGTGGTCAGAAATTGCAAATCTATCTTCATTATATTATTAATGTAAATTCATTACATATCTCATGCTCGCCAGCACGCTTTGTTTCTCAATCTGACTATACGTTATTAGCGTGACGAGCTTTCACAACATCAAAAGACAGCTGAATATATACAGGCTGCATCCGAAATGTGACATGTCTAAGCGCGTCACTATGACAGACGTTAATTCTAGTATAAGATAATCAGTCCAGTCCAGTGGTCGCCAAACCGCGGCCAGCGACCCGCATGCACCTCTTTCTTACCTTCACTGTGGCTCTTCCAAAATTGTTTAATGCAGACACGGAATATTACCTATTAACGTGCCTTGTAAGATACAATTTGTTTTTAGAACACAACTTGAATTACTTTTTATAAGGTCAGCTATCTGCCAGAGAAAGTTTCGTGAAGATCAGTCGAACCGTTTTCGAGATAGCACTGCGGGCGAAGCCACGGTTAACAGTTAGTATAAATTAAAATCGCTTGAATTACTTTTTATAAGGTCATATATCTGTCAATAAAAGTTTCATGAAGATCAGTCTAACCATTTTGAAGATAATACTGCGAGCGAAGCCACGATTAACAGCTAGTCTAAATTAAAATAAACTAAATTACTTTTTATAAGGTCAGCTATCTGCCATTGAAAGTCCCGTGGAAATCGGTCCAACCGTTTTGAAGATAGCATTGCGAACGAAGCCGCGGTTAACAGCTAGTCTAATTTAAAGTAACCAAAGTAACCCGCTGTAATTTTTTCTATCTGCCAGTGAAATTTTCTTCAAAATCGGTCCAGCCGTTTTGGAGATTACCCGGAACAAACAGACAGACAGACAGACCGACAAAAATTTTAAAAATTGCATCTTTTTATCAGAAGCGTGTATACTTTCATACCGAATCAGTCAAAAATTTTTATTTTTATATTACATACAGACACTTTTTTTTTTTTTTTTTTTCGAACTGACTATGCTATTGACCTGGAAAGGTCTTTACAGCTTCACCGGACTACCATACAGACACTTCATTTTTATTATATGTATAGAAGATAGATATAGATAAACAATTTCATACTGTACATTATCATCATCATCTTACCCTCATCCCACATAAGTAGGGTCGCCAGAACATGTTTTCTTTTTCCACTCTACCCTATCAAATGCCATCTCAGTATTCACACCTTTTTTTACACACATATCATTTTCATTTTCATCACACAATCATACTACACATACATAAACAATTAATTGAATATACAGGCTGAAAGTTTAGACAGTAGCAATATTTATGGACGATACTCTGCTCTCGATTCTCGTCCTAAATCAATTAAAAAAAAATAAGTTAATATTTGACTTAATTATTTAGAAAAATACAAAAATTATACGCAATCCTCTGCGAATGTATTTTAAAGCACAGTGTCAATGACTCTCAGGTAATTTCACTTTCACTTGAAAGTGAACGCGGGAATGGCAGGAAAAAAATGAAAGGGTTTATGACCCGTTTTATTATCGAATATTATTAACTCTGGGTCGCCCCTTATAGCTTTTGGCACCGAACATTACACCTAGGTTCATTATAATTGTGTTTATACTTTTAAAAGTCTTAGAACAAACATTAACTAAGGTTCTCTTTGTTCTTTATGAATATTTGTTTTGATATTATTATTTTATATGTTAAATGTGACCATGAAGTATTATACCCTAAGCTGCTGTCCTAGACTATACTGCGAGTGTTTAACCTTTCACCTGGTATACATATACCTCTATCATTGTGTTTATATAGATAATAGTAAGGCACAGAAAAAAATCAAGACGATATAAATACACGAAGACGCAAAAACCTTAATCCTTCTCGGAGGAAAACATTTTGTCCCTTCTTGTTTAGTTAATCTAGATTAATCTCCCACGGAAATTACTTGATCCATAAGGATCACGCCGGCTCGCAAACTTATGCATCTTCATATCGCCTGACGAATAAATATGTGCCAATTGACTAGTAACAAATTCGTACGGCTTATGATAAGGAAATATTCTTTTATTCACGGTAATATTGTTGCAATCTATCCGGTGTCTAGTATATTTATGTAATAGATTGGCTTTGATTAACGTTCGTGCCAACTACAAAAAAAACACCTTCTAGGATACAAACAACTATAATTGTAAAATGGAATCGTGCAAATCATTTCAATTATTTTCAAGTTACAAGACATTAAAAGATAAACAACACAGACGGTACTTTGTATAGTATCGACGGTAAAATGACTAATTGATTAACGTACAAAAATTGTCGATGCCTATTTATGCAATTACCATTTTCACTGTCGATTTGTAAGAATATAATAAAAAACTGTAAATTCAAATAGAAAAAACAAAAATAATTAATCATTATATTTTCAAACTTCCGGTCCATCTTCCGTTCTGTAATTGACTATAATAAAAGAATACAAGATTTCTGAATATATAATGATGCTTCCAATTTTAATTTCATTTGAAAGAATTTTTTTTAATCTTATCTTGGCCTAATTTCATTACAAAATTTCGTTTTTATGACTTATTTTAATCTTCAATATCATGAACTATTGCCTAAAAACGAATAACAATGCAAATTAACGAATAGTATGAATGAACGGAGTTATATAAACATTCTAAATAACCTAGTTCATTGACAATGGCCAATGCTTCCGCGGTGCCCAAACAATAATATAAGAAAAATTGTTTAGCTCGAATTGTAACAATATGTGGAGTTTTAGCGGGATATAAATATATCATGTAAATAATTTTTAATCATAAATTCGAATTATTTTATTCTGTATTGTAATATACGAGACATTTACCCACTTGATAATTAAAGCAACACTCTTCTATAATGAAGATTGGTTACCAACTTAGGAAAATATGTTTTATATATTGCGTTCTTGTTGTTGCTCTTAACTTAGTAACACAATATTAGGTCAAAATAAACATGGACGAAATACAAATTTAACAGTTACTTTAATAACTTAAAAACATAAAACTTATATTACTCATCTATAGTTTAAAATATTTCAAAACATTACGTAAATAATGGTTCAAGTTACTCGTATTTTTATACGGATTTCACAAATATATGACAAAGAAAGGTGACTTTAAGGCTATGTTGGTTTTTAGACAGAAATGATACAAATAAATTCTCACTAAAGACACTGCATAGAAGCACCTACTATATCAACGTAATCAAACTTTTAACTGCGCTACGAAATTCGTAACTATACGCTTAAAAACTTTTTTATATCTTATTAACCTCGTAATTTATACAAATCGGGAAAATAAAAAGATTCAGGGCAATGTCTCATCTCCTTGTTAAGTGCAGTCGGTGGGAATAACATAATTCAATAAGTTTTGGAGGTTAATTCGCTCGAGATGTGGTGAAAATCTACATTTACTGTAAAATTTATGTTATATCTTGAAATAAAGTACTGAATTTTTAATTATTATAAACTGACCAATAAATAAAACTAAAGTCAAGAGCACGTCGCGGTGGCCTAGTGGTTTGACCGGTGGAATATTATTTTGATGTCCGCAGGTTCGAACCCCGGCATGTACCAAAAATTATTTCGGAATTTGCGTACATTTACTAATTTAAATTGGTAACACGGTGACGGTGGAAATGGGCAGAACACATCGCACGTTCCTCTGAAGAAAGATGGCGAAAACGAGTAACAAAATGGACAGGTCCGGAAGGCAAAAGACAAAGGGGCAGACCAAAAGCCCGATGGATAGATGACATTCTTCAATTGGCAGGAAGAGACTGGATAAAAACAGCTAACGGAAAAATGGAAACAAATGGATGAGGCTTATACCCGAAAGGGGCCATGACATATATACCGATATGAAATACATACTCATTTAGCATACTTTTCTATGTATATTCCTTACATATATTTTTTAAATTTTTATAAAAACACTTTTTAAATGTCGTGGAAATAAATAAGGCTTATTATTATATCGACTGACGGTGAAGGAAAACATCGTGAGGAAACCTGAACCTGAGAAATATTCTTATAGTACTACTGTATGTTGGAAAAATATAGAACTGTGGATTTCTCAGAGTTTGAAATCGCCAATACGTCGTGGGCTGGCGTGGTGATTATGGCTATACCTTCCTTCGGGAAGAGGCGTATGACCCTGCAGTGGGTCCCTTACAGGCTGATGATGAAAGTCAAGAGCATGTCGATGTGACGCGAACCCATAGGTTTTTCCTATACCATATAATATTTTTTAATCCCTCAACGCGGCTTAAAAAGTTTTCTTTTCAAAAATAACACTGACTTCATTTTACATAGCATCGATAGCAAATACAACAGTAATTTTAGACCTACTCTAAAAAGAAGGAGGGTCGTAATATCGTTGTATTTTTTAATATATTATACCCAAAACTTCCACATTCGTAGACCGGTTTGGAAAATTTTATTGGCAAGGGGTAATAAACCCTTAGATTTCGAAGATACACCAAGGAACTCCTCGAAATCGAATAGGAAATGTATAAAAAAATGGCCCCAGGGGCAGGTAGAGCAATTGATTTGTGAATATGATTGTCGTAAGGGCGCATAAACATTTAAAATAAAATAATTACCGGAACTATAAGCACTCACCGAAGACCAAAGACGGCTATTCCTGCTACGGCGGTGATTCAGGTGATTTAAAATAATTCAAGAGTGATTGTTTGCGCTTCGATAGCTCTGATATTATTTACAGATATGCTTGCTGTTTGCTAATAAGTAAAACTCCTTTTATGTATTAACGAGTCGACAGTTTGCTAGCTTAAGTTCGAGAGTCCGCGTGGCGCGTGCGTAGGCGCGCGAGGGTGATGTTTCGGTGCGGGTGGTCGGGGTGAGCCGACGCGTACGGGGCTCGCGGTGTGTCCTCACGTGTCAAGGCGCGTGTAGGCGTGGGGGGTGAAGGCTGATTGCAGTCTGCGTTACGGCATAGGCCGTAACAGTGATCAGTAAGCGTTGCATTCAGTCTAAAATGTATTTATCTCACCATAAGGCTGCAGGCTTGCAAGTGCAAACGTTGCAGCGCTGATTTTCCGACAATACCTGCTGTACAGAAATACAGACTAAAGTTCACACTACGAAGACTGCAATTACCAATAGAAATATTTAAAGAATATGGCATTTATCACACAGGACTTAGCCCGCAGCTTCGCACGCATTAATATTGCTTTGTAATATCCCTCGACAACAGTACGTTTTTTTTTGGTTGAAACAGACAACGTGTATGCAAAAAGGACGTAAAAGTGTAACAAACAAACAAACTTAAATACATTTATGGTATTAGTTAAGATTAAATTATATTATACAGATTCGTTAGTTTGTATATTTATGATTATAACTTATCAGTTATGTATATAATCTGTATTTGTATTAATATAACAACGACCGCTTTAGCGGTTATTACTCTCCGGACAAACAGTTAAATTGCCACTCCTTAATGTATAGTTTAAATAAATTCATATTTATATGGTTCACAATAATTATATTTTATCTATATATAATATATAAAACTAGCGGGCTCGACAGACGTTGTTCCGCCCAGATTATGAAAAAATCCTTGACAAATTGTATACTAAAACGTTCCTCATCAATATCTCTATCCACCAGTGAAAGCCGCATGAAAATCCGTTCGGTAGTTTTTGAGTTTATCGCGAACAGACAGACAGACAGACGCGGTAGGGGACTTTGTTTTATACTATGTAATGATAATAAGTGTCTAACACATTAACGCATAAAAATTAGCATACGAGGCACTAAACACTTTTGGAAATTCAATCACTAACGTGGCGAAGAAAAGTAATGAAATTTCTATGGAGAATCCGTCACTTTTCCATTAGTCAGATATTGTTTTATATACAGATATAAAATAAAGACTCAGCATTCGTTATTGCGTAGTAAGCCTGTGCGAAGCCGCTGATAATAATTAATAATGTATGATATAAAACATTTCACCGATTTCCAATTGCACGCTACAAAAAAAAAAGTTGTCTACATGATAATCATATTAATTAACGAATTTAAAGGTTAAGAGCTAGTCACGTGTAGATATATTTATTTTAAACAAAAGAAAATATAAACAAAGTCGTCAGTCGCAACGAATGAATAAAATACGTCTTCTTTGTAGTAATAATCACTGAGCAACGAAAAATTGCGCATAACTTCTTTTGTTGTTAAAAAAATATTCTATGTATAAAAACATTTGAAGAATTCTCTTATCTGACGCAGAGGAAAGCAGTTTCGTTTCATGAAAAGTTAAGAGTAACTCGCACCATATTTCAACGATATTTAAAAATTTTAAAGAAAACTTTTTTTTATTTAAAAATTAAAATACTTGAACAGCTGTAATTTATTTAAGGTTTATGTGATTAAGCTCAGTCGAACATCTGCCCAGTACCATCAGCTTACCTTTCATGTTATGTTGCCTAAGCCTCGGAGAGTGCTGAAGCCCTTTCGGTGTAAAACTTAATCGCTAGCTATTTTAAATTATATCTATGGAAATTAATAGAACGAATTAACATAATGGGTTAAACGTGAAAAGTTAGAAAACGAAGATAAGATAATTTATATACTACTAGCGGGCCCGGCAAACGCTGTCCCGCCCTGACTATAAAAAATACCTTGACAACTAAAACCTTCCCCATGAATCACTGTATCCACCGGTGAAAACCGCATGAAAATCCGTTCAGTAGTTTTTGAGTTTATCGCGAACAGACAGACAGACAGACGCGGTGGGGGACTTTGTTTTATACTATGTAATGATCTTGTATTTAGATTTTAAAGCGAATATTAGTTAATGGTTATATTATATTACATACTTTTCACAACCCACATGTAAACATGGGTCTCTGAATACTGATAAGATAGCCGATCACAAGTATTTATTGATTTCTAAACTAGTTTTTGTATACAGCGGCCTGAAGATAACTGAATTAGAGATAATTTTTTCCAACTGACTAGGTTATTGGCATGGCATAGGCTTCACAGCTTCACCAGACTACTAAGGCGAGCACTTAAGGCACTCCGTCGATTTTATTTTGACAACTAGCCCAAGGGTGCACGGCACACCTCGGCTTGGGCTGTTTTCTATACCGCAAATCTAACTAGCTAAACTTATTTTTTTTAGGGAACAATAACTAAATTATTTTATACTTAAACTAGAGTTTTGCATAGGTGTACTAATGTAGAAAATGAGACCATCTTTCATTTACAGTACGACCATAACTGAATAAAATGGCAAGGGAACAACTATACATCAGTCTGTCCTTTCTACTCACTATTGTTTTCTGTCTCGCTCACTCATTTTTTTATATTGAGATTTTTCGCTTTTCCGTACAATTTGTCAGACATTTTCTTTCATAAAAACCTCGTCCTCAATTACAAACACAGTAAAAAAATAATTAACCAGGTAAGTGCAGCTGTTCTGAAGTGGTACACCTTACATTCAGCAATTGATATTTATTTAGATAGATTTATTTAACCTTAATAGCAATTATATCATAGTAACTGCGACCAGTTGCCCACTTGTAGAAAAAAGATTTAGAGGTATAGCTTTGTAGGGTTCTGGATTTTTTTTTTATATTGTAAATAAAATGAGTGGTGGATTCTATGCAAAGTTTTACTACGCCACACCTATTTCTGCCACCAAGCTGCAATGCTCTGTTGTATTCTGATTAATACGATATATATATATATATATATATATATATATATATATACCTATATATATGGCCTATATTGTAAATAGTCAGTGCTGTGTATAGCTATGTATAATGAACCTTACTATACGGCAGTCCTTAGCCTGCTATAACGGATCACTTCATGATATATGTAGCCAATATAATATATATATATATATATAAGGTTAGTAAGGTAGTAAGTAGGTTAAAGTATAGTAAGGTTCATTATACATAGCTATACACAGCACTGACTATTTACAATATAGGCCATTTACTGGCAAGATTGTTAGCTGCCTAATAATATAAACTTATCGTCATGATGTAGTACAATCGTCGTCAATCGTTTTGGCCGGTCTAGATATAGCCGCAAGTTCGAGCTTGCGCATAATATCCTCTAGATTTTCATACAAAAGAAAACAAAAGTATTATTATATGAATCTAAAATTTCCTATATATATTCTTAATCTATATGTCTCCATGTTATACATATAATATAACTAGCGGGTCCGGCAGACTTTGTTCCGCCCTGATTATAAAACAATCCTTGACAAATCATTACATAGTATAAAACAAAGTCCCCTACCGCGTCTGTCTGTCTGTCTGTTCGCGATAAACTCAAAAACTACTGAACGGATTTCCATGCGGTTTTCATCAGTGGATAAAGTGATTCCTGAGGAACATTTTGGGATATAATTTGTCAAGGATTTATGTTTAATCAGAGCGGGACAACGTCTGCCGGGCCTGCTAGTTATAAATAAAAATGTTGCTCATGAATCACTTTATGCACTGGTGAAAACCGCATGAAGATCCGTTCAGTAGTTTCTGAGTTTATCGCGAACAGACAGACAGACAGACAGACGCGGTAGGGGACTTTGTTTTATACTATGTAATGATACGAATTTTTACATGAATTTGCACAGCTATATTCAGATCGGTCAAAAAGTTTGGACGCGGACTGTACATCAGGTGTGATCATAATTACACATTATTGTATAACGTGGTAAGCGACATGGTTTTTTAAATCATTAAATTAAACAAGTGATTAAAGTAACCGTTTTTTTAATTAATTAATCATATTTCATTTACGCTCTCGCACTAGTGAACTACGGCACTCTCTCGCTCACGACCCACGGGCTTCTAAAACTGGACTGCGTCAGTAATTATTTAGTTCGATTTAATTCGACTCGTTGGTTCGGACACACAGGACGGTGGGATCATGTGAGATTAACAAACAATAGCTTATATATATGTATATACGTATATACAACATTTATCTTTGTTTCAATAAATATGTTACCGAAACAACTGAGTAATGTTAAATTTAGTTCGTAAGTTTCTTTAAAAAATACTAGAAATAATTAAAGGATAAATGACGTTCAACTTTACCTTTTAGATTACTTCTTACTTTTTTTTTCGATCTGACTATGCTAGCAAGGTCTTAACAGCTTCACTGGACTAGCAAGGAAGGCGGAAGGCGAGCGCTTAAGGCACTCAACAGATTTTATTTTGACAACTAGCTCAAGGGTGCGCGGCGCACCTCGGCTTGGGCAGTTACCTGATTCATGCAATTCACAACCTATCTGAGCTAACCTAAGCTATATATTCATACTTATATGAGTTATTGAAACATATATGTGTACCAAGCATACACACCTCAACAACTCTTATATGTATTTTGTGTCGGATAATTTTTCTAAACTATTTCAGTTCAATAAGGGAAAAACAAAAATAAAACCCTTCCACTCTCATGTGTAAGCATGTATGCGTGCACGTGTGTGGAGGTGATATGTGTAATGTTGTTGCAGTGGTGTAAGATTGTGTGTTACTGTATCGCGCGAGCAGCGTACTCAAGGGCTCCACGCCGAACGGACCTAGGCTTGAGCCGCTGCCGAGGGGGGCCTATATTATTTCTTACACGATACAAGGGACTGGCTCTCAAGTATAGCAGCTGAAATACATCAACAGGTGCTTACTTGGCGACAGATTTTAACTCGAGGGTGTTAGCTAGCAAGGCGGATTTATTAAAAAATCCTACCAACATACTATGAATTCATCGCAATGTCTTCCTTCACTGGAAGCTCCTGCTCACTTGCAAAGATTCGAACGTATATCCGTCGACACTATATCCGAACGTTTTATTAACTAAGGCATTATCGCTTCTTCTCCCAGAGAGATCTTCAAAAATATTCACAGAATTGACAGAGTAACGTTCATCGGGTATTTTATTTCCATTCGTGATCCCACTGTAAAGGAAAGATTTGATCTCATTTTCTTCGTTCGTACACCAAAAAGAAGCCGGGACGGGCAGTCTCTAGTACTTAATAAAAGTGAACGCTTTTAAAATAGCAATGCTAATAGTATTTCGTGTCTAAATATCGTTACAATCCGATTTAAATACAGTGCATACTAGGTGCAGACTTTACTCAGTTAGCGTAAACATTGTGTAGTCATAAAAGTGATCTGCAGGCGCGGCAGTCGTTTAGGCTAGGAGGTTGCAAGCACATGATTATCAGTATATCTTTAATAATCCTGACTATTGTTACTATTTACTATCCATATTGTTCTCGAAGTATAAATCAAAACCACATTTACGCGAACGAATCCGTTAGCAAAGGCCTGGTATGGATTATTATGTCATTTGTGTTTAGTGACACGAAATTTTCTAAAATTCTAAAGACCCCAGATATAATTAATATAAATATTATAGACTCTATTTTATTGTAAATATAGATTTTTTTTAAATTACGTGAAAATAAAATAACTCGGATGAATTGCATTTTATTTCAGTATGTATTCACAATACCATACACATATAATTGTATATTATAGTGCACGTTCTTTAGCACTTCCATCTGGAAAATTGCCAGGCGGAAGGGAAAGGTAACGTCCACTATAATATTTAATCATGGATTCCCGCAAAGTTAAAGTATGTTTTTATATACATATACTCACTGAAAACCGACGTGAAGTAACAGTGCTTGCATTGTTGCGTTGCGTTCGGTCAGTGAGAGCGCCGGAGGCTCACCTCCATTACCCTCTCCCTCTTTCCCCCAAACACAGGCTGGCAACGCCCTTAGGACCCCTTGGTGTTGTTAGTGTCTATGGGCGGTGGTGATTACTTACCATCTAGTGACCCGCCTGTTCGTTGGCCCCTATAATAAAAATATATAAATTTATATATATAAATAATAGCTATTTACTTATGAAATTGCCGTTCTGCAGTACTGGCCATTTCAAATCAAAATCATTTTTGTTTGGCTAAGAATTCTAATTTCAAATTAATTTTATTTTAAAAACATGGAATTCTTTTTCCAAAAGTAGGCAATTGTTTATTGATTAGTGTTACATTTTACCATCGCATTTCAATCTTTTTTGTCATCATGGATACGTTAAAAATTCGAGTAATTATGGAATATGAGTACCGTCGTGGCAGCAACGCGGCACAAGCGGCACGCAACATCAACGACTTTTACGGAGCTAACACTACAAACCAACGCACCACCTGTTATTGCTTTGCTCGCTTCCGTTCTGGGAATTTCGACCTGAAAAATGAACCTCGTGGTCGTCCGAAGGCTTTGATCGACAATGACGAATTAAAGGCGATTGTGGAAGCTGATTATACATAATCTATGGCTGAATTAGCAGCGGCTTTCGACGTAAGCGTCAAAACAATATTGGTCCATTTGCGTCAAATTGGCAAGTTAAAAAAGCTTGACAAATGGGTGCCACACGAACTCAATGACCGCCAGCACGAAGTACGCGTCGAGACGTGCCTTGCACTGCTCAACAGACACACAAATGAAGGAATTTTGAACCGCATTGTGACCTGCGATGAAAAACGGATTCTGTTTGATAACCGCAAGTGCTCGGCAAGTTGGTTGGATCCTGGTTCAGCACCTAAACAATGCCCTAAACGCCCTAAATGCCGAAAACTTACCCCTAGAAAAGTGATGGTCACTGTTTGGTGGTCTAGCGCCGGTATGACTCATCACAGCTTCTTACCAAACGGGGTGAGAATTACTGCAGATGTGTACTGTGAAGAACTGAACACAATGATGGAGAAGTTGGCACATCTCCAACCAGCATTGGTCAATCGCTCGTCTCCGCTGCTCCTGCACGACAACGCGCGACCTCATACTGCACAGCAGACGGTCTCCAAGTTGCAAGAACTGGGGTTGGAAGTTCTCCGTCATCTGCCCTACTCACCAGACCTTGCGCCTACAGACTACTACTTTTCCAGAATTTGGATAACTCCTTGGCGGGAAAAAAATTCAATACCCGAGAGGCAGTACAAAATGTCTTTGAAGAATTTGTTGCCTCCCCTCCAGCTGATTTCTTTAAGAAGGGCATCAATAAACTGCATTGGCAAAGATGCATTGACTGCATGGGTGATTACTTCGATTAATACAAATAAGAAATACATGAAAAAAATTCGTTTCAATATTTTCATATAAA
The DNA here is from genome assembly GCA_036509395.1 of Antheraea yamamai. Lineage (NCBI taxonomy): Eukaryota > Metazoa > Arthropoda > Insecta > Lepidoptera > Saturniidae > Antheraea > Antheraea yamamai. The sequence goes on from AP028440.1 coordinate 6,083,907, forward strand.
ACGGCAATTTCATAGGTAAAGACATAATATATACATACCTTTAAATGACTGTTACGGCCTATGCACACGCCTACACGCGCCTTGACACGTAAGGACAGCCCGCGAGCCCCGAACGCGTCGACTCACCCCGACCACCCGCACCAAAACATCACCCTCGCGCGCCTACGCACGCGCCACTCGGACACTCGGACTTAAGCTAGCGCAATGTCGACTCGTTAATTATTTATTATACATGTCATATATAACAAGAACTTTTACTTATGAGTAACCAGCAAGAACATAATATTATCAGAGCTATCGAAGCGCAAACAATGACAATATCATTTAAAACATTAACTTACCAAACATCAAAATCGGTCCAGTAGTTCACTCAATTCAAGTACTACTAATATAAACGAGCAGACAGACAAATAAAAATTTTAAATGCTAAGACGTCATACGCCCAACATCGCTTGACCTCGGAGACAGTACTTTTTTCCGAACGAAAACCACTTTTCTGTACCCCTGACAAAAATTAATGACAATCAGTTGATTAGCTAAGACGTAAAAGCATAACAAATACTCATTTGTAATATTAAAATGATACTGTTACATGTATAGCACAATGGCTTTTGGTCAATTTTCTTTCAGGGTGTGTCGAACTATATACGATTCTGTCTCGACGAGGTGCTTCTACGAACAGTTAAGTAATTGCAGACAACGCTTTCACGCCAATTCATGACAGCACTATATTATGATGTAAATGTTAATGAGAAAAAAACTTCACACCCTATAACAATACTTGTATATTTTAAATAGTTTATATTTTTATTTCTATTAGTAGTTTATTATCCTTCCAATTTATACATATAATAAGAATGTATATTGAAAATGTCTGTACTTTTCAGTTTTTTGCGCATACACTATTGCAAGTGAATAAGAATATGTAATTAAATCAATTTTGGAAATGTCTGTCTGTCTGTTTACGTACGAATCACTGCTAAAATACAATGTTTATGATATAAAACGTCACCAAGAAAATGATAAAGCATATTCTTCAGTAACATTTATTCTTGGTTTCATTAATATCGGTTCACTCCATCTAAGTTTATTATAGTTTTAAGAAACTACTATTTTTATAACCATTACGCGTTGATCAGTGTACGAGTGGGGCAGACGGTATAGTGCGCTTGCACAAGAGACAGGAAGTAAAGGGATAACATTGTTTTCAAAGCAATTTTGTAAGCAAAATATATTATTGCTTTAATTTTTTTCATAGTTTTTCCTCTGCATAAAAGATGTATTGTTAAAATAATAGACAACGCAGATGAAATTGGGGGTTATCAGCTTAATATAATATAATAATAAAATTCTCATGTTGCATACAAACTAATAATTCTAACAGAATCTAATGAACCAATTCTGTTAAGAAATTAATACTATCTGAAGGTTTAATCCATCTTCTATACATATAATAGGAATGTAAAGCTAACGTATCTGTACTTTATAGATTTTTGTGAAAAAAATTGTTGGAATAAGTAATAAAACACATTTCAATAATTTTTAGAAATGTCCGTCTGTCTGTTTGAACACGCATCACTGCTAAAATACTGCGTTCATGATAAAACCTTACCAAGAAAATAAAGCATATCCTCGAGTGACTTTTAGTCTTTGTTTCATTTTAATCGATTGACTCTATCATGTAATTTTAATGACGACGCGACTTAAGTACGAGTGAAATAGAGATAAGTAAATGGACTTAATAAATTCAGATTATTTTATTAGTCACTGTTTTTTTACATTAAGTTCCACGTAGACGAAGTTGCAGACACAGTTAGTATTTCAATATAAACAAATGTCCTTAGTATTAATGCCACTGAATATTTAATAATTACTGAATATGGACAATACATGTCTCAGTCTTAGACAGTGAAATTAATATATATTGTGTAATAAACAAACGTATAGTCGGTCCGTCAGGATATCCAATTAACACTCTGTGAGCACTGTGACTATTTATCCAAGCAGAACTTCGCCCTATAATAACTTCGACATAGAAATATAGAAATGAATGTCCGATTAACGACGTCTTGATTTTTATAGGCCGAACTCTCTAATAAGGTGGCGCTAGTGTTAATGTTCCGGTCGCGTATCGGACGCGTTGTAGCGGTACCGGAAGTAGATGTTTAAATCATTTGTATATCATTTTAGCTTATAAAAATATTATAAAGGCCATATTAAATCATTAATATTAATTATAAATATGGAAATCATTACAATTGTACGAATGGATAATATTTAAATGATCGCCCGGATGATAAAGTGTTTTATTTGCGTGTATCGGTAATGCACTTCAATAAATTCAAACTTTATTGTGATGGAATGTAATAAAAGCCTCTGTAGTTATCTTCTACATAGAAAATACTATTTACGTGTTTTTATTTACATTTAAAGCTTTATTTTAATGTGTCATTATTTTCACCTAATTAGAATGTTATTTTCTAAAGCAAACATTCTGGCTTTATTTTTTACATAGGGAAATCTTTTATGGATACAACACTCTCCCTGGGGAGAGAGTGGGTTATGTCCGACTCGCACGGACTAAAACCCCATGGGTGCCCGCTACCGCCATGATGGGGGGCAAGGGATGATGAGGCACTCCGTATGTCGCCCCGACGGCCGGCTCAGAAAGAAGGTTTTGTAGGTGGTAGAGCCACGCTGAAGCTATTACTGGTTTCAGCCTAAATGGGTCGGCTTGCCCGGGGTAGTACCACCCTCTCACAGAAAACCGACGTGAAGTAACAGTGCTTGCATTTTTGCGTTTCATTCGGTCAGTGAGAGCGCCGGAGACCCACCGTCCACTTTTCCCTTCCGCTTCCCTTCCTCTCCCCCACCCCAACACATGTTGACAACGCACTTGCGACTCCCCTGGTGTTGCACGTGTCTATGGATGGTGGTGATCACTTACATCAGGTGACCCACCTGTTCGTTTGCTTCCTATGATATAAAAAAAAAGATCCTGGGCCTCCCGCTAAAGAGAGACAGCCTGGCATGCATAGTCTGTCTCCCAAACGGCCGAACCAGTGCAATGAAGAGACGGGCCCCCCAACCCATCCCCCCTTGGTCCGGCAACCATTCTGGCGGCTAACAATTATAATACCTATGTGTTGAAGTAACTATTAATTAATATCAAGATGGAATCTACATCATGTGTAAAATAACAAACATTTTAATAAGTCTTTATACGTTCTTAAACATTAAATAGTATAAATATAGTACTATGGAATATCATTATAATATGCCTTACTGAAAAATACACAGTCATACGAAACTCTTTGTAATGGATTATTTTTATAAGAACCTTGTATGTCCGTTTGTTATCTTTTCACAGTTAAACCACTGAACCGATTGCAATAACATTTCGCATTGAGGTAGCCTGAGATCTAGAAATGCTAACTAATGAATAATTGGCTTGAAAAATTGGAATTAATTAAATTAAGAAGTAGCTCATGGGACGAATAATAATATTGCGCTCACACAAGAGAACCGTGTGGTATAAGTACCGGTATGGTATAAGTATGTATAGTATGGTATAAGCGCTTTTTTTTCCGAATTGACTACGCTATTTACCTAGTAAGGCCTTAACAGCTTCACCGGACTACTTTGCTGTTAGTGCTGATGAGACCGAACGTACGGCTTAGATATACGTTCCGCCTGAGCCGAGTATGCAAGCGAGATAAAATATTTGAATTAACGACTGCATATAAATGTTAATTTATCGAAAAAAAATGTAATAATAAATTAACTCCTTCTTTGTATTATACAAAATAATGATAATTCAGTGATAATAACTCAATTTAATTCCTAAAAGTATGCAATTTTTCATCGGTGTATTTTCTTATGACGTAATCACGTAATATTATCATCCGTAAACCGTCTTTACAGACAACCAATTTTTTATTATATTTCAAAACGTTATTAAACTAGGTTTACTTAACTTAATACGCTATTTTAAAATTTTATCAAAATTACAAATAATTTATGTAAATTATCAAATTATTATTCAAATTACATAGACACAATAGAAATCGCAATTACGTTTCATATATTGAGCGTCTGTTAGCTTGCTAATTAACAATATCACATCCCGATGTCTATGTATGTTAGGTATGTATGTATGTACGCTATACGAATGTTCCCTAAATGTGGATATCATGTCATTCCTTTGTCATTAATGAATTTGTCTATGAATTCATAATTGAACAATTGCTACAACCTTATAAAATATATAAAATAACTACTTCAAAATTATTCTCTAAAATTTGTGTTTAAATTATTGTGTAATTATTAAGATTTTATTAATGTAAAAGAGTTGTATCCATCAATCGATCGATCACAGAAGTTGTATTGACTAAGCGAAACCATGATGGCGGCCCTATAGTGAGGACTTAAATTAAAGTATTAATTAAATATTAAAGTAATAATTGATAAAGAGTATCTGGATATTATATAAATATCTATTTACGTAATAAAATTATTATTATTCAAAACAACTTATACACATTTTCTCGTTTTTGTAATTTAATTTTGTAATAAATAAATTATATTCAAAAATCTATGATATAATTATTTTAATTACTGTAGTTTGATTTTATGAAATATATTATTATTGTATATCTAGGAACATTCCGAGTAAAAGGTTTTAAATCCCTACACCATCTTTTGAGTTTGTACTTTACAGTTTTGAAATGTTTTGAGGTTAACCGTAGTATAATTTTTTTTTTTTATGTCAAAAGGAGGCAAACGAACATGTGAGTCATCTGATGTTAAGTGATCACCACCGTCCATAGACACTAGCAACACCAGGGGAGTCGCAAGTGCGTTGCCAGCCTGTGTATGGGGGAGGGGTAGGGAAAGGAGAAAGGGGAAGGGAAAGGGAAAGGAGGTGGGCCTCCAGCGCTCTCACTGACCGAACGAAGCGCAACAATGCAAGCACTGTTACTTCACGTCGGTGTTCTGTGGGTCGGGTGATACTACCCCGGGCGAGCCGACCCATTCATGCTGAAACTAGTAATAGCTACAGCGTGGCTCTACCAGCTTCATAAAATGATTATGTATCAACGTATTTGTTATTTGATTAACACAATCTCAACGAAAAATGTTTTATATATAATGTAAGGCGTGAAGAGGCACTTTTATAATCGCCATTGTTTTTGGAATGTATCTTACTTCTCCTCTGTTATTGTGTAGTCATTTTGCCAAGCTAGTATAAAAAAATCCACAAATCTGAACCAGTCAACTGGTTAAATGAGTATGGTCATCAAATGAGTCATCATCTTCATCATTTGGTTTGTTAGCAGCAATGTCTTCACAGACCCAGCAATCTGTGCCAGCCTTTGATGACCGTGGATCTGGTCACGTAGGTTCAAACACTTTTTTATTTTCATTACTTTTTACAATTACATTCGCCGGGCGGTAGGATATGACAATTGTGACTGGCTAAATCGCCACCACAGTACGGTGGGCAGTAGTATATCTGTAACTGATTGAAATTGTACTACCGTGCACTTAGTTGTAGACTTATCACAGAGACTCAACTTTTGCCTATAACCAAGTACGAAAAGATTTGCACGCTGCTCGTTTTTAGATTTCCCCGTACTTACCATCAACTACAGTGTAATAAAATATAACATACAAAATCGATTATCATTTACTGAAATAAAATTTCACTATCTTCTTACGACAAAGAATATACAATGAATTTATCTTGTGAAGCTTAAGTAATATAACTGAATCAGAACTAGATTTTTTACTTACAAACGCAGAAAAATGTCTTCTAAATTGCCCGAACGACGTTAACTCCGCCCTGGCCTTACAAAAGCTACGTAAATCTAACTCTGCGACAGCCGTTTGTTTTGAATAGGCCCACGATTTGTCACAACAAATTATTCAGACGCCTCGTCGTGTTGAAAAGGGTGTCTTTTTATTTCCTAAACGCGGAATAATTTTCGGAGGCGGCAATAATGTGAATTTACCTTATTAAGCGCTGACTTCTGTCAGCTACTTTCGTATTTATTACATTAAATTAAAACAATAACATTTAAAAAATAACCTTATATTATATAGCCTTTAGAAAATGATTTGATTAAGGGCATTTAGTTTATTTTAAGACTTCAATTTATTTGAAACTTAATTCAGTAAACATGTACATAAGAGATTTCTTAATAATACTTCTGGTTTATTTTATCATACAAGACCTGGATTCCGTGCGTGTTTTTTTCTTTTTTCTTATTGTTTGGGCAGGCAATAATCATTATTGTAGATTATTATTGCTATTACTAGGTGGGAATTATTACAAGGTATCTTAAGTTTGGCTTCTGTATTCTAACAAAATGTTCGGTATTTTATTTAAACATTCTGAGGATCTTTTGTGGCATATCAGAATGTTACGTGATTTTACTTCAACTGCTCACAATAATGAAACTATATTACCCGAGTAATCTCTAACGTTACAATATGAAGCCAAATAAATCGCCAAGCCTTTCTTCGTAGGAGTTAAATATAGTCTAAAGTTTAATAACAATAAAACAAAGCTAACTTATAATTATCAGCACAAATGTTCCTTCTATCATTGAAATAATATTCATATATTGTATTAATACTAGCGGGCTCGGCAGACGTTGTCCGACCTTGAAATAATAAAAAAATACTATCCAACCACAGGGCAACCTACCGGGTTCAATTATGAATCTAAACCATTGTCGAATCTAATGGAACATGCAAAAATTTCATCAAAATCTGTCCAACCGTCTTGAATGAGTTCAGTCACATACACACAAACAGAAAAATTATATATATAAAGATGAATGTGCATGAAATGCTTAATGTACTCGTTACTAACGTATTTAACTTGATAATTATTAATACTGTATCCGTCTAAATTGCTTTCGAATTGTACGTCTGCTTTTTGGAACATATGATGAGTGTAGTGGGCTATCCTTAAAAGATAGATATATGCCCTCACAGACTTATTTGTAGATCTATAAAAGGGGAATATCCCAACATACATTGTTTTGTTCTATTGGAAAAGGATTAGGCAGCATTTTCGATGACAACTCCCAGGCGGATTGATTTTTTCCGACATTTCCAACAATTATCGTTGTATTTCAACCAATTTATACATAACCTTAAAACAAATTATACACCAAAACCTTCGTCATGAATCACTTTATCTATTGGTGAAAACGGCATGAAATCTGTTCTGTAATTTTTGAGTTTATCGCGAACAGACAAACAGAGAGACGTGGCAGAGGACTTTGTTTTAATTATTTTTGAAGATATACTTCTTTTGGCGCGTTAGGGAAAAATGATGAGAGTAAATTTTTACGATGCGCGCGCACACTGTCACGAAAAACCGACACCCTGAAGTTATTACGATGCGCCCGCTCACCGTCACGAAAAACCGACACCCTGAAGTTAGCTATAGTCAACATTTTGTTTCTTTGTATTTGTTGTTTGTATTTTTTTGTATTCAAACATTCAATGTTATTTTTTTTGTTTATATTATGTAATGTTAGAGTAGCTAGTAACCGCAACTATATTCCCGTAAAAATGATTTTGTAGCTTCGTGGGATCTATGGTTCTACCTAGATAGATTGTGGGCTGTATTCTATTTATTTATAGTACTTTTTTCATTACTACTTAACCACTGTAACAAAATTGCAAATTGTACGATATTCCTGTCAAATTTTATTATTACTGCTTAACTCGTATTAAAAATCGTAATGATATAGCTCTACTTATTAGGAGATATCTGCAAAATCAGGGAGCTGTTTTGGAGATTAGCTCGGGTAAACAACAATTACTACAATTTTATTTATATGTACAAATTAGTATACATAGCAATATACTAATCAATATAAATATCAAATCTTCGTTGTATCCCGACATCTTTTTCAAGTAAACCCAACGGTTTAGTTACACCGAGCGGGATAAGCCGATGTTAACACTTGCGCGCTCGAAGGAAAAAGTTAGACTTCGCTCCACGACGTAGACAAATCGTTTCCTGTATTTACTAAGCTCTTTGCCTCGTGTACAGTTTTCCGGTGCACTTTAACTTTTGTATGAATGATTTCAGATATCTGTTTTTACCAATACTGTAAACTAATGATAGTTCGGTTAAACTACAATATATATTATCTACGATAGTAGATAGCGTTCGAAGCAATCATTGCGTTCTTATAAGGAGTGGGTTTAAAATAAATCTGATGAAACTAATATTTCCCTGCCCTTCATTGATAGCCCTTTAACAACAATAGCATCTGGATGCACAATAACGTTATTGCTAAAGATAAAACTACGTTAGGCGTAGAAATGGAAATGATTGAATTAGGAGTCAAGGAGTGATATTGTAACGCTTCAAATACTATAAGACTTTCTAGGAGTTCTAGAAAAACAGCAATACTACATGATCTGATATGTGTATATGACCACCTCAATAGTTATATCAAATTGTAAGTGAAATTAAATTATATACTCCAGTTTGGATATTACAGTCACGCAACTTCTATTTATTGTGCTATCGGCTATACCATAGAAATATGCTACATATTTATACATATAATAAGAATGAAAATACGATTTTCGTAAAAAAAAATTATTGCACGTGTTTAGAAATAAGCAATAGAATACATTTCAATCATTTTTAGTGATGTCTGTCTGTCTGTTTGTATGAACACGCATCACTGCTGAAGTACTGGATTCACAATAAAACCTCAAATTATAAATCATAAAGCATATCATCGGGAGTAACTTAGTCTTTGTTTTATTAAAATCGGTGCACTCTATCATAAGTTATTGTAATTTGAATGACGGCTCGAGGTATGTACGAGAGAAAGTAACAATCTGCGAGTATGCTAATATTATAAAGCTTATTTGTTTGGTTGAACGCGCTTATCTCAGGAACTACTAGTCTGATTAGATAAAATATTTTAGTGTTAGATAGCTTATTTATCGAGAAAGGCTATAGGCTTACATATCATGACGCTAAGACTAATAGAAGCGGAGCACCAATGAAGAATGTTTCAAAATGGTTTTTATCTTTTTGAGGGCTTCCGCTGCATGTTAGCGTTAGCCCGAAGTAGCTATTCAACGCGGACGAAGTCGCGGGAAGAAGCTTGTATCAATAATAAAAAATATATATCTTCGATATATCTCTTGATATTAAATATGATTTAAATGCATAAATTATTGACAGTCAATTCTCCTGTTAAAATAGCACAATTCATTTATCTATAGTAATGATGCAAAACAATATCAGTGCTCAGTGTCCTTGGTTTCGATTCATCTTGTTCAGGTATTTCTATCTTACTATAATATTTTATTTCCGCACTGATTATAAAAAAATCCTTAACAAATTATATACCAAAACGTTCCACATGAATCACTGTACTTACTGGTGAAAACCGCATGAAAATCCGTTCAGTAGTTTTTGAGTTTATCGCGAACAGACAGACAGACAGACGCGGTAGGGGACTTTGTTTTATACTATGTAATGATAAAATAAATCCGTAGGTAAAGTAAAACCGTGATCGCAGTCCTTTTGAAGCTCGCTGTCATGGTTCTTTTCATATTCGCACCGATGTCACGATGTTCCGAAAAGAATTCTGCTGTAACGCATGGTGGCACGCTTTATATACCTTTCAATCAAATAGGATGGAAAACTCTGGAAGGCGGACGTCATTACTCGAACATTTCGATAAAGTTCAATACGGCCTATTTTTGGAACCCTATGGTATATTATTCCGTTTCCATGCGCGATTAGTTATTCTTGTTTATTTGTGATCAAACTGAAATAGTTTAGAAATTTATCCGATACGAAATATATATAAGAGTTGTTGAGGTATGTATGCTTGGTACACATATATGTTTCAACAACTCATATATGTATGAATAGTTAGCTTAACTTACGTTAGCTCAGATAGGTCGCGAATTGCATGTATCAGGCAACAGCCCAAGCCGAGGTGTGCCGTGCACCCTTGAGCGAGTTGTCAAATAAAGTCGGCTGTCTTAAGCGCTCGCCTTAGTAGTCCGGTGAAGCTGTTGACCTTGACCTTAAAGACCTTGCTAGGTCAATAGCGTAATCAGTTCGAAAAAAAATTGTTTATTTGTATCAATTGTGAATATAGCGTATAACAATAGTATACATATTGAATATATTAATATGATACATTTATCATTATAAGTTACATTCAATGTAACCAATAATAAAAATAAATAAATTAGTAATGATAATTTACAAACATGGTCAGAGAGTTATTAACTAAACTATTCTGGGTATGAATATAAGGTCTGTGTTAATATATAGGATAGAGAAACGAGAAAAAATACGATAAGCAACCAAAAGTTTTATTTTATAGTTTTCTTACGTAACTAACCCCAAGCTGAGGCAATAAAATTTATTAGCATCCTTGTTCAGTGTATCTCGGCGCAGTGTTATTGTGTGTTATCTACTTTCTGAACTTTTTCTTTCGTCGTTGATGTTCGCTAAGGAGCTCCGGTACTCCTACTGACCTAAAAATCGTATGTTAATAACTTTTCAAGCCGCATTATTTGTTTTAATAAATGCAGTTCATAAACAATTTGTCCAATATTGTGTAATTGTGTTTGTTGTCTATAGAACGCTATATCTCTATTGTGTTCTAATTGAGTATATATAGACTATCAATTGCCGTGTATTTATTTTATAAAAATTATATAGTTAAACAAAAGGCTTACTGCTAAATCTTTGGAAACTCCATCGAATCTTCCTTCAATTTGTCTGAGCCTTTTTAAAGTAAAATGTTGTGATGAAGCCACAGTATGTTGGTAGGGCCTTTTATAGAAGTCATTTGATTAGGTATCATCTGTCACGTGTAATTCATAGCCAGTCTTCTCTCTACAGTTATTGTTTTACCATTGTAATACACATCGTTTTTTACTATAAGAAAATATTGTGGTCAAAGGTCAAATGTGTCAAAAGATAAAAAAAGATATTGGTCGTTCGTTCATCTTGCGTATTCTCTATTTATATTATAAGTCCCTTCAAGCAAGGTTTGAAAAGTTAAAGTTAGTTGAGCAATATATTACTTATAATCAATTTTAGAAATAAGTTTTTGAAAACAAATTACCTTTCTTCGCAGTCCTTCCCGATGAAAGGAACGTGTTCGTAACTAAGCATGCTGACGAATGGGAAACAAAATCGAAAAGGGACTGCAATCTCTGTATCTATTCGAGTCAATTGAACGGAAAATCTTATAACACAACAGTACCAGGAAACAGTAGGTACCGAGTGGGACAACCCTACGATTTGGATATCCCTCTGAGATTTAAGCTTAGGTTTTTACCCTATAAATTGTGTAACCATTTGAGCGATGGATAGACGTTTGTAAGCAAATTACGCTATCCAAACTTTCGTAGCGTCATTGATTTTATCGGTTCTTTACTTTTTGTCTAAATAAATAGTGAGTTATATTTGTTTGTTCTATTATAGTGTTATGCTGATTGAGAGTGTGCTCAAACATAGTAAGAAAGCAAGGAAACCAGAACTGCACTCAATTCTAAGCTGAAATATCTCAGTAAATACTTGATGGTGACTTATAACTAGCCCACTAGAAAGGTAAGTACTGTTCCCACTTATTTTTTAACACACACATCATATTTCTTGCATACATTCTGTTAAAAAAATATTTATTCTAATAATCATTTAAAGGAAAATTATTTTGAAACAACGACATTCATATTACAATAACTTATGATAGAGTGCACCGATTTTAATAAAACAAAGACTAAGTCACTCCCGATGATATGCTTTATGATTTATAATTTGAGGTTTTATTGTGAATCCAGTACTTCAGCAGTGATGCGTGTTCATACAAACAGACAGACAGACATCACTAAAAATGATTGAAATATATTCTATTGCTTATTTCTAAACACGTGCAATAATTTTTTTTTACGAAAATCGTATTTTCATTCTTATTATATGTATAAATATGTAGCATATTTCTATGGTATAGCCGATAGCGCAATAAATAGAAGTTGCGTGACTGTAATATCCAAACTGGAGTATATAATTTAATTTCACTTACAATTTGATATAGCTATTGAGGTGGTCATATACACATATCAGATCATGTAGTATTGCCGTTTTTCTAAATGAAAAGAATGTCATCTATTGCATATCTCATATTAATTATAGTAAGTATATTCTTTCTATTTGTGAAATTAGTTTTAGAATCAAAACAATTCCAGGCTCTTTCTGATAATACTATAAATATAAACCGAGGTAATCTCTATAAATACTAATCTAATTCTTAAAATGTTTTCAGGAATAAGAAGCCACATTATCCCTGAATGATATATACTATTTAATTATTATAATTATTACGTGCGAAACCGTGAGCATTCCATAGTAAATATATAGTATATGGTGCTACACAATATAAGCACTCTCACGGCGAAACAACATCTTGCTAACAATCTAATATATTTAAAATGAAATAATCATATAATATAAAGTACCTAGACAATAAAAAGTTGTTCACTCTTATAGCTAACTTCTGATATAAATTAAATTATTGCAGTCAGTAAAATTCGTTATCAGCATCGCAAACTACAAACTATAAGGAAGTCCGGTTTTATTATAAAAGTTCCTGGCGTCGATAACTCGGGCACGGTGATATATCAAACTTCGTTATTAAACATTTTTTACGCCCGACGCGGGAATAAAATGTTATTTATGAGACTTCATCGCTAGAAGTAACTGTACATTATTGGCAAAGTCACATAGTAATATAGTATTAAACATATTTCAAGTTATAAAACTACTATCTTTTACACGCGGCTTCGCTCGCAGAAACGGTATTTTTTCTAGATGAAAAATATTCTATGTTCTTTTTAGAATCCTTGACAACATCTATGTAAAACTTCACGGCAATCGGTTGAGTAGTTAAAACGTGTAAGCGTAACATACAAACTCACATACATATATTTGATATTAGTTCGTATATATATGTATAAATAAATTGAAGTGCCTGTTGTTTGTCCTGACTAATTTTCAAAATGGGTGAACCGTTATGACCATACTTTTACCGACAGATAGAGAATTTAATATCTAGGATACATTAATCTTTCATTTCCATTCCATAGACCGTAAAACGTTATTCATTTATTTATTTCAAGGAAATCTAATCACCAACAATGATATCAGTATATACCAGGTGAATGTTTAAAGGGTCACATCCTTCAATCCTGTGATAGTTTATGGTCACATTTGACATATAAAAATAATAATATCAAAACATATACTAATAAACAACAAAGAGAACCTTAGTTAAAGTTTGTTCTGAAACTTTTAAAAGTATGGGAACGATACTTTTAAACGTAACAAAATCAGGCTTAGCTACAATGAACAATTTTAAAGGGGCCCTTTTCAAGGTTAATCATTACGTAACTGCTTATCGTGGGAACGCGGCATGGTCGAGTAATAGAAATCGGGGTGCGAAATGAGGGGCGGGAGGCGGGCCGGACTGCGCGACAGGGCGTTATTCATATATTACACGAATTCGTTTTTGCGAAATCAGCTGATGTTGTAGATGAGCTAATGTGTACATTAGGTGATACAAAAAAAAAAAAAATTTCCAAACAGGCTCAAAAGTTTCTTTTGGGTGTAAAAAAATTTATGTGAAAAGATGAGCCCTTAATATTAATATTAAGATTGTCCTCATCGCATTTTTTTAATTCCCATAAGAATAACATGGGAAAATTTTTTTTTGCTTCTTCTGATTTTTATGTGTTATAGTTTATTGTGTGTTATAGTTCTTATGTGTATATATGTGGGAATGAATATTCGTACGCTTTAAGAATCTGACTTTACTAGAAAACATTAACACAATTGCAAACTGTAATAATACCATACAACGTAATAATTAATTAATACCGTAAAACTTGTTAATTAAACAGGTCGCGTGTCGCAAAGGTTTAATTTCCGTTGTGTAAACGTATCGGTGAAAATATATATCCGCGGTCACGGATAAACCATGTTATGCATCGTATATATCACACGTTTAAAATTAGTCCCGGTTAATTAAGTTAATAATGATTATTGTGTAATTTCATATGCAGAATGTGTTTCTGTAAATTTTAATTTTTATATGCAAACTCAAATTCCGTGTACTACGGCAGAGAGGTTAAAATACTATGAACAGCTGTGTGAATACGAATCTATGCGCTGTTATCAATTATCATATATTTAGTGCATATAGCATATAGATCGCTGTGAAGTGATTCCTTTTAATAAATATAATTGCTGTCGTACATAAACGGATGCGGATAACTAAAACAGTAATCAGAGAACGTTTCAGCGAATTAGCTCTATTTTTTTTTTAATTAAGTGTTATTTGTAAACAGGTTCATAGGTGAACATCAATATAGAATCGGACGCAACTTTTCCTTATTTCCGACTACATAATAAATCTCAATATTGCAAAAAGCAACAAACAAGGGCGTATTTGCTTCTTCTTCAAGCCCCTGAGTACATATATAATTAAAACTAATTTTTACTTTAGTTTAGCTTTAGTTCTTTCGGCGTATTTTGGATAAATTATGAGAGTGAATTTTTACGACGCACGCGCATTCTTGTATCACTTATATTCTTTTTATTTCTTTATATTATAAATTATTATTACTGCATTATTATTGGATAAACAGTAACTTCTTTTTGGTATCTTACTTGATTCTGTATACAGGTATGTAGAAAATTCATTTTAAAGTCTTTTAAAGTTAATTGTCTTCTAATTATAATGGTATCAATTGTATTTAATGCCTTTTTTTAAGCTAAAGACGTATAACTTGTGACGTATGTATACGCGCAAGAACACATATACGTTTTATTCTTTTGGTTAGACAGTCTAATTTTTGGAATTACCAGTCAATTCGAAAAATTATTAATTTATTTCACAGTACTGAGAAAGACTAACATCATGCTACTATGCTTAGGTACGAAGCATTTATCGTACAAAGTGTAGGTCAGAATGTATACCAAGTCAGAGCAAAAATCGAAGTGGGCGCCGTGGCTTGGTTCACCCTACGAAAACAGAGCGCACTACTGAGAAGTACCGAACTGTCTATACCTATGTCAAAAGATAGCGCGCGGTTAATGTAGTAAGCTTACTACAAAATAACATTGCTTTATAGTTTGAAATCGCTACACAGCTAGTATTTCTGTAAACATAAATGTATTTTTGTTTAAATATTTGTCCACCATACACGATCAGTTCGAACAGTTGGGTCAGCTGTAAAACAATCTAAAATAAAAACAAATTGCCGCATGTATGTAACGGCATCGCTTTAGAACGCCTGTATCGATTTCATTACATTTTTTATAATATCTGTACACTGTACAAGCTTTATATGAAAGAAAATGTTTGGAAAATCGAAAATCTCCATACAAATAAGCGACTGATGGAAGACAGTAGGCACATCTTCAAAAATATTGTTAGCTATGAGATAATAACTTTACCTACTTGTTCAGTTGGCATTTTATTTCATTACAGTACTGGAAAGGAATGGTTTGGTCTCATTTTCTTTATTAACACACGCGTGATAAGTCGGGGCAGGCAGCTAATCTATAATAATATTATAAAGAGGTAAAGTTTGTGAGCTTGTGACGTTGTAGGGGTTAATCTCAGGAATTACTAAACCGAAATTATTTTACCAATAGAAAGCCACGTTATTTGTGAGTGTCATAGGCTATATATCACCACACTAAGACCAATAGGTGCGGAGCAACAATGAAAAATGTTTTAAAATCAGGGCCTTTCTCCTTTTGAGAGCTTCCGCTGCGTCTTAGCCCAAAATAACTATTCCACGCGTACGAAGTCGCGGGCAGAAGCTATTAATTAATTATATTATCTATACTTATAATATTATAAAGAGGTAAAGTTTGTGAGGTTGTAGGGGGTAATATCTGAGGAGTCGGAGAAGAAATGGTCGAACGAAAAAGTTTCTTACGAACGCTGCCTTAACGATGAGAGATATATGATTGAGTTCTAGAGAAAAGTTGTAGCTTGATAATGCCTATTACTGGCCATCGAAGTGGGCACGGGTCAGCTAGTTTAATATATATGTGAATCATGACGTGGAATTTATAAATTAGGAAACGCATTTAACTTCTGTTACCTATTATGTTTTTAATCACAACTTGCAATCATTAAGCATTTGATAAAATATCCCATCCGTTAAGTATATATAAAGACCAACTTATTTTATAGATACTTAATTTTTTTAAACGACTTCGAAAAAGGAGGAGGTTACTACGTGCGGTTGTATGTATTTTTTTTATGTATGTTAATCGATATCACCGTCAATTATGAACCGATTTTAATGATTCTTTTTTTATTTTAATTGGTTATATTCAGAGGTGGTCCCACATAAATATAAATTTGATGAAAATATTCAACCCCTCAGGGGGTGAAATTTCGTTTATTTGATTTTCACCCACTTCGTCTCTACGTATTTTTATTATATACGTGCTGACTTTCTTAAAAATTTAACTTCCTTTTTACCTGATCAGAAACAAGGTGTAGCGTTTTAATTGTATCGTTCTTCATTTATTCCTATTACTTTAGGTTTCAATCCGATCATGGTTTAATTGATAACGTGTTCGGACCCCGCGTCGATGGACGTAGCTTCGAATCTTTAGAACTAAGTCGGAGCTCTCGGTCAAGTAAAATATCGTGGTGAACCCACAACATGGTTGTAGGAATTTTTCTAAATCCGCCCGACCACCATCAAGTTGAAGATCTCTGTCGCCAAGCACCTGTTGGCACCGGCTCGCCCTTGAGAGCCAGCACCTTTAGGTTTAGCGTGTATTAGCATCTTGGACCACATCGTTATTTAATATCAGATAAGATTGTGGTGAAACGCGTATACCTGAAAAATATGAAAAAGGTATACCTAAGAATATAGTAGCACGCTAAACCTATACTGAACCGACTCTCAAGAGCAGCTACTGAAAGTTGAGTACAGATGCATAGCGACAGTGTTCAGGGTGGTAGCTAGCTACATACGATTTAGAAAGAACTTTACCATCCTGCAATTACTAGCTTGTAGGTTAGACGTTCCTTTGTTAGCTACTGGAGTATATCACATATAGGTTGGGGTGTATATGTAATTAGAGAACAATGAAATGTATATAATTAAATTATGAATAATACTAACACTTGGTTAATAATTTGTAAAAAAAAAGTAACATGTTATATGTTTATTTTTACTATTCTTTATTATCAAATAAATTATTCTACATTCTAAATAAACATATAAAATCAAATTAATTTAAAACTCTTTTAACATTTTTAGTGTTGGTCCATAATGTAACTTGATTTAATAGTTGTAACTTGCTATATCTAGGCAGAACTAATTTTTACTATATACTATAACTCACCAGTGGACTACAAATTGTTAAATGAACAACCTACCACGATTCCATTACGACATTTTGCTTCAATCTTAGCCTAACTTGAGGTTCAATGCCTATATCTATCCAAACAAGCGAGTGCATTAAATATACATAATCTACGCTTGAAAATAACAAACATGCCGTAAGGATACATAGAACTATTTGCAATTATTAATGGCCCAGTAATTATTATAATTTATCACACGATCCCTTCGTTGGTCGACGTTCGAGCTGCGGTCACGACTCGCTCGCTATGTTTAATTAAACGTCCAAAACTTGCCCATACAACTACCAATCGAAACAATCGATCGCATAAATAATAATTCACAAAGAGAAAATTTTAACAATAAACAAAACTGACTTTTAAAAATATTCGAAAGATGCATCAGCACTTCTTTAACTATAGTTAAGAAACCTACCTAAGTTTAGTTTGTCATAAACCTACCAATATCTCAATTACTATATATATATCACCCATCGGTTAGTCGACGAGTTCAACGGTGGTAGTTTTGACGTTCATAAGTGCCTTCTTAGGGCCTAAATTGAATAAAGTGTTTTCGATTTGATTCGAACAAGTTTATTTTGGATATCTAGAGGGAATTCTAGAATGGTTTAAATACGCGTTCAGTGTTCGAATGTAATCTATACTTCTATACCAATATTATAAAGCTGAAGAGTTTGTTTGCATGAACGTGCTAATCTCAGGAGCTACTGGTTCGATTTGAAAAATTCTTTCATTTTTAGACAGCTCATCTATCGAGGAAGGGTACATATCATCACGCTAAGACCAATATGAGCGGACCACCAATGAAGAATGTTTCAAAATCTTTTTTTTCCTTTTGAGAACTTCCGCAGCATGTTAGCGTTAGCCCAAAGTAACTATTCCACGCGGACGAAGTCGCGGGCAGAAGCTAGTATAATATATTTGACAATGCAACATACAGGCGACGTTCTTTGGAACATCTGCGTTGTTATACGCACTCGTATTCTAGGACATACTACACCGCTAGTTCCTTGAAGAACAGTACAAACACGTTCATTATATTCCATTACTATTAACATTTAATAAAACTATAATGTCAACACCATGGAATTTATGAATAAATAATCAGATTGTCATTTACCACCTCTGAAATATAACTTAAGTCCATATCCTGCTGAATCGCAGGACTAATGACGAAAATATATAACATTGGAAGTATGTAAAAATAAAGAATTGCAAAAGACCTCCTTCCTTAGCTTGACGTTATAAAACTCGATTTAGCAGTAAAATTTGCAAACATGCTCCCACATGTGATTTATTGCAGAACTTCAAGCTTCACATGACTCGGCAGCACGAGTCTCCGTCAACTTTCCTTATTTAAACCAGGATTTAATATATTCGTTTTATATTACGAAAATATCTGAGAAACAAATACTTAGAAGTTAAGCCACTGCAAATATTACATGGAAACTGGAAAGTATTTCTATATGCGTTTATTAAAATACTATCAAATGCTCGCAGCTTTGTCCGAGTTAACCTCTGAAACGCGTGAATCGATTATATCTGATAAAGAGTTATCATCAAAACTTTGTATCCCTTTTTGAGAGAAATGCGCGAACGGATGAACGTGAAATTTGGCATAGTTAAAGTTTATATAGAGGAGAAGTGCAGAAAGCTATTTTTTTTATATAAAATGCATTACAAGTATATTAAATTAATTAAAATATGCGTTACTCACACTATTGCTTGAATTTTACACAACATATACACACATGTAAATGACAGACTTATTGACATCCGTCATTTTAGTTTTACGTTCCAATTACCTTTTCAATATTTTTAACATGGCTGACGTTGCATGCCTTACATGATCTTTGAAATCAACTGGTCAAACTGTAGATTAATTTTATAATAATATAATATATGTAAATTCATAATATACATTAATAATTAATTGATATATAAATTTATCTTTAGTAAATTTATGGAACCACTGAAATAATTATTATTCTCTTTGGTTTTATTAAATGTCAAAATTTTTAGGTGACAGGACTGCTTTCACTACATATTGTCATAAGAGTAAAGCAATATTACTGTTATGTATGTATTGATTGAGATATATGTACACGTACAGTGACTGCGCTCACTGTTAGTTCTCGTCATAAACGTCAGTGCGTATTCAACTAGTTGTTGTTTTACTCGTGTCGTATCATACACAACAATTACCAAAGTCAATGTGAATATTTTAATGTTTAGTATTTTTATATGGTGAACTCACATCAAATGATGATTCATTAAAAAATAAGCCAAAAAATACTATGTAAAATCAAAATAACAAAATTTGTTTGCTCATGAAAGTAATCTATGACTTAGATCTCCGCGGTTACAATGATGCAGTTCAACCTGATGTAGCAATTATATTTAGTACACTTGATGATGAATTTTGAACAAAAATAAATTCATTTTCAAAAGTTAAGGTACTATTAATACATCTTTGTTTTGGATTCATCATTTGATTCTATTGTGTATCCATTACTTTTCCAAACGATGATACTGGGCATATCACTATTCCTCATAATACACAGACTACATTTAACACACATGGCATCGTGTAAAATTAATTGAAAATTGTGTCATGAGTTGCGATAAAATTCTTTATTTTCGTAAAGTTATATATACTTAGAATTTGAGAGCCTTAGCACCTTATGAAAGCGCCTGTTTTCTATTTCAAATTTATAATTAATTTCAATTTTCATTTAGTTTAATATTTATATGATTAAAAAAAAAGTGGCAAATAACTGAGTAGCCATGATGAAAACCTTTGATTATAGATTATTCATACAAAAATAGATACAAAAGATCCCCAATAAAGTTTAAACTTTAAAAAAATCAATGAACTATGGTCGAATCTTGACCACTGGGCGCCCACTAGTACTAGTTAAAATATAAGAAGAGGAATCATATTGCAATTTAAAAAATAAATAGACAGTCCAGAAGTTATCCATATAATAAAACCCCAGTTACGTGTAATACATACAATCTATACATATAATAAGAACGTAAATCGAACGTGTCTGTACTTTTAAGATTATTGTGAAAAAAATTGTTGCAGGTGTCTTGAAATAAGCAATAAAATATATTACACTCATTCTTAGAAATGTCTGTTTGTCTCTTTGTATGAACACGTATCGCTGGTAAAGTACTACGTCAAACCCCATAAAACTTATCCTCGAGTGACATTTAGTCTTGGTTTCATTAAAATCGGTTCACTCTATCGAAAGTTATTGTAATTTTAATGACGACGCGACTTAAGGACGAAAGAAAAGTAGATAAGTAAATGGACTTAATACATTCAGATGACTTTATTGTCACTGTTTTTTATATAAGGTTTGACGCGGAAGAAGTCTTTGAATTTGAATTAACTCTATTGTGCATATCGATTTATATTATCGTCTTCACAATGCGGCAAAATATGGCGTTGTTCAATTATAAAGTTTATATTTAAGTGGCACTAAAATAAGTTGACCTATACGCATGCATTGAATAAATTATGATTCCCATACCTAAGCTTGATTTCCTAGGTCTGATCCTGAAAAGTCTCTATATGCTAGTAAAGTTCTCGTCAAAATCGGTTGAGCTGTTTCAATAATAAGCTCGGACAAACAACAAACATTTTACTTTTATTTATATGTGTATATCATATTTCTGTGATCACTAGCTAAATAAACAGAGAAGGGCAAACTCTTAAGTAGTTTCAATATTGAATCTGAACTTTTAAGACACTCTCCGAAATCTTATTGGAGATACAATGAATATTTAATAAATATTTGTAGTCTACCAACCGATAACAATATATCACAAACTAGGTTTTACCTACGGTTTTACTCACATTAATATAAATTTTACCTAGCTCGCAGGAATAAAACTTTCATTCTGGATGAAGCATATTCATTCGTTGGTACTGCCTTTGGTAAATATGATATCTTTACAAACTTTCATTCGATATTTTATACCCTTATTTAATTAAAAAGAAACTATGATACACCTTTTTTAATTTCTAACTTAATTGTTAAATACTAATTTGAATACATCTCAGACCAAAAATGACGGATTGTCATACAAATTTTCATTGTCTTTTTCACCATCTTAGGGGTTGAATTTCCAAAAATCCTTCCTTAGTGGTGACGTACAGTGTAATGCGTTAATATATCAGTTGGCTTTTATATATATATATAGATTAAACAAAGAAATATGGGTAATAATGTTCAAATCAAATTGCATCGAGAAGGCATTTAAATCAAATTTCAAATCATTACATAGTATAAAACAAAGTCCCCTACCGCGTCTGTCTGTTCGCGATAAACTCAAAAACTACTGAACGGATTTTCAAGCGGTTTTCACCAGTGGATAAAGTGATTCATGAGGAACGTTTTGGTGTATAATTTGTCAAGGATTTTTTTAGTGATCAGAGCGGGACAACGTCTGCCGTGCCCGCTAGTTGATTATATGAAATATTTAGATAAGTAATTTGAACGAATGTTTAATTAATATGAATGTAATAATTATTCATTGCTTCAAAGAATATTCGTACTAGTGAAGTTATTTATTTTACGTGTTTAAAATACTCGAATACTTTTAAATTATTATTCATTTCACATCTTAAATAAATAATAGTTTTAAAAAACTAAAAAAATACGCTTTCATAAAAAATCCAACTAAAAACAGAAAATAAAATTTAATAAATTTGGATTAAGAATAGTGTAAATTAGAAATAAATGTATATTTTTGTAAAAAGTGACAAAAAAATGATAAAAATACTGATATCTGGAGGTGCTGATATTAACAGTGACGCATCGCATGTTAATATCAGCACCTCCAGATATCAGTATTTTTATCATTTTTTTGTGGATAAAACTGGATAAAATAAATACCAATGGAAGTTATTAAAGAATCATTTTTTTTTAATGTGAAACATCTATAGCCGAGTGTAAACCTGACTGTTGGCATGGCGGGACATGGCGACGCAAAACATGAACTTTGCACCATTAACGAAATACTTAAAAACATTTGCAACCCTATCTATATAAACATAAGACTAAAATTGTTTTGTCGGCCATTTGTTCTACTAGTGTTACGCGGCACGCGCCGTCTACCTAGCGCCCTTTGATAAATGCCGTCAAAAACACCGCGCCTACCCCTAGCGGTGACTTTTTGAATTTTTATATTTAATAAAAATGAATATTTATGTAATAAAATAAATAAACAGTCATTATTTTATGGAACAAAATTGTAATGCTTTATGTTTTCATTATGGCATAGCTGGTTCCTGTCGTAATCTGTTCTTTTATGCATATAACTTATACAAAACAATTTCGATGTTTCACATCGGCCAGGCGTCCCGTGACAGCTCAATGTTTTAATTATCACTTTACTGACGCAAATTTTATTGTTAGGCTTAAAAACGGTTGCCATATATATTACGTGTGAAATCATTTCTCTACAGATTGGCATTAGTTGCTTTCTTTAATATTTTATTTTGAATTCTTAGGGAAACTTACAGCTAGACAAAAGAAAATACATTACATGTTTAAACATAAATGATGGCCATTTACAAGTTTCCGCATCTATAAGAAAATTTTCATTTTCCTAAAGAAAGTATGATCCGAATAAGGAAATTAAGAATCAAAAAAGCTGGAATTAAGAGCGCATTTAAGTTTCTGAACACTTGTGTTAAACAGATCTACGTTCAGATCACTAACTAATCTGTTAACACTGTTACCAACTCTAATTATGTACGAATTTTGCCTGTAGGTCGCCTTAACAACCGGGTTATAAAGTATATTATGGCTTCTGCTAGGCACAGCTGGTACACGCAAGTTAATCTTACTCAGTAGTTCCGAACAACCAATTTTATCAGTGATAATACAAAGAAGATATACTAAATCAGCTATTTTTCTGCGCTCATATAATGGAAGTATATGAAATTTTTTACAGCGTAATGTGTAATTTGATAAATATGTTTTAGATTTAAACTGTAGGTGACGAAGAAATCTTTTTTGGATTTGTTCAATGCGAGCATTATATATGCTGTAAGAGGGATTCCAAATTTGAGATGCATATTCCAGCTGAGATCGTACAAAAGAGCAGTAGATTATTTTAAGTGTTTTAACGTGTTTGAACTCATTCGATAATCTGAGCACAAAACCTAGTGCTTTTGAGGCTTTTTTTACAATACTATCAACGTGCTTGTCAAATATTAGCTTGGAATCAAATATAACACCCAAGTCTTTGACTGTGTTAATTCGTGTTAATGTTGTATTATGAACTTTATAATTGAATAAAATTGGAGTGGGTTTTCGGGAGAAGGAGATTACATAACATTTATCTATATTTAAGTACAATTTATTAATATGACAGTAATATTGAAATTTATTTAAATCATCCTGAATGGAAACGGCGTCCGAAATTGTTGTAACAGGACGAAGAATTTTAAGGTCATCGGCATACAGAAGAATTTTGCAATTAATAAAACAAGAAGAAATATCATTGATGAAAATGTTAAAGAGAAGAGGACCTAACAAAGATCCCTGTGGAACTCCTGACGGAATCTGCATCGGGACGGATGTATAACCATTTAAAACTATAGTTTGACATCTGTTATCAATGTAAGATGAAAACCATCTGAACAAATTACCTCGAATTCCCATCATCTTTAGCTTATGAAGCAAGATTTGGTGATCAATCCTGTCAAATGCTTTACTGAAGTCAGTGTAAGTAACATCTACTTGACCAGGCTGCGACATGTGATGAGTAATGTAATCACTGGACAAGATTAAATTTGAAATAGTAGATCTTCCCTTTAGAAAACCATGTTGTTGATCGCACAGCGAGTGTTTAATAGAGTAAAAGAGTGACTGTAAATTATTTTTTCTAATACTTTAGCAAAAATACAAAGTTTAGAAATGGGTCTATAGTTGTTGATTATATCTTTAGGACCCGACTTATGAATAGGTGTAACCAACGCAGATTTCCAGATATGAGGCATTATCCCTTCATTGAGAGATCGCTCGTATAATAGAGAAAGTGGAGTACAGATGCTAGCTGCACATTTGACTACAAGAATGGGAGGTATGTTATCGGGACCAGCCGATTTGTTCAAGTCAAGGGATTCCAAAAGTTTTAACACTTCAGAACAGACAATTCTAATAGAACCTATATTGGACGAAGGTTCGTAATTTGGTATTATATCATCTACAACAGATGAGAAGGTCTGTGTATTGGGTAAAAAATTAGAGTGAAAATAGTCGGCGAACATGTTGTATATGACTTCACCACATGAAGAGGATATTCGTCCGTATTTGAGGACAGATGGATAGGCATTACATTGATTTTTATTCTTAACGTAAGACCAGAACGCTTTGGGTGATTTTGAGATATTATTTTCAATTTGAGTGATATAACTGTCAAACATATCCCTTTCCATACGCTTAGCTCGTTCCCTTAAAATTACAAATGAATTATGATCAGAAATATTTTTATATTTCTTAAATTTCATGAAAAATTTATTTTTTTCTTTCAAAAGTTTAATGAGAGATGATCTGTACCAGAGTGGATATTTTTTTTTTAGGAAATACAACCTTTTTTGGAATAAATTTATCTCGTAAGTTAGATAGAGTGTTATAGAAAAATGAAATAGCCTCTTCTATAGACTTGGAATTGAATTCTTGATACCAATCAATTAGTTTTAATTCCACTGAATATTAGATTGTTGAATATTAGATGACCATAATGCTAATCATTATCATCACGTGATGACTTAAGCCTCAACAAGGAATCACGTGATTATGAATATGAATTGTTAATTATGTTTATACAACGCGTCGATGTATAATAGGAAGTGCATGAGTAAGGTAACAACTTACAATTGTCAAAAAACACAAAGAAAAGGTTTTCATTTGTCACATACACACACATTCCCAGGTTAGATAAAGACATTTAAACAAAAGTAAAACCAGGACTGTAGTCCGGTGAAGCTATTAAGACCTTGCCAGGTCAATAGCGTAGTAAGTTCGAGAAAAAAAAAAACAAAAAAAAAAGTTAAACCAGAAGTACAGCTAACGTCAATAATGCACCTACATATGATAACAAATAGGATGTAGCCGTAGTCCGGTGAAGCTGTTAAGGTCTTGCTATGCCAATAGCGTACACAGGTTAAGAAAAAAATAGATGTAAGCGTATGATTTGAACAATATATAAAACTAAAGATTTATTTTTTTAATTTATTTTTTATATCACCATGTAAAAGATCAATTTGCATGGTAATAGGTCTCTTCCAGAAGCAAGGTATGTACCTACATAATCATATTGTCAGCCCACGATATATTGACGATTACAAACTCAGACAAATAAAGACAAATAAAGACTGATAAAGGCCGACGTTATGAAAATTGCCATATTTATGTGTTTTTGAAGTGAAAACTTCTTTAGCCGCGTTTCGCGATACAACAAAAAAAAGTTATTCGATAGGGGAAAAACTTATGGGTTCGCGTCACCGATGACCTCGACATGCTCGTGACGTATTGCGCTTGTGCCAGACATTCTATATGTTCGACTATATCATATGCCTGTTTAAATTTTTGGGTAGGTAGAAACTTGTAATTTCGCGTCACCGAGCCTCACCGGTGACGTCGAAATACTCGTGACGTATTGAGCTTGTACCAGACTGGTGACACGTAGTATAAGGGCATGTGTACATATAATATTCATATTATGTATTAAGGTTTTGCAACCCGTCATATTTCTGATTATTTAATAAACTGTATATAAGATATTGCTCGGAGTCCCAATAAATGTAAAAACCAGACTAACGTTAATAATTAAATTTACAAATTTTAAAATTCAAATAAATCTGAATATAATTGATTTAAAAGTTCAAAAAAGAACAAAGTTATTCCCTTGTTTTGATATTTTACTTCTGTCGGCTTCTGTCAAGACATCAATTTCTATACCGTCTGTCCGACAGCTGTAACAATTGGTCTGCATATATATTTAGACAACAAATAACTACGGTATAAGATAGTGAGAAATTTATGAATAATATTCATTAAACTTTATATTCTTTTTGAAATACTTCTTTTGACGCGTTAGGGAAAAATGATGAGAGTAAATTTTTACGATGCGCGCGCACACCGTCACGAAAAAACCGACACCCTGAAGTTAGCTATAGTCAACATTTTGTTTCTTTGTATTTGTTGTTTGTATTTCTTTGTATTAAAACTTTCAATGTATTAAATACCATTTTTAACCGACTTCGAAAAAGGAGGAGGTTACTACGTTCGGTTGTACGTTTTTTTTTATGTATGTTAATCGATATCTCCGTCAATTATGAACCGATTTTAATGATTCTTTTTTTATTTGAATTGGTTATATTCAGAGATGGTTCCATATAAATTTGAAGAAAATATTCAACCCCTAAGGGGGTGAAATATCGTTTATTTGATTTTCACCCACTTCGTATCTACGTATGTTCGTGAAATTGGAACCGATTTATTATACCCATTAGAAACCAGATATATTTATGGACACTAAAAATGGAGAAATAAAATTTTTTTCAAAAAAAAAAATAACCGCCTTCGATGTGAAACACCAATAAGGCACTAAAAAGCGAAAAATAACTGAATTATTAAATTAACCAAATTAAATAAAAAATATTGATATTCGCGCTACCTAATAATATATTTGAAGTCGATGCCAACCTACAGTTCAAATTTGTTGCAGGTAATAAAATATCTATACTATACAGATATACATCATGGGACACGAGAGTGGACCAAAACTTTGTATGTAGATGATATGAATGTAGGTTGGCATTGACTTCAAATATATTATTAGGTAGCGCGAATAACAATATTTTTTATTTAATTTGGTTAATTTAATAATCCAGTTATTTTTCGTTTTTTAGTGCCTTATTTGTTTTTCACATCGAAGGCGGTTTATTATTTTTTTGAATTTTTTTTTTATATTGTTAGTGTCGTTTCTTCTACAAACGTAGAATAAGGCTAAAGATAAAATTTTTGAAAAGATTTTTATCTTGTTACGCCAAAAAAATATAACTTCTAACGCGTCTACATAAGTACACACACACTTTTTTTTTAATCCATAAACGCTGATCTCTCGCTAATACAATCTGTATAGTTTTGTAACAAAACATTTTAATAAATGCTTCCATGGATATTCTAGCACCACTGTGATACGAAAATATTTATACTTACAAAATAAATAAAAGCAAACTTCATAATGTAAACTACTTGCAAAACAAAACTCGGCAGATTTTGTTTGCTTAGTAGCTCAACGCCTACTCGTCTATTTTCTAGTCTGTACAAACACTGCAAATATTCATTTAAAAGTATTAAACATTATAAACGATACACTTTATGTTTCGTTTGATATTATTTATTATATATACATATAATAAAAATGAAGTGTCTGTATGTAATAGATGAAAGTACATAATACAATTTCTTGCGAAACAGAGAAGAGATTATTTTTCCTATAGTAATCAAAACTTAATCATATTGACGATATGGGCATATAGTTATACTTTATAATAACATTTGTAAGTCATTGTTTCATTAGTTCGTTATACATTTTAAGTGAGAACTGAGGATTTTATTTGGTGGGTTAAAGTTCCAAATATATTGCTGATGGTAAATCTCATTTGACACACTAACTAGTATTCTAATGTACACGTTATATGTTACTGTAAGTACCGTGAGTGTCGTGCTTACAATTGTTTTTGAAAGAGCATTTCTATAACTAAACATGTTCTCGCAATTTTATATTATTTTAATACAATTTAAAAAACGCGTGCGGAATACTCTATAATATTAAAGTCTTAAATAAATAAATGTCAAAAGTTCACATAAACAAAATATAGAATATTAATTTCACTCCATCCTTCATCCCTCTATTTATTATTCAAACAGCTTTCAAAAGGATCACCTGCCGCCGATAAATTATAAAATCCCGGCGTTTTATGTTGATGAAATGCAAATCACCTGACACTTTACTGTTACAAAATACTAGATAATGAATTCTTGCCATTGTTCATGGCTATTTGAACTTTGATTATGAATAAGACAATAGAAGCGCAACATCGCTGATTCCTTTTAACGTTGGGCATGGAAATTGGAGCTCTTTTAATACAAGAATAACTGTGTTGCAGATAAATTATTATTTGAAGTAAAAACTTCTTCAGGCACGTTGTATGGTATTTTTGACAAGAGACAAAATTTACAATTTCGCGTCATGACAGCTAGTAAGTATGACCGGCCGTACTGCGCTTGTGCGGCTTGCGTCGAACTAGCGACGCGTAGTAAAGGTGCCTGTGTGCATGTGGTATTGATATTTTGTCTCATCATACGTTTGATTGATTAATAGACTTTATAAAAATTTATATAAAGATTGCTCCAAGTGCCCGTAGATATGAAAACCACAGTAATGTTAATAATTTCAATAAACAAATTCTAAAATTTTAATATTGTCATTAACACTATAATTAATTTAAACATTGAAAAGGGAACACAGTTATTTCACAGATTTAAGTTTTCACTTTCATCGGCAGTCCTTACGATTACCTCGACTATTTTTATCACTGCTATTTCACAGGTAATGGAAAACTCCCATATTTTACTTGTTAAGTTTGTTAGCATCATAGCCGAATCTACTTATTTTATTTCTTACTTCTACAAGCTTTTATTATGCACAATATTTTTTTTTATCATTATTTATAACTCTTAATACCAGGTATATGAAAAAACTTAAGTGAAATCGCATTCTTGTATGATATATAGGAATCGAATGAATTCTATAAATTTATCTTATTTACATATAGTATGGCAGATTTATAGAATTTATGTTTTTATGTGAAATAAATATATTTGTAGTATGTAAAAAAAGACATAGATGCATTAATTTTTCACGTCTATTTTAAATATATATTCTCATGACTTTGTTACTCTCTTTGATATTCGCTATCTTGCAAGAATTATAAATAATACAGTGTGGACAATAAATACATATTTCTTCATTTCTTTTTTCTTCAATATTTTTATGTGCATAAATGAAAAAATAAACACAATGTACAGCACTACTGTGATGTGTCTTGAGGTAAATGAGATAACATGTATTGAGTGTAGCTAGTTTATTACCGTTGATGCATACAATGTTCATACCGCACGCGGGTAGGTGCATCTACATATGTATCAACTACTCACTGATATATTGACAATAACAAAATTATTGGATTTTGTCATAAAATCATGTGAGTAAGTTAAGCCTGCCCGTTGTTTTTTCTTCCTTTATTATCTCCCTTTACTTTTGAATCAAGAAAATAAAAACATACTGAAAATTGACGAAAAATGTTGAAATTATGACGTTACGTTTATTGGAAATATCGCTTACAGAGCTGCTACCATTTAATTGTATACTAATTAGAGCAATTCATTACTATAACTTTATATCAATGATTGCGGTAATTAATACTCGCGTAACGGAATGAAATACATTTTGCACTGTATATTATTTTACATAAAGTTAGTTGATTGTAATTATAATATTTTTTTTACATAACTATTTAACAATTATACTGTATCACAGACGGCAACATCCTCCGCATGGTTTATAAATGCACTAACCATTCATTTGAGAATCAATGATGATTTTGTTAAAAACAATTAAATTCATTCAGAAATTGACAAAAAAACAAATGAAAGTTTTTTAACTTTATTATTTTTTTAACTTTATTTTCGGCAACCAATCTTTTAGAATTTAGATTATTACTGCCATTGTCGAGTAGTTAATAGTATTACAAGTTCTTCTATTTTATTTTTGGCAACCAGTCTTCTAGTAGACTATTACTGCCATTGTCAAGTGAGTATCGATATTACAAGTTTCTTGATATAATTTCAATGAACTAACAAGATGGTGGCCATCTTGGTTTCCTGGGAGTTTTTGTGGCAAGTCAGAATCAATGCTCCGTGGTATTATTTCCGATCCACTTCACTTGTGCACCATAACCAAACTATATTACGTAAAGCACCACCAACATTACATAATATAGAGCCGAATAACACAAGATTATAGATAAAATATAAAGACCACTACATGGCATTCCAAGATCCCGCCAAAAACTCAAATGAAAGTTATAAGTAAAATTCTATTCAAAATTTAATTTACATAAGACTGGTATATATATATATGGCCAGGAAGAAATTAGAAAATAAGTAGGCAATCAAATTAAAAAAGAAACTCGTGTAGCTTTGCTCAGATTAATGTAGATTTGCCACTAACCCCATGAAACAATATGAAGATTAGAGGATACTTTGTAAATATTCTCCGTGGTCAAATATCTACACATTTAGCATTCATATGTTCGCGGTTATCACCAAAACGGAACAGAAGCTGACATACTATTAGGTCTTTACCTATGAAATTGCCGTTTTTTATGAAAAAATTTAAACGATTTTTTTTCATGTATTTCATTTTCATGCCCTTCTTAAAAAAATCAGCTGGACGGGAGGCAACAAATTCTTCAAAGGCATTTTGTACTGCCTCTCGGGTATTGAATTTTTTTCCCGCCAAGGAGTTATTCAAATTCTGGAAAAAGTTGTAGTCTGTAGGCGCAAGGTCTGGTGAGTAGGGCGGATGACGGAAAACTTCCAACCCCAGTTCTTGCAACTTGGAGATCGTCTGCTGTGCAGTATGAAGTCGCGCGTTGTTGTGCAGGAGCAGCGGAGACGACCGATTGACCAATGCTGGTTGGAGATGTGCCAGCTTCTCCATCATTGTGTTCAGTTCTTCATAGTACACATCTGCAGTAATGATCACCCCGTTTGGTAAGAAGCTGTGATGAATCACACCGACGCTAGACCACCAAACAGTGACCATCACTTTTCTAGGGGTAAGTTTTCGTTTAGGGCATTGTTTAGGTGCTGAACCAGGATCCAACCAACTTGCTGAGCGCTAGCGGTTATCAAACAGAATCCATTTTTCATCGCAGGTAACAATGCGGTTCAAAATTTCTTCATTTGTGTGTCTGTTGAGCAGTGCAAGGCACGTCTCGACGCATACTTCGCGCTGGCGATCATTGAGTTCGTGGGGCACCCATTTGTCAAGCTTTTTTACCTTGCCAATTTGACGCAAATGGACCAATATTGTTTTGACACTAACGTCGAAAGCTGGTGCTAATTCAGCCCTAGATTGTGTATCATCAGCTTCCACAATCGCCTTTAATTCGTCATTGTCGACCAAAGTCTTCGGACGACCGCGAGGTTCATTTTTCAGGTCGAAATTCCCAGAACGGAAGCGAGCAAACCAATAACAGGTGGTGCGTTGGTTTGTAGTGTTAACTCCGTAAACGTCGTTGATGTTGCGTGCCGCGTTGCTGCCACGACGGTACTCATATTCCATAATTACTCGAATTTTTAACGTATCCATGATGACAAAAAAGATTGAAATGCGATGAAAATGTAACACTAATCAATAAACAAATGACTACCTTTGGAAAAAGAATTCCATGTTTTTAAAATAAAATTAATTTGAAATTAGAATTCTTAGGCAAACAAAAATTATTTTGATTTAAATGGCCTGTACTGCAGAACGGCAATTTCATAGGTAAAGACCTATTATAATATCGTCATCCAACTGCGAGTTGCAGTCAAATGGATGGTATAGATACCATTTTCGTAAATAAACACGTAGTTGTGTAGATTGTGTTGTGCTTTTGCTTGCAGCTTCACTCGCATTAATATAGGTCTGGTCTATTACTTGGAATCAATCATTATTTTCTGGATGAGAGGTATCCTTTATGCTTTATCCTTTTCTATATCTCTGACAACGTGTGTGCGTAATGGATGTGTATACGTAATCTTCATGCTCATCGGTTGAGTAGTTAAGGCGTGCAATCGCAACAAACAAACTAACATTCCCAATTATAATATTGGTTAGTACTAATTAGGATTACGTACTAACTAATATTATAAATGCGAATATGAGTTTGCTTGCTTGACACCGTTCGACAGATTACCATGAAGGTTGGCACGCCTCGATTTATTTTCCTAGTGAGGTTTTTACGATATTCATTTTAATATAACTCGATATTTGAATACGGATAATTTTTTACACAATATTCATTTTGGTATAACTCAATTATTTATTAAAACAAATAGTTATTATGACGAATATTGTTAGCAACAAGTAATAACAAACTCGTGAAGAACCGCGCTATGCCCGTTACTTTTACACAAAAAGAAAGGCGAAGAGAAGCTAGTATTTTTCTAAATCAGTAAACTAAACGCCCCGGGTACCTACTTTCAATCGAAACTGAAACTACAGCGATAGCGAAGGCTTCACGCAAAAACTTGGATGTATTCACACACAGCGACGGTGACAAATTATACTTTGCTTAGATATACAACGATTTATTACCGCAACTTCCATATATCGTCGTACCCATAAATAAAGATTTACGCGAATCCGCTCGTAGGAAACATATTTTCTATTACTAGTTTGAAAAAAATATTTGACTGTTAACAGGAGGACAGTGATGAAACTTATGCTTTTGATTTTTTAAATGAATAAGTCTTTAGCCCGTTGTTATTTATAACAAGATGATACGAAAAAATAACATTAAAAAGAGATTCTGCTATAGCAGGGATTCCTAAACTATTTTGGGTAAGAAACTGAAATAAAATGAAGTGATACGTCAAACCCCCATAGCCTAATAACTTTTAAATCGTGTATATATGTCAAATACAGAGCAAGTTTTTAGTCCGGTGAAGCTGTGATGTCCCATCAGGCTAATAGCATAAGTCAGTTCGATAAAATAAAACAATAAGCCAAAACGTATCTGAAACACTTGTTGAGTTTTTTAAAAGTACAAAAATGAATGAAATCATTAATGAAAATTCCTACTAAAATATTAGTCATTCTTATAACAAGTTGATACACGTAACACAACTTATACGGTATCTTGAAAGTTTCAAATAAGAACTTTTAGTTAACAGGGGTCGATTTTTACACATCCTCCCATGGGGTCGATATCGAACACTTTGGTAATCCCTGGTTTATAGAATTTAACGTTTGAGAGAATGAGATAGAATATATTATACAGTATTTGTTATAATCGTGGTGTCCTTATTTTATGTTGTACCTTATACTTACACTAGTTCGACCGTCCTACGGATTACAAAGCCTTGAGTCATAACCAGCGTGGTGTGTTGTTGACGTATGCCATTTATATGATTATTTAATCATTATTGAAGGTTTCACTTGACTCTCATGTGAACTGAATAGCTGTTTTTTCAGATAAGGAAAAAATTAAACGTTAAACATCATTTACGTAGTAATGATTCCATCGGTAAAATGACATATTTAATTATTATTATTTATTTCACAAATATCAACATGTTTTGTAACATATTCCTGTGTTCTCTTCGAAGAGTCAGAAGCGTCGTCAGACTTGTTCCATTCGACGCATTTCGTTTTTATACAGCCTAAACCAGCAGTGGTCCTAGATTTGTCCCCACGTGCAGCAAAAATGTGTGTTTCACATGTCTGTGGTCAATTCACACTATGATGCTCAGTTAGTTGATACTTTTTACACACACAATGTGAGGAATACAGCTATAATTTGATATCATTGTGCAACGACCACGAAGTATTGCGAATAAATAAGATATTATTTTTTTAATTAGTTCTATTGTACAATACAATTTTTGTACAACACAATTTACCGTTGTGGCTCGATGACTCGTCGCACGTACAATCATAGCCCGTAAATTTGTCACTCGTAGAATCGTAGCCTGTAAATTCGTCGCGCGTAGAAACGTAGCACAAAGATTCATCGCTCGTAGAATCGTAGCCCGTAAATTTTTCGCTCGTAGAATCGTAGCTTGTAAATTCGTCGCACGTAGAATCGTAGCACAGAGATTCATCGCTCGTAGAATCGTAGCCCGTAAATTTTTCGCTCGTAGAATCGTAGCATGTAAATTCGTCGCACGTAGAATCGTAGCATAAAGATTCATCGCTCGTAGAATCGTAGCCCGTAAATTTGTCGCTCGTAGAATCGTAGCCTGTAAATTCGTCGCGCGTAGAATCGTAGCATAAAGATTCATCGCTCGTAGAATCGTAGCCCGGAAATTTGTCGCTCGTAGAATCGTAGCCTGTAAATCGTCGCGCGTAGAATCGTAGCACAAAGATCCATCGCTCGTAGAATCGTAGCCCGTAAATTTGTCGCTCATAGAATCGTAGCCTGTAAATTCGTCGCGCGTAGAATCGTAGCACAAAGATCCATCGCTCGTAGAATCGTAGACCGTAGATTCGTCGATCGTAGAATGTTAGACTGTAGATTCGTTACCGGAAACTTATAGTATTAGAGCTGAATTTTACATAAATGTCATAACGTTAAGTAAAAATGTTATGTAACCAGGTGAACCCTTCACAAATAAACTGTCATACCCAAATCATAACTTCATCCGGATGAAGAGAGAGAATGATAGATATTTATAACATATACGAAGTGATATAACGTCCCTGTTATATAGTTGCTGTAGGCTTATTTAATAAATATCAGGTTACAATTATTTATGTCTTCTTAATATATTCATAAAAAACTACTCACACTTTAAATTTCCATGAAGTATTCGTATCAAGACAGAAATTTATCATTTATAACAAAATTATTGCTATCAGAAATATTAAATATAATTTTTAATGTTCTATATAGTACGGTCATCTTTTAAATAAATAGCGAAGTATTGTCATACTCAATATTACGAAGATGTTACAGAAATAATTGTGTTATAATTTTGCATATATAATTAATAACTATGCTTCTTGAAAACAGTGAGTGTTTATTCAAGTTTTCCTGTTTTATTTATTCTTATAAGAGACGACCTTAATTAAATAGTAATAGTGATTATCTTAAATCAATTAAAAATGTAATTACTATTTTTGGGATTTTTTTTTTTCGATTTTACAATTAAAGCATCTCTGGGAGTCCAGACAAAGCAATAGTTTTGTCTAGGATAATAGTTTATTGGTAATCATGTACTCATAATATAAAGATCTCTATTATACACCAGATTAAAACAAGTTTTTTTTTCTGGAATTAACTAACAAATTATGGCGTAAAGGGTAAGAGAATCATCCGTCAAGGACAAACTCGTACTTAGGCCGGCACTAACCCTTTATAAGGTCTCGAAGCCGACGTGAATAGTTAACGGTCGCTCTTTATGTTCCAGGGAAAAATATCCTTACACAAAAAGGCCCTCTCGACACCCGGATGCGGTTGAATAATTTATTAAGAAAAATGTTCGAAACAAAAGAGCTCGTTTATTACACTGGTATGTTTTTCCGCTCGTTAATGGCATTATTTCTGACATACTATACATATGAAATAAGTAATTTTAATTGTTTCAATAAATATTTTCAATAATGAAGTGCATGCAAATAGCTAATATATATTTTTGTTTTCATGTATTTTTTATTTGTATTTTTATAATAATATAAAAAAAATGCCTAGAATATCATAACTTCAAAAATATATACTTATTTTAGATAAATCTTACGACTCGATCAAAGTTTAATTCCTTTAAGGAAAATAAAATCAAAATCTAATTAATTTTATTCAATTTATACCCTAATCAAGCAATTATAAGGAACATTGGGAAATTTGGGAAACATTGGGATTGGGAAAACATCACAGTCATCAAGAAGAACCAGCAAATCGCGATCAAATTTTTATATATATCGTTTTTTAAAGCAAATAAGTACATATTGCTCGCAGTTTATTAGCAAATGTTCAAATAGGTGGTCATTTCCAGACGTCCATAATAAAATCCATCCAATCCGTAATAAAATCCATGTCATTTTAAACTTATTAAGTAACAGAGAAACAAAAGAGCCAAAGTTACGAATGAAAAAAGTCCATATGTAAAGGTAAATATATAGAATTATAAAATTATCACCGTTTTAAATTTCCAACATCGTGGGCTGCCATGATTATTTACTTCAAGAAGTCGCAGCACTAGGCGTTTGCTCAGCAATTGGACTCTTATAGACTTGCACCATTTAGTAGCAATGATTTAAATAACATACTTTGTTTGGATAAAAGTACAAGACGCTATGTTCTTAAGACAAATAACAAACATTACAGTCCACAGACAAACAAAATTATGTGTGGGAGTAAGCCATGTGAAACGTTCTCAAACTTTTAAAACAAAGATAAGACACTCGTATCTCTTTGAGAGGTACTGAGCTGTTCTTTTAACAAGGATTAGAGAAACAGGTGTTTTCGAGTTTACCTAAGTTCGAACAATAAACAATACCTGGAAGTTAAACAACGTCTAGATATACAAAAGATTTTTTTATAAAATAAGAAAATCGTTCATATTATTTAATATATCGGTAGACGTTTAATAATTATTTCATCTTTATATATAAATTTCTTCTGTACGTGTGTATGTCGCTGAACTCCTTCTAAACGGCTGGACCGATTTTGATGAAATTTGTGTGCGTGTTCCAGTGGATCCGAGAATGGTTTAGCTTCACAATTGGGGCCGGTAGGTGGCGCTACGGTTGAATTTTAGATTTTTTTTTATTAAGGCAAGACAACGTCCGCCCGGCCCGCAAGTTTAATTATAAGGCCATGATATCAATCATTTCATATCGTTTCTGTTGATCGTGATTAAACAATAGTAAGATGATATGGCGTTTTTACTATCGCCATATATCTATAGTCCTATTTTAGTAACTCCAGTCGGTCATAAGAGACTAGTTTATCAACACTTCTTATGTAAGTCAGTCGGTGCCTAACGATGCATCCCGTCGATAGATCTCCATATGAAGTTAGAGCTTCCTTCGATCTGAGCGTACATCAAGTCTCTCACGATGAATTACTTCAACAAAGCCACAAACCATTCCATCCCGTTTCTGGCCCCTTAGTAGCTTGTTACTGTTGGAGTTGCCAAATGCTCTAATTAACACCAAAAATTAACTTCCCCAATCCCCTGATTAATTAGAACTATGAAAGAAACGACACAGAACTATTAGTACCGCTCCGATTCTTCAAACACAGTGTATATGCGTCCACGCCCGCATAACCCCAGATCACGCCACCGTGAGCCGTAGCTTATTACACACAACACAGACGTGCGCATATACACTTTACGTACAATAAACGATATTGTGGAAGGGTTTTTATTATTTACTTCTTTTTTGATTAGTTAGCTGTAGCCAAAATTCTCAGAGTCGAACAAGCACGTGTTAGTACGGTGCAGATGTAGGTATGTATCTATGTCTCATCAACGCATATACGTATGCTTAGCATAGCTCTCATAAATAGGTTAGCTCGATATTGCATTGCAAAGTAAACATAATGGAAGTGCCTACAAGACATGACTAGGAGAGCATCGTCGTCAGAAGGCAAAATATCTCTGATCGCGCTGCTGTATTCCTAATCGCATAATGTCGTTAACAACATATACTGGCAATCGAGGCGTTCCAACTGGATGCTCAGGGATAGCAAGCTGCTATCACTGGCCTCAGAATCCCGGTTTTACTAAGCTTGGTTATAATTTACTACAATCAGTAAATTGATAGAAGGTGGTAG
Source organism: Antheraea yamamai (assembly GCA_036509395.1). Lineage (NCBI taxonomy): Eukaryota > Metazoa > Arthropoda > Insecta > Lepidoptera > Saturniidae > Antheraea > Antheraea yamamai. The sequence continues at coordinate 6,122,037 of AP028440.1, forward strand.
AGCCATGCTGAAGCTTTTACTGGTTTCAGCATGAATGGGTCGGCTCGCCCGGGGTAGTGCCACCCTTTCACAGAAAACCGACGTGAAGTAACAGTGCTTGCTTTGTTGCGTTTCATTCGGTCAGTGAGAGCGCCGACGGCCCACTTCCCTCCCCTACTTCGAACCTCCCTCCCCTACCCCACTCCCCGTACGATCCCAATTCCCATCACCCAAAGATAGGTTGGCAACGCACTTGCGACTCCCCTGGTGTTGCTAGTGTCTATGGACGGCCGTGATCACTTACCATCAGGTGACCCGTCTGTTCGTTTACTACCTATAATATAAAAAAAAATCATTTAACATCAGGTTATCAGTATACCTGTTTGAGTCGTTATTATATAAAATAAATGAAGAGTAATTTCCGAAAGAAAACCTATTCATTCGAAAATTATACTAAACCATTGTAAGAGTAAAAAGGGGTTAAATTAATTCCAAGCTAATTACTTTTAATAATCTATTCTCGGAACAATGAATCTTAACGACCATCCTGATAAAGTTTTAAAAATTAAACACTAATTTCAGTGCGAACCGGCTTCAAAGAGAATAAGGCTTCGGCGACAGCTAATCATAATAATGAGATAAGAGTTTAATGAACTCGCCCTATTTCCCTGAACGTTTGTGTTGTAACGACGCTATCCTAAACTGGCAGTAGGGTACATTCACATTCCACTTAACGCCTGTTACATTCCTTGAATTTACATAAGGTTAAAATAACATTGAACGAATATAATATTTAGCATTCAAATAATACAAAAATATTTCTGATTTAATTAATTGATATACAATACATATTATAACGTTGTTAATAACATAATCTATTATTATTTTATTCTATTGTTTCATTTTATTGCGTGAACACCTTAAAGCACGTATAACGCAGTCCAGTTATCAAAAAAGCGTTCACCTACCCTAACTACCTAACGCGTGATTGAGTAAAAGTTATCTTCTTTTCTGTGAAAGTGCCCAAAGCACAACAAAAGCGAGATAATCCCAATTCGGTACGCGTTATCTACACTAATATTATAAAGAGGTAAAGTTTGTGACGTTGTGAGTTTGTGACGTTGTGACGTTGTGGCGTTGTAAGGGGTAATCTCAGGAACTACTGGTCCGATTTCAATAATTCTTTCAGTGTTATATAGCTCATTTATCAAGAATGGTTATAGGCTATATATCATCACGCTAAGGCCAATAGGAGCGGAGCACAGATGAAAAATGTTTCAAAATCGAGATGTTTTTTTTTTGAGAGCTTCCGCTGGGTCTTGCCCAAAATAACTATTCCACGCGTGCGAAGTCGTGGGCAGAAGCTATTAACTAATTATATTATCTATAATCTATACTAATATTATAAAGAGGTAAAGTTTGTGAGGTTGTAGGGGGTAATATATAAGGAGTCGGAGAAAAATGGTCGAACGAAAACGTTTCTTACGAATGCTGCCTTAATTATGAGATATATATGATTGAGTTGTAGAGAAAAGTTGTAGCTTGATAATGCCTATTACCGCCCAACGAAGTGGGCACGGGTCGGCTAGTTATACTATATACGCAGAGTTGTAGGCCCATGCATACGCCTAACAATCTAAGCCATAAGCTCTGGACGAGTAAAATTTCTACATGCCATAAAGAGTAAGCATCATTACCAGGCGTTGTTCAGGGCACTCACCTATAGACGAGCGTATGACATTTAATTTAAGGCTCAGTCCTCGACTTCCCTGTCTGTCTTGGTTATCCGTACGCTGATCTTTAATCATACATCCGATGGATTTAAACTAAACTACAATGCAATATTTAGAATTATCTTTCTCGTTCTTAAAACTCAGAAAATGTTCTCGGTTAATATTCACTATTAGTTAGTATCTACGGAGCGATACATGTATACTTTCACTATTGGTATATATTACTTCACTATATTACTTTTACATGGTTATTAAAACATTTATATGTATACATGATTATTATTAACTAGCGAGACAGGGGCTGTTCTGTCCCGATAATTTAAAACAATAGACAAATTATATACGTAGTTTTTTAGTTTATCGGGAACAGACAGACAGACAGAAAGATGCGGCAGAGGTTTTATACTATGTAATGATAATGATGTAGTGATTTTGCAATGCTAATATGCCTTATCTGTTATTACGAGTTTATTCAATACGTTTGTTGTTCGAGATTGTTCCAGTTATTTCTTTAATGCTCGAATGTATGTAATGCGTTTTTTGTACAAGACATAACAACAGTATCATGAACATAGCCAATATTTATTTTTTACAAAAACATAAGCTTTAACGGGTACAGACAGAATTTTCAAGGAAATTCGCTAAAGAGCCATTTTATATCACAATTTAAAATTCCTATTCCGGTCAAATCTTCCCTGCCATTACATTCGATAATTATTACCCCAAGAAACCGCTGTGGGAAATGGTCGTAATGAGATCTTCTGTAATCTCATTTATTAATTTTCGCCTCTCATTATTCCCCGCTCTTTTATACCGTACCTTGTAAGGACCAAAGATATTAAACTACTATACACATTCATAGTATTTCTCAAATTACAAAACTAATATAAATATTAACGCTTACCGAAGTTCAATAATTCGTTGGGACAAGACGTCTGATTATGAAAACTAAAATATCTATATAAATCTCGAAAAACACGCGGACATACATATCAAACCATTTTAAACATGAAAGTAGACATAGTATTTTCAATATATTATTTTATACTAGCGGGCCTAGCGGACGTTATCTTGCCCCAATAACAAAAAACCTTGACAAATTATATACCTAAATTTTCAGAATCACTTTATCTACTGGTGCAAACCGCACGCAAATCCGTTAAGTAGTTTTTGAGTTGATCGCTAACAGACAAACAGACGTGACAGAGGATTTTGTTTTATAATATGTAGTGACAAATATTTTTATTCTTGTCCATTCTCGTCGATGAATCGTAATTATAACTGCTCAACCCCGAGGCATGTGTATTTTCTACGCGGACCACGGTAAATTTAATTAAAATCAGTGCAGTCTCTCGAAGGTGATCGATGGATAAATGCAAACAAAGCGGCTTTCACATTTATAAGACTGCGCTGAACCGGGAACGGAACGGGATGGGAAACGGGGAGGGGAAGGGGATGGAAGGGGGATGGGAGGGGAGGGAAGGTGGGCCTCCGGCGCTCTCACTGACCGAACCAAATGTAACAATGCAAGCACTGTTACTTCACGTCGGTGTTTCTGGGGGTCGAGTGGTAGTATCCCGGGCGAGCCGACCCATTCATGCTGAAACCAGTAATAGCTTCAGCGTGACTCTACCACATACAACCTTTTGATGTTATTCTTCTTTTGGCACGTTTCGGAAAAATGATGATAATAAACGTGGAGTGAAAACTTCTTTAGGCGCGTTGAGCGGTATTTTTGGCAAGAGATAAATTTATTATTCGCGTCATGACATGTTAGTAATCGTCTGTCTAGCGACGTGTAGTATGGAGGCCTGTGTACATCTAATACTGATATTTTGTATTGAGATTGTGCAGTCCATCGTAATTGATTAATTAATAAACTCTATAAAAATGTAAATAATTATCGCTCCGGGTGCCAATAAGTGTGAAAACCAGACTAGTGTTCAATATTTTTAACGATAAAAGTTTAAATATATTTTTTTATTCAAAATTTTTTGTTTACATTTTACAAATACTTTTACAGTGGCTACCAAACTAGGCAGAGCCTGTATCTTGGTAGCCAGAAAACGATTACACAGCGTGTTTTACAAGAAGCACCTTAGCGAGCCGTATATGTACATATTCAAACTTACAAGCTAAAATTGTTAGTAATATGATTTCACAAATAAGTCTATACACAATCACAAATAAACATATACACTAACATATAAACGTTTACATACACATTCTATACACATACTATATATCTCAATATATTCCTATATTTATGCAGTTAATTTAAAAATTAAAAAAGAACATATTTTTTCGATTGTCTTGGGTGTTCACTTCTGTTAGCAGTCCTTGTTATAGCTTTGAAATTTTTTATATAAAACGTTATTAACATTTATTCTATATAATTTAAACTCTATGTTAAAGCCTAAACAAGTTGCTACCCAGCGCGTAATTATATTTCAGTGCGAATTTCCTAAATCACAATGAAAATGCGATTCTTCAGTTTAAAGACCGTCTGTTCATTAAAGGACAATAGATGGTGTTCTCTCATACAAAATACCAAAACATTTATCGAGCTTTGTAATGTGTCGGAATAAAAATATATTCTCTCTTTTATAGTGTTTAATAATTTTCATCCATTTTTTTATATCATAGGAGGCAAACGAATAGGACCACCTAATGTTAAGTGATCACCACCGTCCATAGACACTAGCTACCAGGGGAGTTGCAAGTGCGTTGCCAGCTTATGTTGGGGGAGGTTTGGTGGGCCCCCGGTGCTCTCACTGACCGAACGAAACGCAACAATGCAAGCACTGTTATTTCACGTCGGCTTTCTATGAGAGGGTAGTAGTGCCCCGGGCGAGCCGACCCATTCATACTGAAACCGGTAATATAGCTTCAGCGTGGCTCTACCACCGACTGTCTTAAAATAAGATACTGTCTGTTTTCTAAACAATTAGATATAATAACATCTATATTATATATAGATAGATATATCTGTATTATATAACTCATTGAAAATTCTTTTTATTTAGATAAATATAACGAAATTGCTTGAGGGTTTGTATGCAAAAACTACCGGATAGATTTCGATTAATTCTTATTGTTTTACTTCATAGCCACTTGACCCTTGTCTAAAAAGATATCACGATATCTTCTTTACATATAACTAAAATGATAGAAGTCTGCGGTTGTGAGCGCATCACTCAAAAACTACATTCACATTTTAATTATTCTTAGATACTGAGAAAAAAAAACGATATTTTTATTTAACATAATGTTTTAATAATGTACTATATTTATAAATATTACGCGTTCAACGAAGTATTTTTGGAGGTATTTGGGGCAAGCGGTGTGCATCACGAACAAAGTATCTACCGGCTATCATCTATTATCAAATAAATTTAAACTGTGTTATTACAAAAAAATGTTAAATACTTGGTTTAAAAAGGTTTCGAATTAAATGCACCGCGCTCGCCCGAGGCAAGTTCGCGTTATCCTTTTCGCAAGTCTAACCTAACGTAACCAAACCGACACAAAAGAGCAAGACCTTTTTAAAGGCAAGTATTCAATACGTATTTAACGTTTTTGTAATAACACCAAACAGGCCCATTTTATATATATACTAGCTGCACCCGCAGTTCCGCACGCGCTTTTTAAAATTGTATTAAAGAAATATAAAATTGTGAGACCATGTACAATTATACAAGTGCTCTTTAAAAACAACTGTAAGTACTACACGCACGCCACCTACAGTGACATGTAAAGTATACATTAGATATATAAATGCTAACTGTGTCAAATGAGGTTTATCATCAGCAACATATTTGAAACCTTAACCCACCATGTAACTACCTCAGTGCTCATTTACACTGTATAAGGAACTAATGAAATAATGACTTAGAGATGTTATTATGATGATATAATATGCCCATATTGTCAATAAGTAATACGTTTATGGTGTTTTTATCTTATCTTTTTGGAAAGATCCCTCCTATCTCCAAATTTCCTATTACTAATTATAATGTTGAATTGGATACAATGAATGAGATGACGTCTTGAAATTTTGCATAAATATAAATCAAGATACAAAACTTTATATCTGTCTAAGCAGTTTTTAATATTCGACAGTTCAAATATTGCTCATTGAACTCGATACAATATTCTTAGGTGTTACTATGGTTACTGAGTTAAGTAGACGAAAGCGCAGTAAATAAAACAAAATGGCCGCCAAAATGACCAAAAAGACAATATAATTCAAATTACATACATCGATACAGATATATGAATTTCAATTATATTTATTCTTGGAGTTCAGTAAAATGCACATTTTCTGCACATGTTTACAGTGAACAACATATTTTTGCTAAATTTCATGCGGACGAAGTCGCGGGTAATAGCTAGTCTAAAATAGAATAACTTAAATTACTTCCTATAAGGTCAGATATCTGCCAGTGAAAGTCCCGTGAAAATTAGTCACACCGTTTTGGACATAGCACTGCGGGCGAAGCCACGGTTAACAGCTAGTATAAATTAAAATTGCTTAAATTACATTTTTATAAGGTCAGCTATCTGCTAGTGAAAGTCCCGTGGAAATCGGTCCACCCGTTTAAAAGATAGATTTGCAGACGAAGCCGCGGTTAACAGCTAGTCTGATTTAAAGTAGCCTAAGTAACCCGCTGTAATTTTTTCTATCTGCAAGTGAAATTCCCGTCGAAATCGGTCGAGCCGTTTCGGAGATTACCCGGAACAAACAGACAGAACGACAAAAATTTTAAAAATTACATTTTTGTTATCAGTTGCGTGTATACTTTCACACCCAATCAGTAAAAAAGAGTTATTTTGATATTACATACAGACACTTCATTTTTATTGTATGTATAGAAGAAGATAGATGTATAGAAGAAGATATAGATATTTACATTTCATAAGTTTTTTAGTCGTGTATCGTCCTACTTATATATCTGTGAAAAAGCCAAATAAATTATATTGTCCTTATAGTATAAGAAGCGTCCCGCCTCTATTTCGCACGAGTGTGCTATCGAAGAAAATGAAAACTTTAATGAAATAAAAGGGCAACTGAACGTCATTCTATCAATCCTGTCAATATTTTTGAAGATGTCTTTACTGTCTTCTGTGTCACTCACCAACCCTAACGTATGTAAGCGAATCTATTCAGAACGGCTATACGCATTCGGCTAGTTGTTTTTTTTTTAAGTGAAAACTTCTGCCGCGCTGAGCGATTTTTGACAATAGTAAAACTTATGAGTTCGCGTCAGCAACATGTTATTGAAGCGTTACCAACATGCTCGTAACATATTACGCTTCCGTCAGACTAGCTGCCCGTATACACGTAACATTGATATTTTATATTGAACTTGTGCGACCCATTATATATTTGTTTAATTAACAAATTGTATAAAAATATATACATATAGTTATTCTTCGGAGTGCAAAGAGATAAAAACCAGACTGATGTTAATTATTTCAATTTACAAATTATAAAATTTAAATAATTCAGACTACAACTGATTTAAAAATAAATTAAACACGTCTACGTCATTGTTTTGAGATTTCACTTCTGTCGGCAGTCCTTACGACTGCCTATACATCTTCTTATAACTCTGACAACAAGGTTTGTATGAAAGAGAAAGTTTAAAACATGAGTTGAAAAAAATATCCATATAAGAATGTGATCAAGTAATCGAAATAAAAGGTTCCCATTTTATTTAATTACATAGTCCTATTGTAAATGCTGGATTTGGTCTAATATTCTTCGTGAGTACACCCATACAAATCCGGAGCGGACAGCTAGTAAATAATAACAACTAACGCATGCAAAACTATGGGTATATCTTGTTTCATATAACCACGATGGTTCAATATACTTTCAACCTTATTATCATTACATTATGACGTACTTTTCAGCACGTCAAAGATTATCGATCAGTGTTTAAGCATTGTATTTACTTACAGATATATCTGGTAATAAGGATGATCCATAATATTCGACATTAAATCCGGGAATCAAGACGAACAGGCTTCTGTTGAACGGCTGTGGTTTCGAAACGTTTCGTCTCGTTAATTAATCGCGTTCCTGACAGGATTTTAACGCATAAATACACAATCCTCACTTTCTATTCGCTTTAACATTAAATTCCGCTGAAATATATTCAGTATATTTTACATTTTGCAGTTTTAAAATCTAAAAAGGATCTCTATTGTAATAGACTGATTGTTTACGGAAATTTTATCGACTGATACTTTTTCGGCCAACACGACCACAATGAACAAAACAACAAAGACAACGACTCAGAAAACGAACAGATAAAGAGGACAGTTGTATATTTAAAAGGGCACTTGGCTAATTGAAATATGTTTTTTTTATGAACTGACTACGCTATTGACCTAGCAAGGTGTTGACAGCTACACCGGATTACATGATCGACAGCCGCAAGTCATTAAAAGACAGCCACCATATGAAAGCGCGAGCTAATGATACTGTGGCGCCATCTCTTAATGACAAACTAAAACGTATTGAACAATTATCTCGAACACATCGTCGTTAAGTCGTTACATTTCAAAACGAGCTAAACTCAATTTCATTCCTAATATTTTACATTATTTTCAAGATACTCAAATTTTGTACATTTAAAACACGAAGATCATAAAAAAAGAACTAAAAACCTTATAAACGGCGAAATTTGAACATCGTTATCGATGTGTAAGAACTGGAAATCTTAAAAAATCAAACATGTTATATGAACGATTAATATTGGTGGTTGCGCCGCTTTATGTATGTTTGAAAATTCCCGCATTATGGATTAAATCGCGTCACTTTGAAGCCCGACCAATTAATTGCGATCAGGTCACGCCATCTATCTAGCCCAATCATCCTTTCCTGGCACATGCTAGTTCGGTATCGCGACGCTCGCGCCGCCAATAGTTTTCGATTGCGGCCACCAGTGTTCGACTGTTGCCGCCATTGTGTTACTTCGTCTGCTATCGTCGAGTAGTTTACGCGGCTTGCACAGTGTCCGTGCCGAGCCGCGCCGCATGCTGGCATTTAAGTTTTTGCATGCTCGAGTGAGAAATAAACGCATCGCTACATACGTGCCGACATATATTATAAACAATAAGTGTTGTGTGAGAGAAGACTCGGTGGAAAGAAACGAGAAACACCTAGCCGGCTAGCCACGTGGAGACTGTATCGCCGCAAGGTATGTGCCAAGTTTCCATCCTGCCCTTCTCTCCTTAATCGTAACTGATCGCAATAGTTGAATATCAATATAGCATCCCCGCAAATACAGTCCACTTAAATTGAACATAGATAAACCCGCACCCGCAAGCCCTCCGGCTCGTCGACCATCGCATCGGTGCCACCATTTTAGTTGGTCCAGTCGAGCCGGATTATACCACCATTTTAGTTTGGTCCTTCGAGCCGGATTATACCGCCATTTTAGTTTGGTCCGTTTCGAACCGGATTGTGCTAGTTGTAGTTGTAGATTGATAGATATTAGCAGTTAATTAGTTAAAAGAAATCGCATTAATGTCAATTACCGTTTCTAATTATTAGTAGGTAGTTAAATACACTAATTGTTTCGTATTTCTCACTCGAACAAACTATAAATAGTTTTTTAGCCGCATATTTATTAAGTACATTGTATGCTTAATTATTTCGTTTCAACCGCAATTCTTAAACTTGTCGTAATAATATTCACACATAGTTACTTGTTTACCTTTGTATTATAGTTCGCCCCGTATCAGGTAAATAAGATAACGATCTCTTTGTTCTCGTATTCTTTAGTTTATAAATAAATTGTTGAAAAGTATTTCATTACAAGTTATACTTAATTTGTTTTCGTAATATTTCGTTCACCTCGCGTAGAATCACATAATTATTATTAGCATTGGTTAAGAAGCGAGCTCAGTGAGCGTCGATAAGTACCTACCTACATATTCTGGTTTTTTTTCTAAATATCGAGGCAGTTTATGTAAAAGTTATCTCGGTATTATTTTCGTCGATACGTACCTACCTACATATTCTAGTTTTTTATAATCACTTGAGGCAGTTTATGTAAACGTTATCTCGGTATTATTTTTTGTAGTGTATTTATATTTTTTTCGTTAAATAGACCGCACGGTAACAGAGACGTACATACGATACGTAAATTTTCAAGCTTATTATTTTAGAAGTGCATTTAAAAATATACGGACGTATTCTGTTTTTGTTTTGTTTATTTCGGAAGTGCATTTAAATATACACGGACGTATTCTGTTTTTAATTTGTTTATTTTGAATCATCATGGCACCTACACAAAGCTTGGATGTACAGTTAAAGGTGTTATATGCAAAAAGAGATAGAATTTTCGCTCGCATGCAAAGCATTTGTGATCGCGTGAAGGATCTTAGTTCTAATGCAGCATCAAGAGAATCATTTTTGTGTGAAATGGAAACCGTAGATAGCTTGCATAGCGACTTTGAAACCATTTTAAACAAAATAGTTAGTCTAGAATTAAATTTAAATCCCGCGTCAGTAATTGATTATCAATCCCTGTCATCGTTCGAAGATTTATTAGGTTGTGTAAAGCGAACCGTCAAAACAATACAGTCGGAAAGAGAGATCAAACCAGTGAGCCATAATGGACTGCCTCGGCTTCCTCCAATTGAGATTCCTGAGTTTAATGGCGATATAAAAAATTGGCCACTTTTCTTCGCTAGCTTCGAAAGTACTGTACATAATAATACGTCATTAACAGACTCGGAAAAATTGTATTATTTAATAGGGAAGTTAACTGGCAAGGCTCGATCCACCTGCGCCGGTATAACACCATGCGCAGACAATTATTTATTGATTTTTAATCTTCTTAAAAATAAATACGAAGATAAACGACTACTAGCCACTTCGTATCTAGATCAAATGTTTGAACTAAAACCTATTTCATCTGCAACGCCTAATAATTTAGAACAATTTTTAGATAAATTCGCATGCTCGGTCGCCGCTTTAAAAAACCTGAAAGTCGATGATCTCTCAGATTTTGTATTTGTATATCTCGCCCTAAAGAAATTAGATTCAGAAACCGCACGTTCATTCGAATCAGATAAGCGTAGTTGTAAAATGCCATCTTTCGATGAATTATCGTTATTTGTGCGAGATCAAATTAAAATATTGCAACGGACCTCGATACCAAATCGTGAAACTACAAAGAAAATTATTTATGATCGTAGAATGGAGGTGGTATCCAAACCACTCAAATGCACGCAGACATATGTTAATACTACATCGCAGTCTGTTTGTTCGTTGTGTCACGCTCATCATGACCATATTTATAAATGCTCGAGTTTCTTAAAACTTACACCTAGTGAGCGTTATAAATATGTTCGGGTCAATAATTTGTGTATCAATTGTCTTAGTGCTGGACATCGTGTTTCTTGTTGTAATTCCAATTCTAGTTGCCGTAGATGTCGGAGCAGGCATCATACACTGCTTCATTTTAATGATAATAATGCCGCATCTAATGTGAGCAGAGTTGGTTTATCGCGCCGTGGTATTGTTCGCTCCGAAGCAAACTCGGAGCCCGGCCGATACGCGATCGCGCGGTCGCCGCCGGGCGCAGCCTCCCGAACGCCCACTGTCCGCGTGCAGTCGGACACTGTGAACGCGCGCGCCGCTGCCGCTCACACATGTCGTTCAAATGACGTTGCATTGTGCTCGTTATCGTTATCGCGAACTCCTACTACTGTGCTTCTCGCGACCGCTCGTGTAATAGTTGTAGATACTTGTGGGAAGGAACATAGTGTTCGCGCTCTTTTAGATAGCGCTTCGCAGAGTAATTTTGTAACTCTCGAATGTTGTCAATGCCTTGGTTTAGATATAAATAATCACTCAGTAGGTTCTGTTGTAAAGGGAATTGGAGGTTCCGTAAAGGCTATTCGGAGCTCTATAAAAATTAAATTTAGCTCACGTTTTGATTCGAGAATTAGTTTTGAAATGGATTCGTTAGTTGTAGATAAGGTGACTGAACGTTTGCCGACGATCTCAGTCAACACTTCATTGTTATCGAATTTTGGTGATTTACCTTTGGCCGACGATACTTATGCTATTCCAGGAGATATTGAGATGTTGGTTGGAGCTTCGATTTTCCCGCACCTCCTGTTATCACGTAAGGTTCCCGGTCATACGTCACAAACCGCACCGCACGCACTAGAAACAGTTCTTGGATTTGTTGTTGTAGGTACCGCTCCCGCTCGCATGGATTCTTGCTCGACCGTGTCTTACTGCTGCACCACCGAGCCACTAAAAGCCGCCGTTCGTATTTTTTTGGAAATTGAAGAAGTCAGTTGTCCTCCTATTCTCAGCCCAGAAGACAAAGCCTGTGATGAGTTTTATAGCCGTACGACTACTCGAGAGGAAGACGGTCGTTATGTTGTCGCGCCCCCCTTTAAGGGTGATATTTTTTCTCTCGGTGATTTTCGTCGATTAGCTGAAAAACGTTTTTATTGTTTAGAAAGAAAAATGCTAGCGTCTCCTAAGTTGAAACAAGCTTACGACGACGTTATAATCGAGTACCTAGATAAAGGTTAC